>JAKKCY010000002.1:2425000-2767786 GCA_022023595.1 Sungouiella thailandica | reverse complement strand
TCCATACCTCCCTAAGAAACATCCATACCTCCCTAAGAAACATCCATACCTCCCTAAGAAACATCCATACCTCCCTAAGAAACATCCATACCTCCCTAAGAAACATCCATACCTCCCTAAGAAACATCCATACCTCCCTAAGAAACATCCATACCTCCCTAAGAAACATCCATACCTCCCTAAGAAACATCCATACCTCCCTAAGAAACATCCATACCTCCCTAAGAAACATCCATACCTCCCTAAGAAACATCCATACCTCCCTAAGAAACATCCATACCTCCCTAAGAAACATCCATACCTCCCTAAGAAACATCCATACCTCCCTAAGAAACATCCATACCTCCCTAAGAAACATCCATACCTCCCTAAGAAACATCCATACCTCCCTAAGAAACATCCATACCTCCCTAAGAAACATCCATACCTCCCTAAGAAACATCCATACCTCCCTAAGAAACATCCATACCTCCCTAAGGTTCATGCGCGGACGCCGACCGCGCATGAACCGGACTGTATGGGACGACATTATGGCCCCCTATCTGGTCACGCCACGTCGGCATATAAATACTGAGCAACCCCCTGAGGGGTAAAGAATTTGCTGGTGTTCTCTTTTCCTACTGAGGAGTTTCGGTTTGGAACGAACGTTGGTACACCTGGTTAATGGGACTGATAGCGTTTGCCACAAAGCTTACCTAACTTTCGCCGTATACCGTGTACACGCCACACACCGCTAGGCGGAGGACGTGACCTTCTATATAGATTCTGTCATCAACCTTCCCAACTCACTTCGTGACTTGGAAAGGACTATTCACCCTAAGAAGCAATTACGTCAACTTAATGAGAAACAATGAATTATATATAAAACTAAAAGTATAATGCTTTTTAATCAAAGCACGAGTAGTACGTTGATGTACCTGGTACCAGTCCGGAAGTGTATAAAGTTATCTCATTGCCGGTACCAATATTGTAAGTGACACTAGTAGTAACAGTTTTTGTGTCGACCGCAGGACACGTTCCGTCTTCAGTCACTGTGTTTGTAATCGTGGAAGTGTCAACCTCAGTGGTGGTCAATGTGCTCAGAACAACAGAAACGGAAGTGCTCGTTTTAGTCACGGTAGCTGTGGTTGCTTCAGTGTAAGTCAGTGTCCCGAGCAGTGTTGTAGTTTCTGTGGTCGTGACAGTAGTGGTAACTTCGTTGTTGACTGTTGCAATATTCCCTGTAGGTGCATAAACAGTGAAATAAGTTATAGTAGCGGAAAACAACTCCATTGAATCCGCGCAATACAATACAGCAACACCGCAGCCATTGCCTGTGAACCACGCCGCATGGTATACCCAAGTGCTTGTCGTCTGGTGGGAAGTGTAAACAGATATGTATTGGTTATCCCAATAGGAAGTCACTATCATCGCAGCGTCATTGAGAGCAGCATACCCCAGAGTATTAGGGAATACTTTTCCAGTTTTTGATTCTCCACAGAAGGAGACCACTCGATCCGTTACGATTGGAGTCTCGCAATAGACAATACTTGTTGCTCCCATAACACCGTTGAGTAAGATCCAGAATACGTAAGTCCAATGATATTGCAAGACACTAGTCATTTTGCTTTTAATTTGGATAGCATATAGAGCAGACTCTGGCTATTTAAGTAGGTGTATTCAAAGAGATACTGAAATACTTAAACAAAATATTAATTTCAAGACTTGGACGAAATTTCAATCATAACCAGAGGACTGTGAAATACGAGCAAAAATAGTCTTGGCTCAACAGAATTTACGTATTATACGGGCCATGTGCTTGTATGGGTGTGAGTCGCATTATAGCTCTGAACATCATCCTAGCTCTTCCCCGGCTATATTTCCCCGATTGTTGCAGCATAAAGCAAAAATAGATGAGCCTTCCAGTGGTGTGAAATTACGTTTTCAATGAATAATTACATATAAGAGCAATATACTTGAACGAAGGATATAATTTCTCGCATTCTGGTTCGTCACCCTGGAAATGTTGTATATTATTATATGATAATCATCTGCAGCTGAGAAGGAACATCAGATATCTCTCTAATTTATTTTTTAGATACTGCCTGTAATGTTTAACTGAAATCTCCCTTTACTACTGAGGTTTATTTCATTGAAAGAAGTGTCACACCAAATGTAATACATTATATGTGTACGTGCTTTCAAGATCATTCCCTATCCCCTCTCTCTGAACACTGAATCAATTTATATTATCTGTAAATTTAAGTCTTCCAGGATGTATTCTTATTATTTGATCCTTCAGTAAGAAAAAATAAGAAAATAGCTGTCACGAAATTTCATCTGCCATCAGTTCTATCAAACTACCTTGTTTCAGACGAGCGGGTGGGTTTGAAAACTTAAATTTTGTCGGAAATTCGTAACTTTGTACCGATTTTTTCCTTGTGGTTTTCAAATGCACCTTTTGGGTCATTCAAGGGCCTATCGTGCTGTAATATGTTTGGGTCTATTCGTGATGCTTATCAGTTATATATATAACCACCGATTAGTAGGCGGGAATGTACCATCAATCCTAAGTATATACAACACTTGACTTATTGTGAACTCCAAATAACTGAGATCAGCAGGATCAAAACATTTCGTATTGTTTCAGAAAGAAGATCCTCATCTCATGTATATTTCCAGCTAGCAAATCCTCATAATAGTGTTCTAGAATCACTATGGCTCTACAGAATGCTCTTTTGAAAAGGAATCAGGTCAAACTTTTCGTTAATATACGTTCTGGATTCTATTTCTTAAGCCTCAAACACCATCAATCATCTCTAAGTGAAGAAGTTATTACTACCAACATATAGTGACTTCAAAACATTTTCTCTTATTATTCCTCTCTACAATGGACATTGTGTGGTCAAGAGATGTTCATCCTAACTTTTCTGATTTTTCTGTATCTCGTTTTAATACGACATTTTTGACCTGTTTTTAATTTTTTTGTCTCAAGCCGCAAATTTTTGGAAAAAGGTCAGTGATGGGAATCCAGATCGACCTTTTTTTTTGTCCACAAAATATATACATATATAATTGGGTGCATGATGATCTATAAAGCAGCTGCTCAACATCATACACCATCTCCAACTTGTATGTGGCCATCATAATTCAAATACGCGACTCCGGAAATAACTCTGTCCTATGCGATTAAAAAACTGAGATTCAACGGTAAGTGGGGAACATTGTTTCTACACCTAGTTGCGGCTCCATGTTCATAAAATTCAGACAATTTCATTGAGCAATCCTGTATTCGTTTGCATACACTTCTTTATTCCTGGAAGACTTTGGCTCTTCATGCACACATCCATCAAGTCAAATTATAGTAGACGTTTCCAATGTACATTTTTTCAGAGGCTCTCTGTCGAATACACATTCTCTTGAACTCTAACACAACTTGACATTACCAGAATTCGAAACTGATTGGTTATGTTTCTATGCAGGTCTCTCCGTTCATGCTCCTATGTACATAAATCAGCCAATAATATTATCTCAACGTTGCACTGAGATTTTGCTATTTTACTGCTGCAGAGAGAGCTGATCGTGGAAAATTCATGCTGTGGTGGATAGTAAAACTAGGAGAGCTTTGGTCGTATCTAATCATTTCTTAAATCCTGATACAAGAAATATCCTCTCAAATTATCTCAGTGTAGTGATCTTTGCCCAATAAGCCCGTTTATGAACTTTGCCAAGCTCTAAGAGTGGGCTCTAGCTACACGTTTCTATCTGCCTTTTCCAGTCCGACGATAAAACCACAAATATATCAATTTGCCTTGAGCTAATCATGTATTAAAGCTATCGGCAGGGATTGCTAACAACAAATGCGGTGCCTCCCGCGGCGGTCCATGTTGCTTTTGAAGTATGAATATCAGTCAATTCCACATTAGCATTTCCTCCCCCTATTTTGCAGCACTTTTGTCAAGCTCCAACAATGTGAACTACAGTACACAAGCTTGCGAGTTGAAGATAGGACTGTTCCTCAAGAGCTTCAAGTCCAGCAAGCCTTTTTAAGCAAGTATTCGTTTTGCATCATCCATTCGAGTATTGAACTACGGATGTGTTATTTGCACCATGGATTTCCCCGTTCTCTTTCATGAAAGAAAGAATGGAATATTTGCATATTTAGGCCTGCATTCATGCTCCAAATAATGTGAGACTGTCTGATTGGGGCTGAGAAGATCTGCAGAATGACCCCTTCTCGTAAGGTCTTCGCTTCTCATTGGTTGATCATAATTCATCTATCGGAAGAGGGTTCAGTACTAGCTGGAGATCTGGAATCATAAAATTTATTTAATTATTTGTTGAGGCAATTTCACGTAATTTTCTTGGATTCACAATTGAATCACGGATTCGGTTTTGCTTGACCAAGCGACTCTTATATCTCAGGTAGGTTACTGGGGAAGGTCATAGCTTCAAAGTTATTAATTTTTTGTTTTTCACTGCAGTGAAAGATACTGCTCTGAATTTGTACTTTTCACTGTTGACCCTTCCGTGTCGCTGAAAATATTAAATGTGTAAAAAGTGTGTCCAGACTCTTGAGTCATTACTCCGGGATCCGTGTAATGTGCTGATGTTCAGACTGCAGACCCACATTATGTTAAACAGCTCAGGCATCTATTTTTAGAACCGAGCTTACCAAGCACTTACTGCTTTCTGGTGTTTTTTGTCATCACAATCTTTATTGGTGTATCAAGTCACCTTCATTCACACCCTTGAATATTATAAGCGATGGAGCTATGAACGCTTTTCTCAACTGTTGAGCTTTAGTCTTTCTAAGACTCAGCACCTTTGATTGTTCCTGGCCGTATGCGTTACCTTCCTGAGTTGTTCCTTCTTCAAACAAAATGAGTCCATCGAATGGAACCTAGGCTGTGAAATGCTGGTTCTATTTACTTTAATTCCAGAACAGTCCCTAAATATGCACACCTTTCTGCCGTTCCGGTACTAATCTCAAAAGAGAAAGATTTGAGCCGTCATTTAGACACCCAAGTTTTACATGTAGCTGGGAATGTATTCCAATAATGAGTTTCCTGCTTTACTTCTTCGTTGAATGAACCCTAAACAATCCATAATTGGGTATTCCTATTCCAAATTTGTTTTGGGATCTGTTTAAAAAACCGAGAAATTTATGAAACGAGGGAGATTTTGAGAATGCATTAATATTTTTATGCCACATTTCGGGCCAATCATTATACGCTCTCCACTTCATAATCTTGCCGATGAACTAATGAAAAGTTTCACTTATCTTTCGGCGTTTCAATCAGGCCCCATGAAAGAGGAGCTCTGGAAATCCATGTTTCAATGCGTGTCATATGGATGTTTCTGTATATTTTTCCAATTACTTTATGCATTTTATCCAACTCATTTCAGTGCTTACTTAGAGCTTAATCTATGGGTACTTCATATCCCCTTGGTTGTGATTGCCCTCGATGAGTGTTGTTTTAGACTAACCCCTTTTTTATGAAAGCAGTGACTGTATAGCTTTCTGAAGCCCACAATCGTTTTGAGGCTTATCATTCATTAGTTTCAACAACAGTTTTTGGTTCTATGTGACTTCTCTTCCCATATAATCCATGATCTTCTTTTGCTGGAGGAGAAAATATTGATGGGCTGATCTCTATGGGTACACTCCGTTCAATATTTTCAATTGCGTTGATCATTCAGTGGAATTCAACCGAAAACATGAGGGATTTTCCGTGAAATACTTTTGAAGTGCTTGAGTGCTTTCTTGAATACTTACTCTTTCCACATGCCAGATACGATACCTCCGATCATGACACACTCCTTTTCTCTTTAGAGCTTGGTGAGTCTCAGTAACTCATGGTACCACCCACTGCTATGAGGCATATTCTCCCACATCCAGTTAAGATTGATTGTCGGAAACTTAGTTAGGTGTTCATCTGTAAGCCTGCGATTACCTATCCTACAGCTCTGTTGATCCCTTGCTCGCAAACTATTTCTTATAGGCTCCTGACCCAAAGATTTCAGAGACTTAAAGTGACTCTGTTGAGTTCAATATATCCATGACTTTAAATTGTTGTACCTAAATGACATTTCCCATTCATGAAAAATTGTCTTGGAAACTCCAGTGCAGTCACTGGGATGTCGGATGTATTATTGCTTCTTACTCTAGCTAGCTCGAACCATCTTTTAATTGAGCTGGCACACAAATACAGTAAAACAGTAAGGCCTTCCACAAAGCATACTCCAAATTAGCCCACTGCAACACTCTCATGTATTTCAACATAGTGTATGGGTTCCGCGAATTGTACCTTCGAATTTGACTCTCGAAGCGCTGTTGCATTGGTCCCAAGTTCGACCAGTTCTTAAACCATAGTGAAGCTAGGTTTGACCGAATCCTACCCCTCTCTCTCCATTTCAGAACTGAGTTCGTGGCTGGTCTTCCGATTAGGAACTCAACAATCTCAATCACCTCCACAGAGGTTATGAAGTAATTTGTCGTAACTCCATCGGCGTGATCAAATCTTATACAGGACACATCCAAGCAGTGTGGAAGATTAGGCTCCATTGTTCTGTTCAAATTTGGGAGGGGTTGAATCACCCGAAAGTGTGCCTCTAGTGAGCAGCCCTGCTGGATCCTCTCAATCCTTATAATCCTCCTTCCCTCTATGACCTCTAGTTCGTTCCATGGATGCATAAGTATCTCTTCAAGCCCTGTTCCAACTATTCTCAAGTCGATATTGAAAAATTCCTGGCGTTGTGATTGTTCCCCGTAAGCCACATTATTTCCACTCACCAAAATATTGATTGGCCGACGAACGATATTATAGTTGTGCTTCTTTGTAAAAGTGCTCTCTTGTTCAAAAGGAGTACCTGTTGGCTTGAATGTCTCCCTTGTTCCCGAACTTTGTGCAAGACCTGATACAGATGTTTTTCCCAGTTGTCTTCGATTTATTCCCTGCTGTATTGCGTTAGCAAAGTCTACCTTAGACCTTTTGGTATTATGATGTGCCTCAGTCTTATTTGGTAGGTGACTCGGTTGGCCCCAAGCATCACAGGCTGCCCCTAAATATACTTTGCTTAAATCGGCTGTATGTGGTGATATATGTCTGCTATTCCAAAAGTTACAATACTGGTAATCAAGTAGAGGGTGAGACTTCTGATGCATCTCTTGATGTGGTACTGTGTACTGATTTATATGATACTTCTCCTGTGGTGCTTGACGGTCAGCTTGTGATCCTATCCAAAAGTATAAACTCCGAAAATCTGCACTTGATTTTGAACTATCTTGACTTCCTCCTTTTTCATTATGATGGACCTTGCAGCCTTGAATGGAAATAGATCTCAGTTGCATGCTTTCTCTGGTTTTTGGATAAAGATTACTAGGAGCGAATCCCGGAGAGATATCTCACCATCCTGGTTGATATATTTCCAGAAGCCGGATAAGCTTACTCCTCTCTCTCTCGTGCAGGCTGGCTCGTGCCACAAACACAGTGGAAGAACTGCTCAAATCGTTTCAGGATTTGCAAAACAGTCTACAGGAAGATGCCGTGATTGCAGTCGATGCATGACTGAGCAGCAATATGTGGTCTCCTGAGCGATGTAAATAATTTAGGAAAGCCACTACCTGAACTCCATTACCAACCACTTCGGGAAATGAACTGGATGAGACAAAATGAGGTTTCACATGCTTCACTTGAAACTTGAGCCTCATGGCGCAGATCTTTTCGTGGTGCACATCTCCCTACCCACTCGAGTCGCATAATATGTAAATCTGAGAATAACACTGGAAAATATCAATGACAAAGGGTCAGCTCGTTTGAAATAGAATCCTTCGTATGGCACAAGCTAGAATGAAAATGTTATGAGTCTTCTGTCGGAAAATACAAAGGAGGGCTGGGCTTGAAATCATACCTCAGATGGCGAGGATGACATAATACATCTTTCCCGTTTATAGTTGTCATTTTCTCTTCCCGGTTAAAGTGTGCCCCCATACAGTTGATCGGGAAATATACTCAAGATTAATTGCCTCTTTTGCTATTTCGCTGTCCCCTATTTGGATGCCTAGGTCATTCGAAACTGACACTCGTCCAATTTGAGAGGATTTTTTTAATTTACCACTTCATGACCCATGTGGGAATTTTCCATTGGCTGATGATGATCATATATAATAATTTTTACATTTTGACTTGAAACCTTTGTGACTCCTCGACTTACGAAAATCTTAGAATTCCAGAGTGGGACCAGAAAAAAATGCTAGTAAGGATCTATTCGTGCATTTCACTGAATAAAATTCACAAAGACAGAAACACTTATGAGGATATTCCTTCTCTACCAAGGTGGAAGCGTTCATATCTGTTATGCTGGTTATCAGACTTTGGTAAGAGAGAACAAGGTCTGTTTATGGTCATTCAACTAGGAGAGACTTTTACGAAGTCATGAGATCATATAATCTTGGAGTCCAAACCTAGGATAGCCAACTTTCTTTCAAGATCATATCGACGTACAATGTAGATTGAGACCTCTCAGCCCACACGCTCATTTTCCGTATAAATGAACAGCATAAGCTCACAGAAAGTCATAGCCCCACGAAAAACAACCAGCTGATGTCTTTTTGCGAAACACGATCTTTGGATAATCATGTGGACACAGGATTGACATTTATTTTGGGCGATCGTTTTACTTGCTCGAGAATCAGCACTCTGTCTGTGGCCTTTTAATCTGCATACTGTGCTATCCCTTTAAGGTAATCGATGGTCTTTCAAACGTGGTATTAACAAAGTGTGTTGGACTGTTGGCCATGGCACATCTTAATAAGGCTTTTCAAGCATAACAACAAAACTTTGATGTATTTAGCACTCAACACTCACGTATGAAGCTGGTTCTCATTACGAATTCCGTTTCTTTTGGGAAGAAATCGCTCCTTTTCTTGCAGATCACGATGTATGCTCTATGCACGCTTTGCTTAGGTCCTTCTGATTTATGCAAGTCGCGGCTTCGCTCACACATTTTTCTCTTTGCTTATGGTGGTTCACCATCTCTTGGGGGCTTTGAAGGGTTTCAACAAGTGTTTTTTTTACCAGGCACATAGCTTATGGTTTGATGCTCATGGTCCGCTGTTCTCAATAATCTTATCGGTATATTATCAGACTTTGCCTCTTATAAGAGCTGTAAATACTCTTGAATGACTCCGCCTGCGGTTTTATATGAGTCAAGCCGGTGTGCGGAAGTAACGGAATGAGTCGTTCCATGTTCTGGCTCAACTTTGATACACGTTAACGCCTGATAAAGGAAAAGTGTAGATGCTGGGGCATTTGCAGAACTATCCTGCAATACAAGGTAGACAGTGTATAGAGGAGGCAAAGACACTTCAAGCAAAGATCTAAGTTCTAGCCTTAACCTGTCTGGCACTCAATATAATGTTGCGATAGTTACCAGAATCTTCTGTCAGTCATGTTTTACCGAGCTCAGGTCTGAAGTTGAAAGTATTTGAAGAGTGATAGTTTCAATTACTTCACGTAATGATATGAAAATCGTTCTAAAACTATGATTCCTTTTCATTCCCGTTCAAATATTTGCACTCTAATAAAGTTTTCTGTTGGTGCAAGTATGCTCTGAGGAGATAAATGATGGATATTTGAACTGTCACCGATCTGACAATGGGTCACTTCGGCCCAATGTCACGAAGAGTTAACATGAATGCCGTTATTGAAAATGAGAAAGTGCAAATAAAACAAATAAGGTCGTTTTAACCTTTTCAAATGTGCTCTTTTGATTTTGTTTGTTTGCTTCGGCGTTATTTTGTTGTTCAATCATATTTAAACAAACCTTCTTTTGGGTGAACCTAGTGATCTTGAGAATTTGAGAAATATGTATATCTTTAAAAACATCAAGGGTAACATGAAATTACTCTCAATTCTTCCCTTAGTATGAATTGCTGAGTCGTTTATTCTTCTATCCATCTTTAGAGAGGTAATTCAATCAAACCTTTACTCCCCTCAAGTCCGTGTTGGGTAAATGATGAGCCCTAAAGCATTATGGCCAGATTAGTTTATATCAACAAAAGGGAGCTATATTGTGCTTGCCCGTCTGTGGGTCAAATAGTGAGTGAAACTCAAGGGCCATTGAAGGTTTGACCGTCTTCAACCTTAGTATTTTAGCTACTTTTTCTTGTGTGCTCTTAAAAAACTGAGGCATCTCTTTCAATCAAAATCCAGAGTGAGTTTTGAGAACGGCCTCACAGTGTACCCACTCAACTAGCAAATGGCAGTGCGGAACTTCATCCTTTGTGAAGGATCCCCATTTCTTTTCACGATAGCCATAGTTAAATCTAATATACCAGCAAAGTAGCTGCTTGTATATGGACGACCTTAAATTGTTTCTCTGGTTTTTCCAGTGGGTAATGCTCCCCTTTTTATACCGCGTGGGAAGAGTTTCGCGAATGCCCAAACATTGGCGTTTCCTACGGTTCAAATCCCCACTCATTCGTACTATGAAAACAATAGCTTCCTTTCAAAATTTTTGTTTATGTGGAAAATGTATAATGTAATATATTATGGATTTGGTCTAGAACATTCAGTGATAAGCTTTGAATTTAATGTTCATAATATTTCCCAATTGTCACTTTCGGAATACAGTTTTTAAATCGATTTCTGCAAGTACTATTTTTGTTGAATTAAACATTTGTGTACAAAAAATCGAAAATGTCAAATTAAGCCGCTCAATTCGATAAGCTCACTCCTCCATATATATATTTGTGGAATCAAAGCTTCACGAATCATTATGCCCCACAAAGATTAGGAGGTTGCCTGTTTTGGGACTGTCGCCTGGCCAACGTGCCAAGTACAATTATTGAGATTACACAAGGCACGTGATAGAACACGTGCGAGATCCCTGTTTCTTATCGAACAGATCACGTGATGAGGCACGTGTTAGTCTTTCTCTTGAATGGCCCGAAGGCCGCTCCTTGGGACTCACCTCTTCAATCACGGGTCATATATTCAAGATCCCCTAGGAAAAATGAGAGGAATTTATACAGTACTCGCCACGAATTGAAGACTTTGAGGAAGACGAAACATCCTTCTCGCATATGTGCAGTGTGATAGTGAGAGACGGTGGTGATCGTTGGTCGAGAAGAGAAGCCCATTGGATTACTTGTTCCGTTGGTAGTGGTTCTGTATTTTTTAATAGTTACGAAGGAAGTCACAAGGCGTGAAAGTTATTTCAATGATACGGCACAATTAGGTCCTGTTGCTACTTACCAGCGTAATGCAGTTCTCCAATGCCACCAAATATAGTCTAAGTCTATAGAAGAATGATGTAAGGTTTCCTCACATGGGAGCCTTTCGGATTCCTGAGGTGGTCAGCGTTATGCCTGAAGTGAGATTCGTGCGACGATAACCACACAATAAACTTGATAAAGAACTCGAATCTGTGGAGTATCCCACGCTCTTTAATCAATATGTGATTATTTGAAAAATCAAACGCGTGATAGATGATGAAGAATGTTATGTAAAAGTAATCCTCGCTCAGTATGAAAATATTGGTGGGATGATCGAGGGCTTTTTTGTACGAAGTTAACCATGATGTACTCGCATTTCAGGAAAATTATGAAACTAGTCACTTCTGACACACCCTCCTTGTAATAAGACAGGATCGATACCGTAAAGATGCCATGTCTCTTTCATAGAAACATCTTTCGTTTTGTTTTTATCTTTTGGGTGTGAATATTCACTAGACCCTGAATCCCGTCTTCGATATACCGTTTTGCCAGTCACCAGCGCTTTGCCTGGAAATTCCTTCTGATTTATCTCCTCAACCATGAGGGACATATACTTTCCGTATTTGGATTCTTTGCTGATTGTAAGACCGCTTTCCATCAAGCATCGATACCGAGGAGCTTAACCCTACTACGGATATCAAGATGCTTGTTCGTACCAGTGTATAAAGCCTTCTAAACATAAACCGAATTCTTTTTCTTTAAGCTCGGATTCAATTAACATCACCCCTAACCCAAATAAAAGGAGGGTGTGCATCGCCTCCTAGTCGGTCCATGGAAATATTACCCTAATTAATAGTAATACTCCACAAAGTCCTCTGGAGATTCCTAGGACGGCAAATCTTCCTTACAATTTCTTAGTGCATAATTCTGCCTCACGTTGAGGAAATTTATTTGTCTTCCCATATTGAGAATGACCTCGGCCCTTCTATCTAGTGTATAGATTCCAACAATGGTCATCAGGAAATACTTACATAGCTCAACTACATGTCTCAACAAAGGATGCATTTTCACACTCATCACTAACTTAACGGCTTTTGTTTGAAGCATCGTTGCCACCGTATAATTCTCCTTCCAACTACTTCCCTCTTTGTACGGGCTAATCACTCTGAGCGAGAGGGTAATCCTCCTTATTGATTCTGTAATCAAACTTCATAACTCACTTCGTAAGAAAAGATTAATAGCCCTAGCAATTCACCAGCCCATTATTTAAATGTCCATTAGCGCAGACTTGGACATTCAATTGATGTTGAAGTGCCTGCAGTGGGTCCCGTGGTGTATATTGTATTTATGCCGTCTTTGCCCTTGCAAACCGACTTGGTAACAGACTCCGTGACTATCGAAGTATCAATCCCTGAAGGAATAAAATATGTTTGGTACACATCCCTGGCAACGAAAGCATAGTCTCGTTGACAAATGTAGCCGAAATATGCACCTCCGCAACCGAACCACCAAGAAATGTTAAGAAAAGTTCTACCAGTTGTGTATCTGGAAGACGTCGATTGAGTTGACAGAAGTGAATTCAGGGTCCAAAACACGCTCGTCAGATATGTCAGAGGTTGAAAATTAACGACATCCCCTTCCGGGATATAATGAGTGGCGGTTTTTGTTGCTGAACAGCTAGGAATATATACTGCTATAGCGGCTCTACCCATTGAAGAAGGACACACCATCTCCTTTCCACTAACTGTGAGTGTTGAGAGGGGGGTGCTAGAAGCAGCATGAACGAGAACGACAGAAAGAGTCGCCCAAAACACAAATAAAATAGAAGCCATTCTTGTGGAAATAGACTAGATATAATGGGATTTTGGTGATTTTATACTTTCTTGCAAAAGCTTAGATGCGTTCTGTTGCCGCCATGTACATTGCCGATGCTTGGCGCTGGTTGTGTATGCTGGAGTGCATTGCAAGCACTATTACATCAGAGTGGACGCATACCGGGTAAAGATATTGGACCAAAAGGAATGATTAGTTGGGATGGCACATGGCGTAGATGAAACAGTCTAGAGAGTAGATTCCATCTGGGGCTCACTGCAGAAAGGTTACTCATGGTGTAACCTATTGATCAGCTCTCGAGGTTCCTTTTTTAGAGAGTAGATCTTACTTACAAGGTTGCAAATACCGATCTGAAAGCCGGACATAAATATATTGCTTTGCTCTTTACTTGCCGTTGATTCAGTAGAAGCTAGTGTTTGATTGCTGCGTTCTCAATTTGGAATGTTACGTGTAGGAACTTCCGAACATACTCCTCTCTTTTCCCATCCACAATCACCAAAATTAGCAGCAACTACTGCCACCCGTCGTTTGAGTACGCAGTCTTCATCCGGACTCTATTCATCCTCATCAAGTTCCCAGTCTATATTTCACTTAGTTCTTCTCTGAAAATGAGAAGCGTGCACAGCTCTTTTGCTTTTGGTCACGAAACAACAGAAACTTTGCCACTATACTAAGGTTTCCTTTGGAGAATTTTACTGAAGTGGAATTCCCAAATCTTGTACTCGCTTCCTCGTCTCATGATAAGCAGGAAGTTCAATGTCCTGCTTTCAAAACACGCGAGAGTGAATATAGCATCTCGTTAGTTTCGTCTTGCACATAAATTCTGTAGAACGTCGGGACATTTCTTAGATAACCATTGCGAGAAAGGCAACAATAAGGCGATGGAAAAATTTAAATTAATGAACTCCGAACGGGCCGAGACGATGAACATCAGTACCCAATATCATACACTGTAGCGTCACTGAGTTTAGCTCTCATATCTAAATAATCATATCTACTATTATCAAATCCAGCAAAAGACAGTGTATGCAGTAGAAAATAAAAGCCTCGAAACATGTGAGGCTCAATGACGTAGCACGACTCTGCATCATCAGAAACAGTTTCCCTCTTGCGACAGAGCCTGACAAATATATTCCCAAGCGCCACTTAATTGATAACAGAGATATACTAGAGCAATTCAAAAATTATTTTGAACCAATATCCGTGGGAAATAGAGGTGAGGTTGCCAGATAATCTTTTCGTTTCTTTTTCATAAGTATGAAAGTTAAAAAAATACGACATTGCTACTGATTTTGATTAACTTAATTTAATAAAGGCCCTTTCCAAAGAAAGTGCCTCGTAATAAATGAGTGAGCTGTTCCTCGAACAATTGATCTCTTTTTTTTTTTTTTGGTTTTTTGTTTTTCCAAACACGTTTCACTCTGTTCGAGATTCGGGTACTCTATATTTTCAGATGTATTTGTCGATTCGAATCTTCTTTAGATTTCGAAGGATGATGCCAGTGACGACCAGATATCAGAACTTATTATTTTGCAGCGTCTCATAGATCAAGTCGACAACCAAGAGATGGGTGGAGAGATCATGTCGCTTCATAGATAGCATGTTAGGTACAGATTCTGCTTACTTAATGTCAAAAATTTCACAAGGGCAGCATTGGAATTAAATGCATAGTGCTGGTGAATTTATAGGCATGACATGAATATCACTAGGTACTCTATGCAGATGATTGAACTTGCCGCATATCATGAAGCGTGTGGAGATGGTTTATACAGTATTATACAATATACACGTCATGAGGATGTTGAGATAGTCATCCGTCTGAAGTATTTACATTTGAGTTGTCGAATGTATTCTTTCATAAGGGGTAGCTTTAGGGTAGATCATTCAATCTAATGTTCGACGACTTTAGCACTACATCCAAGACCATATTCAGGTTCGGACTGGGTGGCAAGCGTAAAGGCGTGATTCCACATTCCACTCCAGATTTTTCTATCTCTGAATGGCTTATCTTGTCACTCTAACTGAAGAACACTCTAGAACCATCAAGTTCATCATATAGATGTTCCGATCTTGTTAGAAGGATGATGAGTAGCGCACATGCCAGAGCACTGCACAATATATCTCAAAATGTAAAATTCCTGCAGAGGGACACCAAAAGAATAACAAGACTAAGAATTGTCTCCCGTCAGTTTTAGGTATCGTGTCTCTAGGGCACCCGAAATTTGCAGTATCACTCATTCTTCATTCCTTCTTAGTTTTGTCGTCTGCTCTGATGTGAGCCAGGGTAATATGTGGTAAGAACGATATTTGAAAGTACAGGAGTGGGTTGGAATAGAACGATTGATAGTAATGGGTGGCATTCCGTGTCACATACCGTGAAGTGGTGGCAATGTTGTCTTGGCGGGATCAGATACTGTATGTAAAATCTGTTTTCGTGGTTCTTGGGTCGAAAGAAGTAACAGAATAAATACTTCGGGTAGTCAGCAAAGCGCTGCTATTTTTCCTCAAGCAACTCCCTTGCCAAATCTGAGACACTTTTTCCCAACTTGCACTGAAGTTTAATATACTAAATGCCCATATATATAAGAGCTACATTGCTATTCATGGTAACTCTCGAATCAGGGTTGTAGACCCTCGTCAGACACCCTTGCATTTACATCAAATGAAGTGTGTAGACTTCATCCTTGAAGCAGGCCGAAATTAAATTGCATCGCATTTGGCCGGGACGGCATATCTATTGAATCTGCGTCGAGTCAAATAGCAGGAATGCAGGAAGTAGCCCAGTGCTAGGTGGAAATATCCAGACTTCGCATCGAAGTCATAAGGCTGGCTTGATATTGACATCCTTTCTTGGCTTTGTAGTTGCTCTGAGGAACAATTCGTGATACCCCCACATCTCCACTTGGATATTTGGATGTGGGAAAGATTCATTCAAAGTTGCTTCGAGTTTGTTAAGATGATTACATGAAGATGTCATTAGAGAGGAAATGGGTATTGATCAACAAAGCTTTTTTCATCCGTCAAGAATTGGATTGTACCATCATTGCAATATAAGTAGTGGCATTTTTGGCCGGTTATATTATTTCACTATTATAGATTCCATAAGCTGCTATCACTCAACATTGCACGTGTGCAGTCACGTGATATATCTTTCTGACTCACGCGCGTTTTTGCCTTGGAGGTCAACAATTGTACTTGACACGACCAGTGAGACTTTCGTTGGGAAACTCGTCGAGGTTGGAGATACGTAATTGGTTCCCAATGTTGTAATCCTACAGATATAAATTGGCGGAGTTATGAGTTGTATTATGAAAATCGATGTCCTGAAATTTCCTTTTTCGTTGTTTTTACAAATCATATCTTTTGTAAATTTTTTGTTTAAAAGAAGCTTCCGTGCGATTGTTGTGGAATTTGGAAAATGTCATTTCTGTGAAGATCAACTTGAGAACCGTTGCGCTGTTAGGTGTTTTCTTATTCAAAATGGGGTATGTGAGTAGCTCAATTGCATTGTGATACATGGTATAGATATTTTTGGCCATTGAGGACAATAAAGCTAGATAATTCATTTCCTAAACAGCGAATCACGTTTTTGGGGAGCGAACTAGGTGGAAAGCATTCACGAGCCATAAGTACAAGTGATTGTGACAAATATCTTTTGGTCTAAAAGGGTAAAGCGACAAAGGATCTTGAGGAAACTGTGTATTGAGGCTGGCAGCCAGTATGGATACTTATAGCTCGAGAGGCCACTGTCCACCGGGACAAGGTTTATCTACGTAGAGGCTTCCGTACCACCGGCTGTTCTGAGATGAATGGTTGACTCACATTAAATTGCAACCAAAATTCGAGACCGCGTAACTACCACACTGAGCGGCATCGTGGACTTTTATAAAGATTCTGCATTCAGCCTTCCCAATTCACTTCATGACTAAAAAAAAGAACTTTTTGCCCTATTAAACATCCATAAATCCCGATTGAAGAGAGCATTCCATCATGTGTTGGGTCGGTAGAGACGTTAATTGTATTTAAAGCTCGTTTCTGTGGAGGGGTTGATAATTGTTCAATTACTTCTGTTGAGATGGATTATGCAGTGCAATACAATATACAAGACATTATGGTTATGTGTGTTGTCAGCAAGCAAATTTATTTAGCTTCCCCATATTGAGAATCCCTTGGATTTACAACCGTCATCTCCGGTGTAGCCGGGAACATTAGTCATATGGTGCAAAACTTCACATAACAAGAAATACCTATTGTCTTCCTGGATGATATGATTGTTAGAATACAAGACTAGAATAGAGGGTATTCCTGAGAT
The DNA here is from genome assembly GCA_022023595.1 of Sungouiella thailandica. Taxonomy (NCBI): domain Eukaryota; kingdom Fungi; phylum Ascomycota; class Pichiomycetes; order Serinales; family Metschnikowiaceae; genus Sungouiella; species Sungouiella thailandica. The sequence continues at coordinate 2,750,441 of JAKKCY010000002.1, read as the reverse complement.
GGTGACCCACGGAAACAGATCGAAGAGGTCCACCATCCACATGTTCTCCTTCTATCTATGTGTAGAATTCAACAACGGGAATCAGGAAATAATTACATAGACGAGATGTATACTTCGACAAAGGATGTATCTCCACTCATCACTCACTGGGTGTCTTCGGTTTGGAGTGCTCACCGTTGATAACTCATTGCTCTCCCTCAGACTACTTTCTTCTTTGTGGATCTCATTACTCCGAGCGAGAAAGTGGTCCTCTTGTCAACTTTCTCAACTCACTTCTCAGCTTGAGAAAGTTGACCTTTGTAAACTCAACAGCGCATAATTCAAAAGTGCATCAGACTTAGACATTCATTCGATATTGACATGCCTGCAGTGGCCCCTATAGCGTATATGGTAATAGTGCCGTCTTCGCACTTGTAAACAGACTGACAGATTGTATAAACGAAACCGTGACAAACTGGGTGATGTATTGTGTGACCGAAACCGAGAGAGAATTTGTGACTGTCAACGTAATGACTGCCGAAGGAATATAATATATGTGGCAAAGATCGGGAATTGTGTGAACAGCCATAACACTTCCAGACTTGTAACCTCAACGCTCCTTTGCAACCACAATACCGTTGCAGTATTAATTGCTGATGACGACAAATTAACGGCGCCCAGAAGTGTATCTAATAGAAGGAGACGGAGTTGACAAAAATGATGTCAGTATCCAAGGAATGGTTGTCACGAACGTATTTCTTGCTAAAGTAGTGAGTTCATAGTCCGGAACAGCATGAAAAGCAGTCTGTATGACTGTGCATCCCCAAAATAATTCTTTTTGCATAGTTGGTCTCAGAAGAACACATGAGAGCCACACCATTAATTGTGGATTTCTCAAAGGTAACAGCAGGAACGATCACAACAGAGAGAGCCATGAAAATCATAAATGAAGTAGAAGCCATTTTCGTAGACAAAAAAAAAGAATGGAATCTTGGTGACTCTTAATGTGTTCTTGCAAACGCTCAGAGGTGCTCTTATTCCGCCACCTCTCGGGACTACCATGTACCTTGTCGACACTTAGCTCTGATCGTGTATGTCTACGTCATTATATGTGCGACTACATCAGAGCGAATGTATGCCAGGTGAAGATATGCCCATATAGGGCTTAGATGAAACACTTCCGCGAGTAAATATCATCTCGGGACTTATTGCTGAGAGCTTACTGGTGATATTATAAATCCAACAGTTCCCAAAATCTCCCCTTTGAGAATATACAACCATAATTGTATCCTGTGTTATTCCCCCAAAAGGATATGAACTTTCTAGAGCACTTATAATTCCTATAGATGACAGATCACTCTCTGTATGTGTTCACGAATTTTAGCTGAATTGGCCAATTCCTTTGACGAATCCCGAACTATGCACCAATACTGAGTTTCCACAACAGAAACGTTATTGATATTTGAGCAGTTTGTTGTGGCCAGAAGATTGTGGATTCTAATTATTTTTTTCGTGAATTAAAGTTGCATACTGATAGTCAAGATGATTAGATGAGGATGTTGTCACTAGAGAGGGAATATGGATCGATCAACAATATTTTTTCTATCTGAAACACGTTGGATCCTAACATCAGATCAATTGAAGTAATGGTCTTTTTGGCCGTTAATTGCTTTCGCCATGATTATAAGTGGCGCTCACTCAACTCTGCATGTGCACAGTCACGTGATGTCACTAACTGAGTGGCATTTTCTTATCGAAATTAGATGCTACGAAGAGCCCGGTTGCAGAGTAGAATTAGTTATAGATACTAGTGGCCATACGGGTAATAAAGTTACACATCTCATTTCCTAAATATTGAATAACAGACTTGAGGAGCGATTAACGATACGTATTTTCTCTCTGCAAGGAGGAAAGCTTTGAAAAACCGTAGGTACAATTTATTGTGTCAAAAAAATTCTGGTACAAAAGGATAAAGCCCCAAGGAATCGATAATTGAAGAAGCTGTGTATCAGGATGGATGCTTATAGCGCGAGAGAACTCTATTCAGCGGGAACACGGCTTATCTCCGAAGGCGCTTCCTTATTACCGACTTCTCTGAGTGGAGTGGATGATTCAAATTAATTTGCAGCGAACGTGTGAGACTGTGTGACCCCCATTGCGCCGAGTGAGAACATGAACTTTTATATAGATTCGGTCATCGACTTACCCAACTCATTTCGGGACTTAAAAAGAAGTCGTCACCTTGAGAAACATCCACAATTCCTGTTTGAAGATGTTACATGATGTGTTGCGTCGGTGAAGGCTATCATTCCGCAACTGCATTTAAACCTCAATTCGGTGGAGATCTGTCGATTGTTCAATTCAAATCTGTGTCTAACTTTAATGTAAATTCCTCTTCAATTAAACTGAGTCTACTCTTGAAATCTGCAGGACCCGGGGCCTAAGTAACATCGGTTTTAAAAACGAACAACATGAAATCCGCTGCCGGTGTTTGCCAGTAAATTTAGAGACAAAACGACTAGCCCCTCCAAATATTGATCTCCATGTGTTTAATTATTGCTTATCTACTCACAAAACGTGGATTTGGATGCATCATGTTTCGTCTGGAATATTTGCACGTTTACAGTTTTACGAAGTCCTGCGGATAATCAAACATGGGGAAAATCTTTACATTATCTGTACAGGTGGAATGACGATCGGTTCAAAGCAATTGCCGAGCGTGCCGCCTACCACTTCTCCTGACATGTCTAAGTTATGCTCCTCTTTTTGCGGCAAATGTATCCTGACGAGAGAAAACGAGCCTCGTCATTTCGTATGTACCACGAAGCGGGCTTGTCTCTTGAGAGACAATCTGGGAAAAACCTAGAGCCATGTGTCACTATTTAACGGAACATTGTTGCTATAAATTTGGCATATCCCGAAACATGAGTTTATTCGGCAATTGGGTGATAATGCATCAGCGCTTATGGAATTTTGTTTTCGATTTCAGGCTTTAATAAAATTCGAAGCAAGTAAGCAAACACTCTACCTTCTCTTTCCATTCAATCGATGTAGAGCATGCACGTTCTGGAATCTTAACATCTTTTCTGATCATAGCAAGTATTAATCTGTCCCTCAAGTTATTATATTGTGTATCACTAAAATAACTTGTTAGGCGAGCTTCGCCTTGAAATCTCATAATGTCGTAAACGGCCAACCCACCGAAAATGGCCTGATGATACATCAGTATCCGAGCGGCTTTGTAGTGCGAATACCAACAAAACCAAAATAGGAGAATCTATTAGTGCCTGTTCAGGGAACGAAACGCTCATTTTGAGAATTGTGCGATTCAGTTATTTAAGATGTAACTGAATTCCAGTTCAAATATCACCTTTTCGATTGACCAGTAGTGTCACGTTCAATTTGCCCATCCGCATGTGCCGAGGACAAAATTATTTTCTCCACTCAATTTTTCTTGGTTCGGGTTTACTGCCCATATTCACAGAAGTTATCTTGTATTCAGAATTTTACCTCACCTAAAGATCGACCACGTATTATTTTTTTAACAACTGAGATTTGTCTCCTCCGCGGAAGTTGAACTGAAATTCGTCAATGTCTTGTTGCATTGGGAAGTATCCTAATTCAAAACTGTACACTCGGCTCCTAAGACAGTCATCCATAGGCTCCGCCAACTTGTATAATTCAAGCAAGAATTTTCAGAACTTTGTCAGTTTTCAATCCTTAAGCGAGACTAATAGCTTTCCCTCTCCATTTATATAATGGCTGAATTAATAAATTTGCTTACTACAAGAGCCAAATGGCTACTATTATTTTTCTTTTTTTTTCTTTTCTTTATAAGAAGGGTTAGTATTATGAAATCATCCCCCCAAGACTGGCCGCGGTTGGAAGTGCCTCTGTGAGAATGATTCGCAAGAAGTTGCTTTGTCTGCTCTCCGATCTTTATTGCTGGAAGTGCGGTCAACACAGAGGTCAGATTCAATGAATTCTTTGAAAGAAGCTCTGGAAATAGCAGTAGACATAATTATATAATTTGAATAACCGAGTTGCCATCTCGCCACTGAATACATTCTATCAAATTATTTGTTCATTTCAATCACTTCATGTGATGTTATTATGAACTGATCTTACTGACGTACTAATGTTTGATACAAATACCTTCCACACAACGCCAACATTTAATTTTGAACTCATTGGTTTTCGGTGAACCAGCCGAAGACATGCAATTAATGAGTGGCCATCTTGTGACTTGACGTTACGCGCTTTTCTACTTTCCACAATTCGGAGGTGCACCATGAAAGATAGAGAATAGTTTGAGGATGTGAACAAGCGTCTTTCAGTTGAGTTGTTTGAAATCGTATATTGACGTCTTTTGAACTTATTGTCGAAGAATTTATAGAGTTTTCAGATTGCACATGGGAGAATGAAGGGCGAAAATGCTTCCAATTGCAGACCAAGAAATACAACACTCGCCCTAGCGGGAGATCCAGAGATATTCTGCAAATCACCAAACATTTTCGCACCATCTTCCTTTCTTGACTCTTTATCATCATGACTATTCTCATCACATTTACAAAATGATAATACATAGAGTTGTATTTTACATCATTGAGTGGGAGAATACTTGTAGTTCCTGCTCACTTTGAGACAAACACCATGATCTGTAGATAACCTCTTGCTGTACTCACTTGGAAAAATGAAGCAGGACCAACGCCCTCTTGAAGCAAAGGAAACTCTGCATTTGTGGAGGATAGTACTGAGAGCTCAATTGATGCTTTATGTCCGTACATCCTCTAGCCTAATGCACAGTAGACCTCTGGCTCTTAACCCTGCCAGAATCTCAAATACTAGTACATGATGTCAAAAGCCCAGTTTATACGTTTGCCTCTTGTTTCGTGCTGTTTCTTTAGATGGTGCACTTCTTTAGAAAAACCCTTAGACATCAACGTCTTCCTTTCCCCATGAATGCTATCCAGACGGATAGATACACTCCAAATGATCATCCTCTGGAATACACACACAATAAAACAGAAGAGCCTTCTTTGTTGCCGCCTCTAAGTTATATAACGACAAGACCCTTGTGCGTTTGGAAATGCTGCAAGATTTGGTAAGTCTGTATTTTAGAACTTGATTTCCAAGAAGGCGATACATTTCTTCCTCGCGCTGGCGCTTAGTGTCCAAGCTATCTTTGCACCAGAATGAGGCCAAGTTTGATCTGATTCTTCCCCTCTCCTGACGCGTCAGGCCAAAGTTTGACGAGCTTCCTGTAACGAGAAATTCAACGACTTTAATTACATCAACCGAGGTTATCAAATATTCAAAGTCGAAGTTGTCAGACTGGGTATATTTGATACAAGATATATCCAAGTGTGGTGGATCCAGGACAACGGAATAGCATTTGGTAGATTCCGTAACCAGGGGAATCAGAAAGCGTGCTTTCAAGCTGGATCCATTTTGTAGCCTTTCAATTCGTATCATGCGTCTTCCCATAGTAGTCTCATATTCACTCCAGGGAAGGAAACATAGCTCCTCAATTCTCATGTCACCTACAACTCGGAAGTCCACGTCTCGGGAAATAACGTGCTGATATTGGTTGCCGAAAAGAATCCTTGTTCCATGAATCATCACATTTATCGGTCGGCGTATGATAGGATAACTAATACTCAGATGAGCGTTCACATTCAAAGAGTCTGATACGGGAATCATATCGGTTAGTCTGATATGGGCAGCTTCTGAAAATGGTGGGAGGTTTGCCATTGCATCTCTGTTGAGCTCAATGACCAGCTCTGTAGCATGAAACATGTCACCCGTGACTTGCAGATAATTTCCTGGCTTAGTTCCAGTCCGTGTGATACTTTTTTCTTCAGAAACTGAACCCAGATTCTGTAGAAAACGAAGATTATCGACTATTTCAAGATACTCGCTGTCGTAGCTGAGACGAAGGTGTGGAGTGCTACTGGGGGCAATGCTTTCATAACCATGGGTATACATAGGGCACATTGCTGAGTCTATGGCAGCCACTTGACAGAATTGGTAAGCTCTATCAGAGAACCTCCTAGAATACAGACCAAAATCTGTACCCTCAGTAACATCTCTCATTGACATCCAACCTGGTGATTCAACTTTCAAGAAATCATGTGCTCGCTTGATTTTGGAAAGCTTCTCTGTACCTTCTTCTCGTAAGCTATCTGAGCCTAAGAAGCCAAAAGCATTACTTTTTGGTGAAGCAAATTTCTTTCTCATGGCGCTAGTCTGGTTGAAATAAAAGGAATGACACCCTTCTCAAATAAGATGCGAGAAGAAGAAAATGTATAATTTCATCGGCCTGCAATTGTTTTCCAAATATTATTTTAACCTTGCAGCATAGAAGAATACCAATATTGGTTATCATGAAGCATGAACTTAAAAGAGACAAAAAATAAACTGAACGGGGGAGTTTGTTTCAAGTAGAACTCTCTCGTCTAATGTTCGTATATTCAATCCTACAACGCCCAATATGATTTCCAACGTGCAGATATACTAGACTAGATACAAGTGGTGATTAAATACCAAAAACATTTTCAATATCGGGAGGCATGGACACTATCAAGTGCATTTTCTGGAACGTTTGGATTTGATGACTGCTAAAATGGCCGAAGCAGACCTGACCGTTTAAGGTGAAACATGAGGTGCACATAGCGCATCCTGGATTGTATGACGGTCAATTAAACAAGCCTTGTCAGTTTAACCTGTCTAGACACAGGCAAGCAACGCCTCTTCGGACTAGACAGTAAGAATGGTTTGAGTTTCCATTCCGAATAGTAATCCCTAGTTGTGGTTCAATTAATGGTGCTCCCTGGTGCAATATCTCCTACATTTTTCGAAAGGTTCGCCTGTACAAATTTTCAACACACGAAGCTTGAACACAGTATTTTTGGGACACAACAAGTTCAAGCATATTGCTTATTAGGACAATGTGTTCTAACCATCGTGTTCTGCTATATCGCCTTTGAAGTAAAATTATCCCTCTATGCATTTTGTTTCGGAACGTTCATTAATTCTTCTTCTTAGGGGTCGAGGAAACATTTCACGTAAAACAGAAATATCAAGTTGGGATTCGAGAAAAATTTACGTCACGGTTTCAAACTTGCAAGTCAGATTATTGAAAACAATTCAATACAAATCAAGACTCTCCATGCGAGTTTCTTACCCTTCAGGAGGAATATGTGATTAATTCCTGAATAGTTAAGATAATGCTTCTTCAAAGGAGAATATAAAGCATCCATACTTGAGTAGAATATAAATCGTGACAGCCTGTACTTTCTTGCAATATTTAAACACACCTAACTGAGGATGCTTTTTTCTCTTGAAAAACTTCATTGAGAATCAAATAAATTTGGAATAAAAAGACAAAAGAAGGTTATGAGTAGTCAAATAGATAACAGTGGGTAGGTTCTTACTACTGAATTTTGTTTTCAACTAGCTATATATGGAGACTCGAATTTGGAACTTAACCTCAGTAACTTAAGCAAATAAGCCATTACAATATTTCATTTATTTTGAAATGTCATTCAATCATGCAGTAGCAGCATTACTTTTCTCTCCTTCTTTGCTTTATTTTCCTTGTAGGGCTTGGGCCCTAAGACAGTTTGGGAAGTGAAAGAGACTAGTAGATCTATAGGTGTTACGCGCAAAGTTAACGTTGGGAGTGATTACGAACTTAAATGATATATCAAGGCTCAACAAGCAGCACTCTCAAAAATACGAACATCGAAATTCCGGTTTTCGGCACCTAACTTTTAAAACTTGCAGATGTTGCTCCGAAAGAAAGGCATCGAGGCAAAATATCTTCTTACGACAATCGCATACATCTTGGCTATTGGTGTTCACTTATAGATTACGTTTGTATGCTTTGCTTTAATCTTGGAAGGTAGCAATTGATGCTGTCGGCATTCATTTCTCAAACACATTAACTCTACCAAAAACTAATAGTTGGTGCCCCGATATTGGGTGGATACAAAGTTCGTATATATATGGCAATCTGCTTTGACACAATATTAGTAGTGATGATAATCTATGCAAAGTAAATCCACATCTCTGTGGAAAGGGAGGCTATGGTATTTGAAATTCCAAAGGACGAATGTTTTTATTCGCGTAATGCGGCAAATGGAATGTTGCTTCCCTATGGTGCACCACCTGAAACACATAACTCACTGAGACTGAAAAAAACTACGAAATCTAATGAAAAGTTTGGTTGAAACTAAAATTTGGAGTAGAAGCATACACTAGCACAAATGCGGCCCTTGCCGTTCGGAGAGCCTTCAGATAGAAAACATCCGAACGACTGATCATCCAATAAACAAAAGATTTGACTCTTCGGGCTGGAATCTCCTTGTAAGCTTGAAACTACCTCGGCCTGTGTTTTAATTCTAAGAAAATCGTACGAGTGGGTGATCTAGTTTGGACTAGTTTCACTATGAAAAAATAAAAGCGGAACAAAAAGTAATAACTCAAGTTGGATGATGAGCTTCTCGAACAAAACTAAAAAAATCAATGGCTAACTAGAAATAGCGGTATTATTGTACTATGAGACTATTTAGTATCATGTGTTATCTCGTAGTTTTGAAAGTGACGAGTTCCTCTAAAGCAAGGAGTTGAGTTGAAAAAAGAGCTCAAAACCCTATTGCAATCATCAGAAGATACATGAAACTGTTTAATAATAGCCAAAATCACCACCTTGATGTTAGGGAGAAAATTGAGCAAATTGAGAATGATGCGAGCTCAGTATTCCACTTGTTGGCGGTGAAATGGCAGTGCATTTGAAATGCTACCACGCTTTTGAGCTATTTATTTTCATTCCACTTTAATTCATATTTGTAAATGTTCAGGCTGCATCTGAGTATATTTTCTTCTCTTAAGCAGTGAAATTGTTATGTTGGTTCATCATCGAAATTGTATTTGAAATCCCTATCTCACTTCCTAAAAAGGAATAATTGCAATCAGCGAAAGTATAAATAAGACAACAAGTTCTAAGCAGTCTAGACCACCCAAAAGATATTAGAATGGCAATTATTGATATGATATGTTTATTGATTTTGGTGTCTAGTTTGATGCTGAAAGTATCGGCAGACACTACAGTTTTCTGTGAACAGCCTTTGACTGTTGATAGAGTGATCAGTTTTTGTGGTGGAACAGTTACTGGACATGTGTTCCCAAACTCGTTGGGTTATGCATTTCTTTCCGATGGAGCGTCCATTGTAACATCTTATTGGGATAATAACTACGCTTCAGTGCACGTCACCACTCAAACTCTATCTACACTGGCTCACCAAGCAGGTGGATTCGCAGGGACTTGCGAGGGCGCAGTCGTCAACTTCTGTCGAAGCACTAAGCAGTTGTTCACAGGCAGGATCACTCACTTCACAGTGTTTGTGCCTTCTGGTGTTACTGGAGATGCAACTTTTGGGACTGTTACGGAGACGGTAACCTCAACGGTTTCAGCTGCTCTGGATGTGACAGCTGTCACGGATACTGTCAGAGAAACCGTAACTGTTATGATCGACAATAAAACATGCCTGGAAGCTGATACCGTCTTTGAAACAGTTTCCTACTCAATTGGAACCGAAGGTCAGTTAACCATCTACACCAGCGGCCCAACCCCGGGAACTTCAACGGTCACTCTGTGCCGCCAGTCTTAGGCTTTTTGTCATGTGGTAGTAGAGACTCAGTTACTCACTTGTTTTTTCTTAAAGTTTTTCAATCAAATAATAAAATAAGATTCCATAGCAACTAAATCAGAGGTCGATGGATTCATCAAAGTCTCAAGTAGATGTGCAGCTCTCAGTCAATACATTAGGATCCTAGCGAATTTAAAGTTTACTCCTAACTCAAGTTCATTCAAAAAAAGAAGAAAAGAAACTTGAAAATAGATAGATGTTGTTATCAGGGAACGTTGGTGGTATGGCCATGGCTACAGGGAGGAAACGGCGCACATATATAAGAAGTAGAGAATTTTCCATGCCCGAGAGTTACTGAGAAGAGCTGATATAGAGGAAGAATAGCTCCTACCACTATAGACTTTCCACAGAATGTCAACCACCGTTGTCGCTGTTTCAGAATGATGAACGTATTAATGTGCCGTGTGAGATGTACTAATAACAGAGGGACCCCATGAAAATGTTCTGGGTCATCTGGGCCTGCTGAACCAAGATCCAGGGTCCAGTCACCTCCTCCTGGGTTCTCGACTGACTCAGCTCCTGCTCCAACTTGCTAATAAACAAGTGGCCTCTCTTTGCATAATGAGGAACTGTCATATGCACTGGCGCCTATTGGCCGGTGGACGTCACCATAGCCAGTCATAGGCGAAGTACCTAGTTGGACTGTGAGAGCTCCAAAAATGGCGACAACATACCCTTTGAAAATACTTCCCTATATCGGAGGGGCTCAAATGAATATCGTATTGGTTTCTAATAAACTTATTTGAGGAAGAATAGTGAGCTGCTACTCAAGCAATAGATCGTAATTATTTCCGGGTTTTGTTTCCCAATGCATTTTACTCATTTATAGATTTCTATTTCACCATCTCTGCAGACGTAGTTGTACATCAGGTTCTTCTATGCCTTTCTGGGGAAGCTCATCTGCTCGCGATCAGATATGTACAGAATGGAAATTAATATTTTGCCGCAAGCTCCTCCGTCACATAGATCCATCTAAACATCGGTTAAGATGAGAGCATGCCTCCAAATGTTTGCACTTAAATAATCCCGCTCTCATCTTTTGTATCTGTAGCAGCTAACATCCCCAGAACATGCAAAAATCAAAATGTGAATGATACCCGTTAGTAGCGTTTGTGGTTTCGCGTGGAACGTGAATGTCATATGGGCACGTCATTTCGTGACTAAGATTCTTGCTGTAGTTTTCACTTATATACCATCAAAAATTTCTCAAAGGCATAATTGGAATTAATTGCGTAGTGCTAGTGAATTGTGCGTAGGGCATGAACATTAGGTCTCCATGCATATGATTGAACTTGCCGCATATCATAAAACGTGATGAGATGGCTTAAACAATGGATACAAAATACACAACATTCCGTAGATGTGACGTGAACAGGCAGCCAAAGGTGATACATGACAGGTGATAAATCTCTAAGTGACTGTGACCCTATGAGAATGATTTCTATACGTTTAGGTTGTATTATCAGTGATCAGGGATGGAAATAATACAGGTGAGCTTTGGGAAGTACAAGTCGAAGCTAATGAGGATGTATGTCTCTAATCAGTGACCCCTAGATCACTCAAGTTAAAGTCCCTAAAACACATGTTCAGCGCGTGATGCCTCACGTGATATACTGAAGGATATAAATCGACACGTGATACATCACGTGCTCTACTATCACCTCAGCTGTACTTCGCACGTTGAACAAGCTAAACTTCCTTCTTTGGTACCCTCTCGAGGTTGAAGTGATGTAATCAGTACCCAATCATGTGATTCTATAGACGTATAGAGTAGCAATACTCTAGAATAGCTTGGCGGAATGTGAGACAAATATACTGTTAATCAGATTTTGCCCCATTTTGTACGCTTTAATTCCTCGGCAGGCCCCTGTTCTCGCATGGATTTCAATAGGAAAGTACTTTTTTTGGCCATGATCATAGATGAGAAAGATGTGATTGTGAGCTCTGAAGTTCCGAGGAACTTTATCGCCTATACGACCTTGTTCGAGCAATTTGTTAAGTGCATAATATCTTGAACAATGTGAACCCCACAAAAGTTGTCCGGCACTGATAAGCCATTACCGATGTTAAGTCATCTGATCCATACAACCGGCGGTACTGGTTTTACCTGGAGGTAACCGGTCCGCTGCTGGATCCCTCACAGATCTCCTCCCAGATATAAATACTATGGTATTTCTCAGATAGTGAACCAGGAAAGCATAAAAAAGAGGTCACCGTCTACAAGTGACCCTTCCAAGTAGTGTATAGATTCTAACAATAGCTATCAGGTAATACCTACATAAATGAGTTATGTACCTCAACAATGGATAAAATTTCACGATTACATCACAGATATATTAAGATTGAGATTGTAATTTGAAAGCTGATACACCACGAGATGATTTACCTTATACAATGGATGATATGCAAGGCTCACTATGGGTTATCTGAGGCAGTCCAATACATTTCAAAGCATATTAAAGAAGGAAGTCGAAGTATCCCATATAACACTCGAGTCTCATTGACTATTAGCCCAGCAGATAGAAATGAATAGAAAGTTTCTAGATTTATGTTTGAATTAGGTGGTCTTGACCATTACGAGCAATAAAGCTACCCAACTTATGAACTACCGACCCCAAGAGAGAACAAGGTGTACGTATTGTCTCTCCACAAGGAGCAACGCCTCCAAGGGTGATGAGTTCAAGTGTTTACGTCATAGCATCCCTGTTACTTATTATACCTCAGAGTCAGATATCGTGTCTAGTTACTTTGTCACAGGACGCAGGAAAGCAGAATGCTAAGTTGAGAATGCTCACGGGGATTGTGTGAAGAACTTAGTCTTATGCACAACACTCTATTGCGCAGTTACACTTGCAGTTCTTTACTCTTGGTTTATGTACTACAGTGCAATTTAGACAACATCACACAGCCGTGGCTTGAGCAAGCAACCATGAGTGATTCCTGACGGTGACACATCTCAGATTAACTGTGATCATATGTGGATGATAATTACATGCTTTAGTTGCGCTATTAGCGACATGAGATGTCATCCCACGTGTAGTGACATCAAACGTATGACAGAGGTCATCCGATGGTCATCTGTGATGACGTAATGGTCTACTAGAGCAGAAAGATATGACTGGGTTTCCAGGATAGTGAGCTCAAAAAGTTCCAAGAGCCTGTCTGTCCTTAAGCTCTCCCCTCTTGGCAGTATATATCTCGACACTTGGTATCTCTTGTCGCGGCGAAAATCCTGCAGACCGACTGTTAGTTCAACATACTCTACTCGTTTGAGAAAATCAAACAGATGGGCCACGACCTGAACGAATAAATAATCCGCTGAGCCCCTTAGTTGATATACGTAGATTTTCTATGATATACTTTGCACATTACTAGAAGAATCACTGGTTGTTGGCAAGCTTCTCCCTGATCATATGGTATGCAAAGCCCCACTTAGTAGAGGCTGAGATTGGTCAAGACACGTTTATGTTACCCGATGTACCGATGGTCGTGCGGCACACATGTCATTCACCCACGAAGAACAACGTCTTTTTTGTTTATAAGATGACATGATGATATTCAAATTAGCTCTCATCCGATTTCATTCTTGTTTTTTCTGGCTATATGATCTGACTGCTGAGTCTAGATGAAACCTAACCAATCGTCTTTGCTCTAGTACTCAAGACTGAACTGGTCTTGAACTCAAAACGAAGTACTGGTACATGCTGTCCCAAATCTTGGGTAGTAACAATTTCATACCCTAGATGAATAACAAATCGCAAGATGAGCTATGTTCGGGCGTTACTCTCTGGCTTACCCACAAGCTGAGAAAAAAATAAAGAACTGAAGTATTCAATTCCATCTAAAAAAGCTGTTCTGCTCACTGACTCCTTTAATTACCGAAATGTTTCAGCTGGCGTTATCCAAGTATAGCTCGAATGGCAATAGCAGGTAGGTTTATTCTCTTGGTCTTTCAATTCTTCTTTGATAGATATTGAACGAATATCAATAACGGATTATGGACAAAACAAAAGCTGATGTGTGATTTAATCCTTTTAAGTTTGCTCCTTGAAGAGAAATTAAAGCTGTTGTCCAATAGGAAATTAATTCAATGGTAAAATTAGAGAAATGCGTCAATGCATGCTTGTTATGACAAGTAAATAACGCAGCCGTGAGCCCAAAGAATAATCTAAAAGACTATCAGACTCTTCCAAGTTTTAGGATTTCAAGTTTTAGGATTCTCTTTTGGATGTCTGATGACAGGGTAGCAGTTCACGCTCCGTCATACGAAATGCCTAGCTTCGGCATCATTGCTGCTATAATCTTCAACGCCTTTGGAAATAATCATGTGATTTGCATATTACGTTATAGTTGGTACAAAGATCTGCTCCATGGTGCGATCTGCGTTCCACTGGTCAAGTTCCAGTTAAGCCAGAGCAGAGCTCCTAATCACTCTCACAAACTTTACCTAATTGTACAACACCAGCCTAGGGATTCCTTAGGTTTACTCCCCACTAAGGTACATTACTTTATGATTTACTCTATATCATCAAAAATTGATATACTTTTGTGCCTCTAAATATTGGAAATCATGAGCAAAGAGCTAGGTTTGAATAGAACTTTACGAGAAGTAACTTAGCTGCACCTCTGAAATTGGAATGTCTATACCGGATTCCGAATTTCACAAATCCGAACATATATAAGAATGTTCCCGAAGAATGTGATATCCTTTCCGCGTTGCAATATGATGCACCCTCAACCGTTCAAATACAACTATATACCAGGAATTATATCTGAGGAAAACCAAATCATAGCTACTAGTAACTCAGATTTGCTAACTCAGAACTCTTGGAGCAAGTCAACAGATGAGATCCAGACAGGTGAGGAGATAAGTCTATTAAATTACTTTGAAAGTCTTAACCAAGATAGAGGCTTCTTACACTACTGTTACCTGGAACACAAGCATGATGAGAGGCAGAAAGTACTAGTCAGAGACACCACTAAGTATTATGAGAAAACGTGTTTTCATCTTAACCAACCAAATTACAGCCTATTGGGGCATGAAATTCAACAAGTTCTTGGAGCTAACGGCAAGGTCATCTCGAAGTCCGCAAATTATAAGGAAAACCAATTCTTGTCTCAGAAGTCATCTAATGACATAACAGAAGAACCTCATTCATTGCCAACAGAATCAAATAATTACGAGGTACGAGAAGACTCGGAGAAAAAGATGGGCTCCTGGGAGGAAAGAATGTGCCCCATCATTCGGCGGCCAATCAATATCATGGTTTCAGGATCCAGCGTGATTTGTGACTCTCAAATTCAAGATCATAAATTATTCAACATAGACTTGATGATTATTGGGGGCTCTCTTGAGGAGATCCTAGGACAGCCTTGGAGTCGTCATGAGAGGTTAGAAGGCCGGAGACTCATTAGAGTTGAAAGAGAACAGCGTGGGTGTACCTTGAAAGCTCTTTTCCGAGTCATTCAGGAACCTAAGAGTTTGATTCAAGGAGAAACTAACAACCACTCCAATCACTTGGATGTTTCTTGTATTAGATTTGATCACATCGATGGTGTTCTGACAAATTATTTCTTGACTTCTGTTGACGTTATTAAGATTGTCGAGTTTTTAATTGTTAACAATAATCTGAACTCGACTCTCAAATGGAGAGAAAGGGGTAGGATTCGGTCCAATTTGGCCCCATTATGGTTTAAGAATTGGTCGGAATTGGGACCGATGTATCTGCCTTTTGAAAAAAAAATCAGAAGATTTCATTCCCGAAGTCCTTCCAAAGTGTTAAAGTACGTGAGGTTACTACTGTGTGTTAATTTAGGTTACGCATTATCGAAAGCGTTGCTGTTCTACTGTGTCTCTGTGCCTGAAGGGTCCACTACACACATGGGCCTACCTGCAAGCACCATAACACCGATGGAACTGTTGAAGGGTTTCTGCCAACTATGATGGGATCCGAGATGTGAATCTACAGGTATCAGAGAATTATTATTTCGTAGTATGAATGAATTTTCAATCAATCTCCTAACTAAAAGTCAACAGATTCAAGTATTCAACTGACGCTGGATTGGAGAACAAATAAATTTGTTTCTGAACTGATGCAATTTAGCCACTGTGCCCAAGAAGTTACACTTCGGAACTTTAAACCCACAATAATGTATCAGTTTAACGCACATACTGAGTCAAGTGATTTGTGGACCAGTCAACAAGTGCGGATCATTCACGGAGAAACGTGTAGTGTACAAGCTGATATTGAACATACTGGATGAGCTATCTATCAGGGTACCGAGTGGCACTTCAGCGGATTAGGAGGACAAAGATTTGAATTTCGTCATCACCAAAAATAGAGTTATATCGGTAACTAGCTATTCCAGCAAGACTGCTTCATTATTTTTTTTGTAAGGAAGAGGGAAGTTTAGTAGGATATTTTTCATTGTGGCGTTTTCTCATCGAGTGAGAACTTGAGAATTTCATAGAGCTTTTTTCGAGTTGTATGTATCCTCCTTTTGAAATCTCAAATGCTTGTGAGCAATGGTCACAAATTTCAGTGCCTTCTCATATACAGCAAAGAGAAAAGATCGGTTTCTCCTAGTTCGAAACAAAATCGGACTCAAATATTGAAATTGTTTACATTCTTGCATTTAAGAAAAATATTGAAATGAAATTTGAAAAGCGCGATTTATATATGCTCCTTTTGTTTACTGTGCATATACAATAATTCTAACGCATTTCGGCGGTAATGATGGAGGAAAATAAACACGACCTTATACTGCATCGGAAGAACTTGTCTCTAAAATCCGATGTATTGTGATACCATGGTTAATATGAGAGTTGTTTCCAAGCGCTCACGAGCAAAAGCAGTAAATGCCTGTGTATGGACTTTGAGTGATGAACTTGGCTTGTGATGCCACCAGCGTACCGCAGTTGCAAACTCGATGCCTCGAATTTTCTCACTCGATGAAAAGATTATACAGTCGCCACTTGCATTCCGAAAATATACTTGTCCGCGTTAATCACTTACCAGCAAAGATCCGAGGGTTTTATTTGAAGATCTACTGTACATGTCACAATTCTTGTTTGGTTCGCTGTGCTGGTCCTATTGTTAGCGTTAGGGAATAATAAATTTTGAGTGAAAATCGCTTTGTCAGTTTCTTGTGATGTAGATTGAAAGTTTCTGGAAGATAGCGGTAATTTCTTCCAAGATTTACTCTATGAGAGAAATGAATATGGACAACGCACATGCAACTGTACTTGAAAAGCGCTTTCGGCCTTCGGCTGCATGCCTCAAATGTTTCATAATTCACTTAATGATAACTAAATTAACCTAGGAGAAAACTTGCTGTCCTTATAACATCTTTAATTCATTCTGAGGACTAATTTGTCTAGGTTTGGAAAGGAGGCCTATAATTATGAAGACTATGCCTAGCCATTCAAAGAAGTCAAAAATGACCAGCACAAAAATGCTCTCCTTTTTCTCAAAGTGAGTGCATGACCTGAATTGTGTGGAGGATGATAGTTCTTCCACTTCTAGCGGCCTTTTGTTGGAAAGGATTTTGTCACGAGAGAAGGAGGCAAAACGGAGGGACAACGTACGAGTCCTGATATGGATTTACAGTCAGTAGGAATATTACAGCTATCATCAAATATGGCCCATATTTTGAACATTGTGCATCTAAGACATATATCACAGGAGTACAAGCGTAACTGAA
Organism: Sungouiella thailandica; assembly: GCA_022023595.1. NCBI lineage: Eukaryota > Fungi > Ascomycota > Pichiomycetes > Serinales > Metschnikowiaceae > Sungouiella > Sungouiella thailandica. The sequence continues at coordinate 2,733,045 of JAKKCY010000002.1, read as the reverse complement.
AGCACGCTTCTATTGTATGAACCAATTCAATCAGGTTATTGGAAAGCTGGGATGTTATTACGGGTCACAAGACTTACACAGATTGCAATATTCAAAGAATATAATAGTTTGAGTCTGGTTTGTATTATTTCTTTACTGAATCGCAAAAGATTAGACTTGATACGCCTAGACGTGATCGACATGGAATACAAGCAAGATTGAGACCAAGCTCTTCAATTATAACGCCAATAGTCAGATTTAAGTCAAAAGTACTTATTCAAATGAGGTAGGTAGAAATCCTATCAAATGATAAATCCACTGTGAGGTCTGCAAGAAGCTATGTATGGAATTAGCTTAGCCGTGTTATAGGAGCATAAGCATAGTTTCGGCCATTTGTCTTTGGTATCTTAACCTTCTTTTAAATTTCCAGCTCAATCGCGGTGTACCTTAGGATCTGAATCCATCCAATTCCGAGTGAGGTCCTAAGGCGGCTTATGTGGCCGATCACATTTAGTAGTGGAGCTTTGTAAGAATTCTTAGGTAGCACTAGCGAGATAAAAATGAGTTCAAGATCCACGACAAGAGGACGAGATTTTGTAAGAAGCATTTAAGCCATTAAGGGGTGTCACATTTCAAGATAGCCGGCTTTCACACAACAGAATGCGCCTTCGCGTCTTTGTGTTTCGAATGTTTATTTACATCTTTGTACAGGAATGTAGAGTTCTTCTTTTGTTTCCCTCCTGAATTGGCAAAGTGATTCGGCAAATTTACTGTAATTTCGAAAGAAATAATACAAGCATCCTACTTGATGGATGGTGAGCTTTGAGAGGACTAATATATTCAGTAGTATTCGTAAAACATCAGGATCGGAGAGTACACTACGAAGGTAGATATTAGTATATCCCATTCTCAAAGCAACTAGTTTCTTTTCATGGAATTCATCACAAATTTCATAGCAGGATCAAAGTAAAGATGAGATTCAAAATTCTGAAATAGTTCAGAATAGAGTGACAAGCTGAACTTTTAATGACCCGTTCTGCGTGGTGATAATAAAAAATAATTTATCACGCCATCACCGTTAGTTTAGTAGTGAACAATGAGAGAGTATGGTAGATCACTAAAGGATATGAGGAGATGCGTCTTAATATTTTCTGCATTACTTGCCTAGATTCCGCTCAAGGTCCGACAAGTTACGAATTTTAGTGGAGAGCCCTTGTCTGAAAACCATTTCATCATTGCCTAAAAAGGATTTTGGAGTGTTGTATTTTTCATTTGTTTATTTCTTTTGGGCATCACCTGAAACTAATAAACTTTGGAAAAAGTAACAAAGCAAGTCATATTCGAATATCTACGGAAACCACTAATGCCCCGACTCTTCTCTCCGTGCCGTTCTCTCGTGTAGGCCATATCAAGTTCTCCAGAGAGAATGTACCCTTTTGAGCAATCACGCAATTCATTTCTTGTAAAATGCAGAGGGTGAGTAGATTTAGGGCCCTTTAACAACCTGGCTGTTACCAATGACCCGCATCGAAATGACTAACCTCAAGCTTCTCATAGACATTTTCCATCTTTTCGAGAGAACAAGGAATTGAAGAAATAATTTTCATAGATATGACAAAGATTTGCTACTCGTCATTTAGCTACAACGAATAGCAGTAGCAAATGTTGTTTGTATCATTGAGGATTTCCGTTTTCAAGTATTAGGCAAAAGAACAAGAAGAATATATCTAAAGCGAGATAGATCAAACCGGGAATAAGATTATATGATGAAATCTGTAAATGGGACGCGTACATGAAATTCCCTGTGCATATGCATGTTCTAATGTGGTATGCAGGTTTTCTTGGCATTAGATGTTAGGCATTCCCTAATGGGATTCCTTGTCCGATCACAAATCCAAGGACAATCAATTCGCCGTTTTGGATATTCTTCCTGGGCACAGGCGAGGAGTTGTATCGTATCGATTGTAGACATCTTTCATTCCTTTACTCGCCTTTACATACCCATATCAAAACTCGCCGCAAATATCAATCCTTCTTTTGGAAAAAACAATTGGTACAACGTCTTATTCCGCATTGACTTCATCCAGGAAGCATAAGAAAACAAAACACTAAGAGATTAAATGCGTTGGAGAAAGATTCAGAAGATTTCACTGGCCATTGATATCAGATGCTCGGGATTGTAAAGCTTGAAGATAATTAATATGGGAACGATCATGAACCTTAAAACTCATACTTCTCATTAAACTTATGCGAAAAATAGTCTTTGTGTTTCCATCGGTAAAAGCGATGTTGAAAAGCAAGCAGCTGGATTGATAGCTTCATCTTTGTATGATTAATTCGTATTGACTCCTGCGAGAAATTGAGCTTCGTCGTTTTAAACCCGGTGAAATTTCTTTAAAGAGGATATTACGTAACAGTTTAGACATCAGCGAAGTGATGATGAACAGACTGAGCAATATTCTATTAATAAGACAATGGACGATAAAATGAATTCTAGACTTCTCATAACCACATACAATATTTTGTATTAGTATGTTCCGTTTTGGGAGAGGCTCAGTAGTTCCGCTTTGAGAATGAAAGCTCACATGAAGTACTGCAGCATACCATACTCACAGTTCGCTATTGAAATTCCTATAATATAAAAAATAATTTTAGACAGAAGGAGGGAGAAAATGACCAATTTATTTGAAGTTGCGTCAACGTCATTTCTCGGTACTTTACTCATCTGAAATTAATGACTTGCAATCCCTATAGTGTACCGGTAGAATTCGAGACAGATGATAATTAGGGGGGGGGCAATACCGCAAGACAGTAGAGAATACGCCCATATCCATGAAATTTACTAGTGTTTAACCCATTATTTGATATCCACCCAGAATCTTTTCCTTCAAGTCTATGCATTGAAGTTCTCTGAAAGATAAAGGAAACATAAATTACTCTATGAAACATTGTACACTGAAGTTCCCACTAGGAATTTCCTGTTTGCGTGAACAAAGGTGCAAATTAATACCTAAGTTTTGGACATCTGTCTCCTTCTCTTGACGTGGCATCTTAATACAACTGAGGAATGTTTGTATGGAACAATAAACCAAAACGGCTAACAAATTACAACACTAGATCAAATTCAATATATAATTAACTCATTGTTGCACAGCTGAAGTATGTGGAAGTACCTTCAACTGACCCCAGAGTGAAAATGGTCAACTGGGTGCCCGTAGCAAAGGTAACCCATTCAGTAATAGTGGTATCTGAACATTCACTACCTTCAACTGTTACTGTTTCAGTGACAGTAGTAGTTGCGCTAAGGGTATCCACAGCAGTTGTCGGAACTTGAACTATAACTTCACTTGTTGTGTACACTATAGTTCCAGTCGTAATCGTCATAGTTGTTAAAATTGTCTTAGTGGATTCTCCTGTCCATAAAACTGTAGTGGTGGTTTCTCCGGCCGGACAATATTCAGCAGAATCATTAAGTACATAGTATACATCCTCACTAACATCATTTCCACTGCTATCGGTTATCTGAAATCCCAATCTCGCTGCATTTCCGCTTACCGGATTAGGTAAGTACATGTTGCTATAAGAAATTTTGATTGGAAACGAATAGCCAGAAGGAATGAAATATGTTGCTTCAATATTGCCTGTCCCATCTTTGTTCACTCTCCCATTTGTATACAATGTTTCCTCCTGAGCACTGCCAGTTCCATTGGTACAGCATGTGAAAGCAATACCATCACCTAAACGGACAAGAACCTGATCATCAGCTCCGGTTATTGTAAATGTGTAATAGCCAGTGGTTGGAGGAACAAAATATCCAACCATTTGCAAATTGAACCAAACTTGCTGAATGGCAACACCATAAATGGAGTAACCGACTGTGTTTGTATCTGCGATATAGAAATCTAAGTCTGAGATACCATAAACTGTCTTCCAAGGTGTGAGGGTATCAAGCTCGTAGAGAGAGTCAACGTCCAGATTTTCAGTAGTTTGGGGTGATAGGTAATACAGAACTGCGTAACCTTGGCTCAAATTTTCTGGAATTTGGCAGTTCTGCAAAGCGGAAACAAAGAACGGCACCAAAAGAAAAAACCAAATCTTAAGCATTATGAATATAGAAAGAAACTACTTCGTGAACTGGGAAATAGCATCATTTTATAGACGTCATGCGATATAATAATAGAATCAAGAAAAAAAACAAAATTCCATAAGCAGTACATATATCACAAATGGAAATTTCAAAAAACAAGCCAAAAAATTATTACATTCATTCCTGTAGGTTAAACGCTCAACTGAAATTGTCTTTTAATGTGAGGATCTATCACCAAATCTTAATGTCTAGAAAAAATTATGTGGAATGTTGTTTGGATCTCCATTGAATTTTTGGAAATTCTACTCTTTATCCACATATAGTAATTCAAGGTACATATCAATGAGTTTCTGTAAGTTTCATTAATATCATGTAACCATTCCCCTTTTTGGATGTTTTAGCCTGTTCTACTCTATATACAGAATGTCTTCAGATGCCAATTGCAACTGCATGTTTTATGCATATCTCATTCCGTCAAACATGCTCGTAAAGCGATTTCTATTTGGCATCTGTCGCTGATCAAAATAGAATTCCTTTACAGAGCAATAGCTGAACATATGAGCCAAGGGACTTTGACTAGCTCATATTCTGACTTGGGCATACGCATGCTTGGGAATAGAGAATATAAAACGCCGAGTGCGTTTCATTGCGAGTTTGAGACTACTTTCGTAATTAGTAGTCGACTCATTCCGTTCTACAATTATGGCCTATGAATTTTGAAGCCTGTAGTTTCCCTTCATGCAGTTGATCCTGATTTTAACAAAACATCTCCTAAAAAGCACCAAGGGAGTGATTGATGATACGTACTTTATAACTGGTATAAATGTTTGGAGGTGCTACTAAGGGACAAAAAGAGCATGCCACCTACTCAAATCAGAAATTGAAGGTAATACATTTGTAAATACTCCATATTTCGATTTTTTAACGACTTCATGTTAATAATTACGACCAGCAATTCGGTTTCTATACAAGTAACGAAACAGAATCATAAATATTATTGTTTATGACTTTAGAAAGTACCTACAACATAATTTCGATTGTGGAAATACTCACTCCTTCGAAGTGTTAGAGAATTTAATGAGAATTAGATAGGAAGAAAAAGAGAATGTATTACGAGGATTGCATTCTATACTTCTCTCTCTTGTTAAGCACATAATCCATACGTTTTGGCTCCCAATGCGGATCCTAGAATTTAATTTTCAATCTCTTTTGTCTTCTTATTCAATTCATTGTAAAATATTAGAGCCTTAGAAATTGGTAAACTGTTACCATAATCCTCACTTTTGGAATTTTAGGTGCTGCGTCAAGAAGAATCACACTTTAACGCCCGTGAGAGTGATTGTGTCAAGCTGTAATTGAACTGCACGTCGTTCAATTTATCTCTAAAACTGTCGTTCATTTTCTAGTAGTATTTCTAGGGAATATATATTTTTGGGCTACGAAAGCGTTGGGGATAACAACTCTCTAAGCAACAACTTGGCTGGGTGTGAGAATTACTTATGTTAGGTCATTGAGCACATTTTTCACCAATGAAGATTTGGAAGTTTTGCTGTTCAAGAGCATTGCTTAAGGCGTCATGGAACCTTTACGTATACATATGTTGCCAGTGGGAGACTTGGTCTGAAACAGTGTCCATCCACAACATGGAGTTCATTGCCAAAAAGAAAGGCGCATAATATATTAGCTAATCGAGCTGCAAGTACATTTTCAGGAACATAACTAGCTCCCTAAGCTGTCCATTACATCAAATGCTACCGACAACAAAGAAATTTACACAACTTTCGAACATCTTACAAATTTCAGAACTTGGTCACTGGCAGAGTATTTTATTCAATAACTTAAGATTCTATTTTACTACATACAACGTTTTTGCATATTGCTCAACTGTTCAAGCTCTTGTCCACATCAGACAAAATATGAAATACAGCAATCCAGCAGCTCGGTACCATAAAAAGCAAAACGCAACTACCATCTCAAGACAGGCTTAACAGCGTTTGATTGCTTTTTCGGGTTACAAAAGCATATATGGCGGATTTGAAATGCTACAATGGAAGTTCACAAGTAAACATCAAAACTACAGCCCAAGAGAAGTACGAAAACTTAGTAATGCGTCAAAAAGCTAGTTGATTTAGCTGGATAGCCAGCTGTCCACTTGTTAAATTTACAGTGTCTCATATTGCAGTTCACATATTGTGGAACTGTTTGGTGGGGGACGCTGTGTTTTAAGTTTCATTTCAGCATAAATTGCACTTGCAAAATCGCATTAAAATGTTTCAGTTGGGATGTGGAGCTATACAACAAAAAAAAAGTAAAACGTAAAACACTCCAAATTCAAATACTTACTCACTACAGATCACGTAAATTTCCCTTAGCAAATGTCTATAGCCGTTCCTTCCAGGTTAATTATCCTTACTCTTGTGGATTCTTAGTGCAATGAGCTCCTAACTAGAAAGCACTCAAAGAGGGATATAGAAAGCGCCTATCGTCCAGAAAAAAAATTAGCAAAGCAATTCAGCTCAGAATGTAATGCAATCTGTTTTTGGTTGATAAGTTGAGTTACCATGTAAAATATCTTATTATGGAAGAATTATTTTTAGACCAATACTTTAATTCTGGCAAGGGAATACTCAATCACAAAATGGACGACTATAGCAGTCCAATAAATATTCTTCCATATCGAAGTTCTCTAGGACATAAATATACTTGGACTTTGCCCAACAGGTTCTGATCCTTTTTATGTTTGGGCGTGAAAAGTCACCACAACTGTGTTTCTTCTCATTGGATATTGCTCAAGAGCAACACATGAAATTTGATAGCGAGATTCATATGGTCTTTCGATTAAAAGACGTGAATTGGCTCCTATTTATGTTGTATGTTAATTTTACTCATAAATCGCACCATTATGACACCGCCAACATTACTTAATTTCACCCTTTGTCGAGATCAAGATTAGTCGAACTATGCAATTCCTGATATCTGTCATTGATTTCTCTACACTGCTGGAACTATTACTCGTAGATGGTGAGCCTCTATTTGTATCTCCTCGGTTGATTTGAAACGATCTCTTGATTAATTTAAACCCTATAAGTCATTCTCTACTTGGCCGAACTGGTAAAAGGTTGACCGCTACAGATCTGAACCGTGCCTGATATTCAGACTTATAGAAAAACCTTAATACTTGAGTATTTCAGTGTCATATTTCAACATACATTTTATTTGCTGAATAGGCCTGTAACTCATATATGTACGGGGAACCTGATCACTACTGTTATAATCTATACACAGAAGCTCTACTTGTAAATGGTGTCCCTCTATTTTATTCCTCTCTGGTCCTCTATCTGGGAAGTAATCTAATATTTAGCTCCGGGTGAAACCCGTGCCGCTGCTCGTGCTTGTCACGTGGTCTGGGCAACATCATTTCTGGATCAACTTGGATTTTGGGTTATTTGAGAAACACTAAGTTTAGAGAGAATGTCTTAGAGATCATGTAGTAAACAATGTTGAGTGTAACTTGGGAAAAGAGAAATCAACAAGTGCTTGATTCTGTCACACGAATTGTGAAATTTGTATTCTGTTTCCATTTTGTGGGACATATCTGAGATCAGAGCATCAAAGCCATTCTCTCTCAAAAGGAAAGGTTTAAAATAAAGGTTTGACACTTGCTGCTTGGATATCAACATGTGAGGTCTTAGCTTTCATGAGTGAATATACCAACACTCACAGAAGTGTTTCACTTCTTCATTTCTAATTAAATTCATCTGATACTTCAGCTCCAACTTATGTAATATGATACGGGTTCAGCTAGTATGAATATCTCTGAGAATTCACCTGACAGAATTCATATGTTGTGTTGAGATGTACTGTGCAGTGTACTGTCATGTGCACTACTCACAGTGTATCATTCCTCTAATTAGATCAGGTGATCTATCTGTTGACTAGATTGTTCAAGAGCGTTCTTCTGTTAGAGATGACAGGATGAGTCATACAGAAGATATAACAATTTAGAATGGAATGGAAGCTTCTATGTGAGGACGTGCTACTGACGCCACTGACGCCATTGAGCTTGCCACCCATTCTGGAAAACTAAAAATATGGTTTGAGGTTTAATGCTGAGGAGATCAAATATTAGATTGAAAAATCTATCCTAAAGCTATCCCTTTTGAGAGAATACATTTAACCACCTATCTCTCACCAAGTGTAAATCTTGCAGATGGATTGGTATTTTAACATATTGTGGACATGCACACAAGGGACTATAACATACACGACGAAGGTGAATATGACGAGTGTTTTGAGATGTGCACGACCAGTAGAGTATAACGACTCAACTGAGTATACAAATAATCCATCTGCAGAGATCTTAATATGTTGATATTATGGACGTCAACTGTCTCGAGGGTGTCGGATTCCACTAAAACGTAACATAATACAAGAAGCTGTTTGTGATTCACTTGCCGAACCATGGGAACAACTCACACCACGTTGAAAGCATAGGGTTGGTTCACTGAAGCGCTAGATACCAAAAGAGAACTAAGCTGTAGCCCAATGACACCCTGTTTTGCGCTAGTGCACGTCCGATAAAAATTCTCCTAGTGATCAGCATCGAAAACCTGCGATCGTACAGTTGTACCGGACCGAGCTATTCTCATTATGAAAACCTCTGAACAGACCTTCAGAAAATATGCTTTTCCATAGAATATTGATCTGGTGACCTATTCTACTATGTACGTGAGGCAAAAGCCCCACCAATTCATCAGATATTGGAAACAGACTTTCAGCGTCGCGGTTTTTTGGCCGCAGAAATATTTACTTCCGAAAGAATAAATTATCCCTTTCTCTTTTTCTTTTCCCTCAACCACGAATAGGTGAAGTCAATGGCCAGTCTTTGCCACTTCATATCCAGTTTGTCCGTTTGTTGTTTGGATCAGCTCTTGCCCACATCTGAGCATGGTGTCCAGCAGAATTGAGGCGATGTGACATTTCGTCTCGTTTCCTGCATTTAAACACGTTTAAGGCGCAGTACCTCCCTCTGAATTGGGTGAACGTATCGTGTCGCCTCGAAACAATAGCCGCGCCGCCTTGGAATTCAGCCTGCATATAAATACGAATGAAGGTGCTACATACTCTTGCGAGTTTGACTCTCCCCGCATAACCACTTTGGCAACCGACCAATTTAATACTCATCGGGTGAAGTAGCAGTACCAGATCTCAAGCCAGAAAAACCTAATTTCATAGGATCTAAACCTGCAGAAAGGTCTTACGTAAATTGAAGGGAATATTCGGACAGCATATAGAGATTGGCCGTAATAATATACAGGATATCTACAAAGTTGTTCGCCGCCCAATCCACTAATTTTTTCTCTACATATTGGTTTGGGCATGTTTTCTAGCAGTATGCTCTGGTCTTATTATTTCATGAAGTGGTCTGCGTATTTCTCTGAGGGAAAGCTACGTTGGCAGATCTCATGAGGGGAAAGCTCCAGGATCCAGTGAACACGCTTTCCCCAGCACGAAACTCTGTACTATGTATATCTATGACACCTCACTTTTAATTAGCACTGGCCTATGTAGATTCAGTGATTGGTTAAAAGATCCACTGGCGATCTGCAGTTCCACTGGTGGAACTGCTGTCTTGTGTTTCGTTTAGATGGTAAATACACGCCACACTATGTCATGATTAATGTGGTCAGGGCGAGACTCTCATGTGGGAGTACATATTCTGATCCCAAGTATGCATGACTAGTGTATGCAGCCTGTATGTAGTCTGACACATTGCCAAGACCTGGAGAAATTCTTACTTAAGTGCTCTTTTTACCGCTGAACTGGGCCGTTTGCATTTTGTTTACTCGGTATTCAAACAGCATTATACTCGAGTCATGCTTTTTTTTTATCGAAAGTAGGGTTGCTGTGCTTCCCTTCCAACATTTCGTTGTAGATATGATACTGCATATCAGACCAGAACCCTTCGCACCTACTCACCTAGCATTCCACGTGATTTACCGCGGGAAGTATGAGGCTTGGCATTTGAAATCGGCTATCGGGCAACAACTTTCACCCAGATGCAGTGGCCTTTGTAAGCTTTTAAAACTCGCTACGATTTCCTCTTTCACTCCATATAATCTGAAATCAAGTTAGTAGCTTTCCTGCTTATATTTGTAATACACCTTGAAAGGTCTATCTAAAGTGTAATAATCGTGAGATTGCTTAGCCAATTTTTTCTCGACCAAGAGGGTCACTACCGGGTCAGGTAGATCTCTCTTCCCGAAAACTCCGTAGGCCAACAACAACGGATAGCTCTAGTGGGCAGAATATCCAGCGCTACGAGGAAGAAGTAGAATTAATGAGAACCAGAATAAACTAGTTTGCCGATACATATGGTGCCCTTGGCCGTTACCCTCCTGCTGGCGTGTTTTCAGAAAAACGGAAAATTGATTTTCCTCTTTATTCTTCCTTTCCCAACTAGATGTCTCTCTTTGTTAAAATACCCAGACCTAAGAGCAGTGTCTTAGTCATTGCGATAGGGACAATCTGGGCTTTGGTAATACTTGGCTCTCTTGCATTTAATCGTGACTGGAGCTACTATCCCCAAGCTGCCGTTGATGATGAAAAGGAGTTATCAAACACTGGCATTCCACAAACAGTCATCGAAACTCAAGTAGTAACACAAGTCGTTACTTCTACTGTGAAGAGCACTGCAACTCTGAAAGCAAAGCCGAAGGCCACGTTCGATATTGCCCGCAAGATCGCGTATGTGTCACGTCACGTCGGAACAACTGCAGACTTCAAGTACATGGCTGACAATTTGCAACTCGAGAATGTCAACTACTTCGATCCATCCAAATGGTACAACTTCCGTGATTCCAAAGAGAAATTCATGAGTATTATTGAAAACGGAATCAGAGATAAAATCTGTTCTGAACATGACGCAGTATTCATCTCTGACGCCCTATCTGATGGGTGGGCGTTTATTAAGGGAGATAATCCAAAATGCAAGAACGTTGTTTTCGTTGTTACTAACAGATTTGACTATTGTGTTCGTTCTGGCGACGTGGAGGAGTTCCATAAAGACTTTTCCTTTGCTTTGAACCGTAATGACGAGTACCGCCTGCGGATCATTGTCAATAATCCTTTCGAGATCGAGTACATGAAGGATAGAGGAATAGAATTGCCAGAGGATGTAGACCATCCTCTTATTCGCCCCTTTGGATACACTACTATACCCCCAGATTCAGGAGTGTTTGAACAGGAAAAATGTGTTTTAATTGCACGGGTGGACCAAGACAAGACATTGATGCATAATTTGGTACGCGATAACACTGGAATCGATTGCAAAGTTTTAAATGGGAGATACGGTGGACCTAGAACATTAAGCAAGTATCAATCTATAGTGGTACATTTGCCTTACCAAGTTTCTATCATGAAAATGTGGGAGAATCTTGCTTATGGAACACTAATGGCCATTCCATCACCAAGACTTTTCACTGAGATTTGCGACGAGCACTCTTGCGAACAAACAACAGATGTTTTTGAGACGAAAGCGGTAGATGGTGATCATTGGTATGAATTCGTGGACTTTTATTTGAAGGGCTGGAATGAGTGTTTCGTTCAGTTCGATAGTTGGGATGAATTGAAAGACATCTTGGAGAGCCGGAGGTATCAGAAAGCCATCAATACTTGTCGGGACATGATGATGGATATGCGTGATCTGAATCTACAGGCATGGAAGGAATTCTTAGAATCACAAAAGTAATGTTAGGAACAGTTGACTTCCAGCTGGTAGTATGGCGTAGGAGAATGTCTGGAGAAGAAATTTTCTTTATTTATTCATCAAGATCAAGCTTTCTAATTGCAAGAGGTACGAGTATTGTTTCCGTAGGCAAAGTTCAGCATCTCCGGTCGACAGAGATCATTGAGAACAAGTCGTTTTCTTTTTTTTTTTTTTCTTTTTTTTTTTTTATTTTTTCACTTTTTTTTTGCGAAGAGACTTCATCTCGTAACACCTCGTAACACCTCGGACCTCACAGGCCTACCTCGTAAGACATTGAAAGAGATGTGACAGCACTTGGGGCTAATTAATAGAGCTATATGAACTCATGGGTACTCGAATACTCTCTGGCGAATTGACTTATTAAATGCCTTTGTGGCTTCCATTGGATTTCAATTTAGGTGGACATTGACAAGAGGACGTACAATCTGTAATTTCCCATTTCTGGGCTGTTTGTGTCTCATAACGCCAACAATAATTGCCTGCAAGAGAGAACAGTTTCAGATGTGACAGTATGGCGTTCGGGCAACACCAGCCTGCCCACCCATGACATTTTCTATGAAACACGTTGGAGCGAATGCACCAATCCAATTGAACGACAATGATTTAGGCATTAGGTCTTCAAGGCCCTAGTTTCTATTACTTGGGTTCTTGTAGGACAAGTAGAGTGATGGAATCCACTTGAAACAGGTGAAATGAGGCCTGAGCTTGATCGACAAAACTCTTAATGTATATTGCTCACATGAACGGAACGAGTAATTTTCGATGAATGGCACTCGCTCCAGAAAGGGTACATATTTCGCCTTCTTTCTCGAGAGCGGCGATTCGATTATTCACCCTCATGGGAGGCAATACCTTTTGCACCCCTTCGTGGTTATACAGATAATAAACTTTTCTGTGGTTTCGATCAATCTCAGCCAATAGCGTGCTGCTAACGTTGAAACACAATGCAGGAATTCTGCATTCTGTCTCCTCGAGGCGCCAATGTGAAATTCCGCGGTTTAATATTCGACCACAGTGAAGACTTTCGCTATTGGTTATCCTTAGTCCAAATACCTGTGTGGAGTGTTCCAATGGTTAGGAAACCATCTTAGTAGGAATAAGAGAACAAAGAAAAAAAAATTGTTCTGAGCTTTTCTATGGCAGAGTTCCTGGTGATCACAGTAAGAACTCCAACAATATTCACTTGAGGTCATAGTTGAAACAAAAAAAAAAAATGAGATGGAAGTTGAACTTGTCACACAAGCTGGGTTGTGTATGATGCAGATCTACAGATGTACAATGTCTCATGTCCTGTCCCAAGAATACCCGCATATACTGAACAAAGGAACCTCAGGCTGACCTCTCACTGGTCGAGGTTTTACGGAAGCCAGAAATGGAAATTATATCTTCATGACCACGAGCGTACCCCTTTTTAGGGCAGAATTCGAGATTTGCTGTATTTTCATCCATAGATCTCCCCACTAGTTTTCATCTACTTGATATGTGAAAATTCTACTTACAGGAAGGTATCAGAAGCACTTGTAACCAAGATGTTGATGGATTTGCTCAGTTATTTCTCCCCTTGAATACTGACGTGGATTATCCCTTAGTCTATTTTTGGACTCGTGTTTCCATAAAAGTCTTGGCATACTTGAAATTGTCAGATCGTTACCCCATTTACTGAGACAGCACATCGATCCCCGCAAGCCACAGAGAACGACACGTTATACTGTAAGGCCTCGTGCTTATTTACCATCTGGGTGATGAGCAAGATCCAGTTCCCAATCCATGAGGTCGCCTTTATTATATCTGTCAAGATGTTGTTGGTGGTTTCTTAAATTCCTACCATCAGTATCAAATTCACCTAAGCCTCACAAACACATGTGTCATTCATATTGTCGTACTAAAACTAGTTTGTAAAATTCATAACCAAAATCACTTCATTAACTCATCGAAGTCATACTTCACCGAGTGGGTCGCTCCAGTTACAAACGCACATGTACCCATATCTCTATGACCCACCTTAGCTCCAGGACTGATGTCAAAGTCAAAAATATCCATAGGAACTCCTAATGTGGTGCATGCATTTGGTACATCAACAACACCAGCGAGATGACCCTCGATAGGTGCCGAAGACAATAAAAGATAGATCTGATAATCGCTATACCCGAAGCGACGAAGATATTCTATTGCGCGAATGCATGATTGTCTGTAAGCTGTTGTGGAGCACAAGAAATGTTGGTCCCCCCTCTCGTCAACAGAAAAGCCTTCAAAAGTCAAGTAGCGACTTGGCCCGTAGTGATTTTGTACCTCACCAGGAAGATACATGGGAGATTTGAGAGCCAAAGTCCGAACACCATCCTTGATGACTGCCACGGAGATTGTTACCACTCCTGCCATCTCAATTGCTCCGCAGAAAGAAATCTCACCATCACCTTGTGAGAAGTGCAAGTCTCCAATGGAGAACTTCGCTCCAGGTACATGAACTGGAAAGTAGCATGTAGAACCCCGGGAAAGATTCTTGATATCACAGTTACCTCCATGTTCTGGTCTTCCCGGGATGGTGCGTGCTCCTTCTTGAGCAATCACCTCGCGAGCTTTTCCCGTAGCAGTACCACAATGAGCATTTAGTGGCTCCGGTAAGTTGGCCACAGATGTATCGTGAGCATGCTGAATTTCCAGCTTCAACTTAGACTCACGGTTGTTCCACAACTCTAGAATTTCGTGGGAAGGTGCTGTACCTATCAATCCTGGATGTACAAGTCCAGGAAACTTGACATGGGGAATGTGCCGTGATGTAGCGTGTATTCCGTCAAAATCAAATACAGCTTTGGCGCACTCGGGGTAGAACCGGTCTAAAAACCCCCCTCCGTTGTCTTTGTGGAAGATTCCGCAATAGCCCCAAGGCTGTCTCTCAAGAGGCTGCACGTCTTTGATCTCAACTATGAGCGCGTCTCCAGGCTCTGCCCCTTCGATGTCAAAGGGTCCCAGTAAGTAATGGATGCGTGTGAGATCCACATTTCTTAAGTCATCCGCACTGTCGTTATTCCCAATCTGGTTTCCGGTCCAGTCAAGACACTCGATCTTGACGGTTTCGCCTTGTTTGATGGTTCCAGTTGAGGGAATGTCTGGATGCCATCGGTTGTGAACCTGAGGCTGTGCATCTCCTGGCTTACTAAGATCAATTTTGGTGATGTACCTGATTTCTGAACGGGGCATCCTGAATGGATGTGGGGGACATGCTTGCCTTTATAGTGCAGGCTACTGATAAGCGCATCGTTATTGGGGTAATCCGGAGAGATAAGGACATTAATGGTTCAAAAAGTGTAACCAAACAGAGCAAAGGTAGTTCGAAGATGCTTATGATCTTCGATAGGTCAGGTCGGGGAGTTCTTACTCTTGTGTGGGATAACTCTGTGCGTACTGTTTCATTGCTGACGCGCAAAAATCCAGTCGCGCCTTATCGTAGCGCAATTCTAAAGCCAAGAAAATACGTCATCCTCTCTAATCTCGGCCAAAAAACATCTCACTTTCTTTTTATAGCCTAATTATTTCTTAGACACCGCCTGAAAGCATTATCCCATAGGGAACGGCCGTGCCTCCTCAGGTGATAGGAGGGTCAACTGGAAAAAAGTCGACTGAACGGACGTGGACTGAAAAGAATCAAATATCCATTCATGGACTCCAATTTCTTTCCGTACTACCTATAGCTCTTTCATTTTCATTAGCACTTGTTCTTTCCTTTCTGTTCTACATATTTTTGAAATCATTGAGTTTCACGGTCATAAGGGGTCGGTCGGCATATGGCGCATTCCATATCAACTCATGTCCTTAAAGAAGAATATCATCAACACCATTAGACGCGTATCCACGGCGCCAGAAACCAATCCAACGGCTATCAATTCGTTCAATGCCAACCATTCGCTGTATGATAAATTGAGACCAACGTATCAGGAGTCCATTGTCAAGGCCTTCTTGAATGAGTTGGCCATAACTCCGCAAAGTAAGATTTTGGAATTAGCAGCGGGAACAGGCAAATTCACACGGAAATTGACTGAAAATGGTTTCAAAGAAATCGAAGTAGTGGAGCCATCCAAGGGAATGTTGGAGAGTTTCACAAAACTGTTTCCTGAAATCAAGACGCACCTTGGATCTTCCTACGATATACCCTTGTCAGATAAGTCAGTGGATTGTATTATTGTGGCGCAAGGGTTTCATTGGTTTGCTGACGAGAAGTCTCTCAAAGAAATGAGGAGGGTTCTTAAAGACAATGGTAAGGTTGGATGTATCTGGAATTTTGATGGCGAGTCAGTTTCCCAGAAGCCTTTACCCAATGAAGAGGTACAAATAGTCGGAGAGCTTGAATTCGAAGGGGACAATGCCTATGAAATCCTGAAGAAAGTATTTCTGTCCATTCCATGGAACAAGAATGTCGTGGAGTACGCATATTCGTTCGATGCTAACGTTCCGCAGTACAGAAGCGGTGTTTGGAAAAGTGTTTTGGAGAACAACGCATACTTCAAACCTCTTAGAAAGGAATTGTACTCGTACTACAAACTTCCAGTGAAGTACGATGATGTTTTCAAATACTGGGCAACACGGTCGTACATTACAGATTTGCCGGACGAAGAACAAAAAGATGTACAAAAAAGAATTGAGGAGATACTCGAAGAAAATGTCAATCCAGGTGATAAGATAGATGTTAACGGTGAGGTCTATTTAGAAAAGTACATGGGATGCCATGCTGTTGTTGTTGAGCCCTTATAGAGACATACTTAAATGATCTGTGAGATGTGAAGCGGGAATAAGTGTAGATGCTGAAATGAAAACTATTCTGAGAAAAAGTACAGATGCGTTTTCTGTCAAGGGGCTCTCGTCATGAAGGTAGTTCTATCTGGAAGCGTTACACTCAGTACAACAATTGGGATTGTGTTGTTTGAGAGCCTCTAGAGTTATTTGACTGCTAATCCAATTCAAGTTTTTCCTTCAAATAAAATTTTGGATAAGTAATGCGGTACAGCTTTTTCAGGGCACGAAAGGTCTCACTGAAGGTACCTATTAAAGATGTATCTGAATATAGTTTCGGAGTTAAGCAAGGCTCAGAAAGACAAAATGGCCACTTTCAAATACACATTACTTTACCGTCAATAAAAAGAGAAGTGTTTGTCCGAAGAGAAGCGAATTGATACCAAGAAATCTTTGTACTTGATCTTGCTCTTTGCTCCTATAGATGACTTCAACAGAAAACCAATAAATGCTAATTGGACCATTTAGTACCTTTTTTTTAAATGTATTCAAGCTATTCTATTCCAGCTTCACCAGGGTCACCACAGTGTTAATTTGCTTTTCTGACAAAGAAGCATTGTTGGAGTACTCCTGGGTAATAACTTCGAGATTACTGTCACTTTCTTCACCATGAACAGCCTCCCATTCAGCAAGCTCGGTAATAGGTACTTTCACAATTTTGTGACCCAACTCACCGGTCAGTAACTGGAAGGTCTCGATCTTGTTATGATATTTCCCAATTCTAGGTAAAACAAAGGCCCACAACAAGTAATAACCAATACAGACAAATATAAGAGCAAAAGTGGTGATTGGATATGTTGCATAGAAGAATGAAACATCTGCTCCTTTCAATGTACCCTTCGGAGGGACAAACGCCATGAATACAACAAAGAGTGTCCACAAGATTGCTAATACTAGAATAGGAGTCCATATATGGAACTCTCTGTATCCCAATCCTTGCTTTCTTCTTGTTCTTCTCACTCTAAGTAATCCGACAAAGATTAAAACATTGAAGATGTAGGTAGCGTAGGAACCCATATCCACAACAAAGTTGTAGGCGTCTCCTGGGGGTGGAGCCAACAAAATTATAAGATTGATTGTCAATGTGATGAGTACGGGGAAAATAGGAGTACCCCAAGGTTTGACTGTGGTCCAGAGCTTTGGGTATGGTAAGACACCTTGGCGGCCACATTCTCTAAGAGATCTGGAGTGAGCAATAAAAACTCCCAACAAGTGGCCGAACGCTGAGATTGCCACAAACGAATTGAGTGCTGCTGTTGCAGCTTTTGTCCCGAACACGTTCTCGAAGTATACAGAGGAAATGAGCACTCCCGAGCTCTTGATCTCTGCCACAGAACCAATCCCAGCGTAGTAGGAAGTGATGATCAAGATGTATAAGACAAAGATAAATAACATGGTGCTAGGTACAAAGAACTTGTAAGCCCTGATGGTATTAGTCGGTACTGTTTCGGCAACCACACCGAATGCGTACCCACTTCCACCGTATGAAAAGACAACTTTGAGAATTGCATTCGAAATGGCATTCCCATCGGTTGTCGTACCTTCCCATGAGTTTTGGAACACTGATTTTGTGTTTCCCATCCTACTGCCTCCACCCAACACAACAAGGCCAGAGATCACAATGAAGAAGATGAAGACAAGTTTGACAAATCCAAGGAAACTATTGAGCCTCATGGCAAATTTTGTGTTTGCGGCAGTAATTCCAGCACACAAAAGAAGAGGGAGGACAGCCAACCCTCTCTGTTGCCATGCACTCGGAGTATGTCCTGCTGCTGTGAAAATGTATGAAGCAAAAGCAGATGCAGAAGAAGTGGCAAAAGATAAAACCACTGTCACCGCAGCGTACACAACGGGTACCATGAAGCGGGGCTTTGGGTATGCCTGCTCCAAGTAGACAACTTCAGCACCCGACCGCCTTCGGAAATAAGTAACAAACTCGATATAAACACAAACTTGAAACATAGTCACTATGAAACCAACTACCCAGAACACATATGAAACACCAATAGAGCCCAAAGATTGAACAATAGTACCAGGAGTAGCAAAGATACCAGTCCCGATAACTCCCTGGATGATCAAGTAGAATACTGTCCATGACGAGGCCTGGTGACCCAAAGGAGATTCTTTTTCAACTGGGGCTCCATAAGAGTCTTGTGAGTCGTCTGAGTTCACAGTCTCCAAATCCGCTTTGGTCTCGCGGTCAGAGCGATCTACTCCGAACACAATAAATGCGGCCACATCAAGAGCCTTGGAGATTCTTTTACCCATGTTGGTGATATCTGGTCAGGTATCGAGCTTTTATAGCAAAATTCAATTTTTTTGTCCAGAGCCACGAGAGCCACGAGAGCCACTAGTATTACTAAAGCCACTAAAGCCACACTTCATTGTCCGCACCTATTGCAGCCGCAATTTAAAGAAATATTTTTTATGCGATGCAAGGTGACAGTTTTATTTGCATTTGTCATCAAGGATATGCCACCCTTCACCATAGCTGCAGTTCATAAATTTGGAAATAATTCATCAATAAGTAATGATAGTGGGGGGAGGAAGACTAAAGTGAGGGTTTGCACAAGGAATATATCGTCCCACATCCAAGAAAATGTGGAGCTCAAAATTTATATGACAGACCCCTGAATTTTTATGTGGTGCAAATTATGAAATTAGGGTCCACACATATCTAGCTACGGCATTTCTAGAAAAACTATGGCTGGTTGGTTTAATCAAAAATTCAAGTTTTGCAAAATACATAATGTTGCCCATAGGTAATGTGGGATGTAATTCTGAGCTGCTAGCTAGTGAAATCTGACAACCTGGCCAACCTCTGAATGTGTCTTTCCACAAAAGTTTACTTGATTTTTGTGATTTACAAGAGCCAGTTTCAACATGATCCCCTTTTTCGACTTTTCATAACTTGGTGAAATAGCCTGTTTCCAAAAAACTGTGTATTTTCCACATAATTTACCCATGAGTGTATCAAAGCAAAAAAACCTTTACGCGTCCCAAAAAACCACAAACCAAAAACATAAACCAAAAACAGCCAGAATAAGTGAATGTATCCATATTTCATGGATTGATTACCTACTGCGTTATCGAAGGTGTCAGAAAACTGAACAAAGTTGCTTTTGGAGCTATGCTCTCTGTTACATCCAGCACCCTGAGCTTTGAGCTTCATGCGGGAAGCAAAACTAGCTCGCTGGCCACCTAACTTGTTTAAGCAATCCAATTCAGTCACTCATTACCTCCCTTGCAAAGGATAGAAAGACACTACTAATCAACATTCAATATACCCTATAGTGTGGCTGCGACTTCTTCGAGTTTTCAAGAGGCCACTCTCAGAATGATCTTCACTCAAACAAAAATGCCGGTCCTATAAGGGCACAGTACACAAACTAAATCTAACAATTGACCCCTACGAAGTATCTTACAGAGCATTCACAACCATAGAAGTTGATGTTCAATTATACCCGATGTTCTATAAAGAGAATTATGCAGGACTATCGAGGGTAAGGAGGGGTTAACTAGTATACACTCTTCTCAAAACATGCTCAACCATTTAGATATTCTCCTAGATCACACAAAGTTAGCCTTCCAAAGAAAATAGACTTTCTTATAATTACCTCAACTTCGGTCTTCGATAAATAGGAACGCAAGACAAGCAGGACATTCTTCCTTTTGAATGTCGCCTGCCCATGTCAGATAGAGCCATGGGGTATTCTAGTATTCTAGTACTCTTTAATATTATCCACTATGCTTCTTGCGCAAGCACCCCTTTGAACGCGTTCAACTCCTGGTCAAACTTCTTCTTGGCCTCGGTGTTATCCACCTGTTCGAGGTCCTTAGTAAGCTCTGCCTGCTCGGCTCCATAAGCTTTGCAGAAATCTCTGCTCGTGTCTAATGCACAGTCAATGTTGTCGTTAGAAAACCCTGAAAGTTCCTGGATAAGGTGACCCAGCAGGTCTACCTCTGGCAACCCCAAGAACTGTTGGGGTGCTTTCGCGAGATTCACAAACGTGGAGTTGTCGTAGGAATTAAACACCGCATTGAGCACACCCCTGACATTCAACGCATCCACAGAATTGTCCGAGACAGACACGCTCAAGCTCATGGTGTCGTCCACCACCCATCTGCCACTCACATACTCAATACTGTCAATTTTCCATGCTCCGATTCCGTTGGGAATCAATGCATTCACATTTTGACACATCGATTTCGGCTCCCCAGGAACCCATGGGTCCATGGTAATCTCTAACGACATAGATGACGAAACATGTGAGATTTTGTAGAACAACTGGGTGCGATCCTCACTTCTGTCGTGGTTGAAATAGGATGCCTGATCCTTGGTTATAACCACGAGGTTAGGCCTGTAGAAGCTTCCACCACATCCACAATTCCTCAAATGTGCTCTGGCTATGCCCACATATACTTCACGACCTGCAGGAATCGCCTTGTACAACACTTCTGGATGCTGTGCTTCCAAAAGAGCGTTGATGTTAATGAATGGTGTTCCGCCTCGTAAGTCACCGAAGTTTCCTCCCATTTCATATACGGAGTAGCACCTGTCGTCGTCTGAGTATAAGTCGCACTTCACAACCTTCAAGTTCTCAAGTCTCGTCACAAAAAAGATGCTCTTGTCGTAATCGCCCGTTCTCGAGTGCACGCTAATCATCGGTGTCCAGTTTTTCTGCTTAGACGCACGCTTGAGACCCACCACATTGATTTCTTTCGTTTTCGAGAACCACACGTCCAGGGAACGCAGAATCCGACCTCCTTCCAAATGACCCTTGCCTTTCTGAAACTGGAATGGAAGCGAATAGAACATGGACCTGTAATCTTTGGATACGGGATTTCCATTTTCATCTTTCTCGCGAACAAGTTGTCTTGCGTTGAAGGTGATCATGGGTTCGTCGTACCCACCTTGGTTACGTACCAACATCACACGTGGGTCCTCTGGGCCAAAAACGTCACCGCCCTTGCCGTAGTCGTGGTAAAACGGAATCGGCAAGAAGCGTGGGAATACAAACAGCGAGAACGTTTCACCTCCCAGCTCGAAAACAGGTGCAGATTCATCGTTCACAGGATTGGTAGGAAACACAAGCCGCACGTCATTGAGCTCATTCCAATTCCGGTCGAAGACTTGCGCCAATGTGAGACTTAAGCGCGGGTTGCTCTTGTTCAATCTGTCGGCTAGAATGAATCGAGAGATAACAAAATGCACGTTATGGTCCTTGAGCCACACCGACGACCCCAGGAGTCGAAACCAAAATGGCAGAATGAAGTCTTGCTTGAGCTCTGCACGCACGTGTCGGAGCATTAAAGGTGCCACGTCCTTGTAATAGGAATTCAGATCCAGGTCGTGTTCATCCACAAATCTCTGTAATACATCACGGAAATTTGCTGGAATGGGGGTTCTTGGGGATACTGAAATAGAATCTATCTCCACGTTTTCTGCTGCATCACACTGGTTGAAATGTTTGTTTGCTGAAGCATGGAATAGAGAAAATGCCAGATGAGGCGAGTAGTCAGTATTGTCAAAGTCAGGCACTACCACAACCTCGGAGGGTCTCACCTGAACGAGACGCCAGTCCTTGCTGGTGGTATTCTTCAAGTGAGACCAGAGTGCTGATTCATTCAAAGCATGGTTAGCTGGAAATATAATACGAGGCTCAGCTGGAGAAACTGAGGGAATTAGTCTGTTGACCACATCTGTTGGACCATGAATGAAATGGTACAGAAAAAGCACCACAAACACAAGTGCCACGATTAGTAGTGACTTTTCGAACTTGGTTCGCAGGCTTAAGCGAGGAAGCAACATAGAGAGTACGAAGTTGATTTGTCGGGCCACTAAGTACTTGAAGATGTCGTCCTGCAGGAAGACAGACGCACGATTGAGGATCGGCCAAACCCTGCTTAAAGTGCAGGAGTATAGAAACAGATAGGAAGAGCGGGCGTTAGGCGTTTCTCTCTGAGAGGGCCAAAGCAAATCAATAGTGTGATATATTGCAAGAAATTTTAGCATAACATGTCTCAAAGGGGGAAAAAAATACTGTGAGATGGTGAGGTGGCTGTTAGATAGCCGAAATGGGATGTTGGAACATGATGCGGGTGCGTCACCGGAAGTTTATAGTTCCGAGGGATAAACTCCTGTATGTACACAAACGGGCGTGCAGGCCGGGATGTCAATCCTTGTCGATTGGAACTCTATATGCAGGCTGTCAACTTGGCTTGTTAGTATTGGCTGAACGTCTTACGAGGCAACAGCAGTGTTTATTGACGCACGAAACGCCAAGAAACAATATGGCTTCTGTCTCTCATCACTCAAAAATATCTCACTGTGCCATATTTAATTTTCCCCCCACAACTTCGTTGATCAATCCTGCGACAGATATTTTTGGGTACACAGCGCGACTGGGGGACGTGTCCACCGTATTATGGATAAGTCGGAGTTCCCTCCCGAGATCGAGTCGCAACTACACCGCTAAGCCTCGTCTAAGCCCAATTATTGCGACGGTTTTTCTTCTAGTTACGTAACCCTTCTCGTCTTTTGTGGGCTTGTGTTTGCAAGGCGCCCATTCATGTTCCCAGTCCTGTAGTATGGTGGAGAAGGCGCTTTTTTCGATGCGGCAATATGACTTCCAACACTCACTCCAAATATAGAGCAGATGCACTCCATGTTATTACTGCATGATATCAACATACCCGAGCTTCTAACAATAGGTGCCTGGGCGCTACTGATTCTAGGTACAGCGCCTGAATGTTTCAGGTTGAAATCCATTGGCGTGACCTTACATGAACACTTGTCCTCAGCAATCCAAAGGTAGATGGAACTTTGTATAAATGAGACACGTGTCTAGACACAGGACCGGCATTCGATTTCATCACCTATTGACTCTATTGTTTGCGGCTGGTGAAACACAACTGTCGATCGTCTGAATAGCTCGTGTTTATTTTTTCTTGTCCTTTCTGCCAGTTTCAATATGGAGTTTCTTCTTTGTTGAGCTACCAACAAGCATACTGAGCTGTGTTTCTTGTAGATATCTCATATCAACTGTATTTTCCAGCTGAAATTCGTTGTGCATCTTGTATGCTGTACCTGGTGAGGCGTTACTCGCACGATGCTTGCTGCAGGGAAGACATTGTTCACTTCGATTCACCAAACACGGAATTGCCTCACGAGACTCTGCATGCTGAAGTTCAGGTAACTTGGGCTTGGAGTCTCAAACCCAGGACTTGGCAATTGAAATCGTTTCGTAACCTTCTCAATAGCATTCAGCCATGAACACCTAACCATTGTTCGTACTCTATTTGACGGTTTAAAACCTAACCGAGTGTTTTCTTTCCTCTAATTCCGCGCTCTGTAACTGCCTGCTAACTGAGTCCGTTCTCTACCTCTCTAGCCATACCCAATCTTCTTCTCTGATTACATCTACTTCCTTCCGTTTGTCTATTAAGGCTAGTCGCTTCCCACCCAGATATCGCCGTAGAAGTTGTAGAGCTCGATATCCTTGCGATCAAACTGCAACACCAGGCTTCGCATGGTCAGATCTTCGTTGTCATGCCTTCCTCCAATTCTCGAATACCCACAGAAGAACTGCGAGTCACACCCTCCATAGTTCGTCCAAGGCAGCTCTGGCTCCTTGTCGCTGTTCCTAAGCTTCAACGACGTAACATCCTTATAGGGCGGTACTACCGCTTCTTCGAGAGTAACACGGTCGTTGTAGTAGTTTCGCAAGTCGTCCTTGTCCACGATATGGCGCCATGGCCACGCTGCTGAGGTGATTTCTTTATCAAAGTCAATTGAAGCCATACAGCCCTTAAAGCCCGATCCCATCCACGCCAATCTCTTACCTGAAAGCGGATCAAGGTGACCCACTTGAGAACTGCAGATCTCCGCCGAATCTCGCTTCAGTTTGTCGTCCTTGAGGCGTAACGACGGGTCAGTGGTTTTTCCCACAGCTGCAGGCATTATGGCGTTGAAATGGAAGTCCAAGTCACCGTTCACGACAAACGCAAGCCAAACTTCTGACCCGTCATTGCCGCGATAATTCGCTGGATAAAACATGGAAAGCTCCAAATGCATCAAAATCAGCAGAAAGTGCTTGTTGCGGTTAACCACCATGACCCGCAGGTCCTGGTACTCCGCCAAACCGTTGAAAAAGTCCAGGTCGAGCACCTCCTCATTGATGAGAGGAATGTCAAACATCGTAGCATCCACTAATGATGGGGTCATGCGATTAAAGTATTGTGGATCCTCGTGACGTCTGGTGTGCCAAGGTCTGGCACGGTAGAAGTATGCGCCAGAAGTGGAGTACTCTGGAAGGTCGAAGAAGTAAGATGGATTCTGCATGGGAACTGCCTCCGGGTGAATCATCACGTACTCTTCAAACGAGTTGACAAAACCGGCCATTGCGGTTATAGGTACTGCCTCCATAGACTTATAATAGTGAGGTGCCACCATTGTCTTTGCATCCACGAACCAGAGCTCCTGCGCAAGGAAACCCTGGGTATCCTTGTCGAACGACAGTTTTGGAAGAAGGTCTTCCACACGCGAAAACGACGCTGGAAAGTCTGTGAATGGTCTGCGTGCGGCATCGACCAATTTGTCCCGGCTTTCCTTGCTTAATGCGCCGAAATGCACAAGTTCGATCGGGTATCTGTTGCCAAGGGCCCGCAAAATAAGAATCAAATTAATGGTCGCTTCGACATTGTCTCCAAAAGGTATCACAAGGCCTCTTCCGCTAAGTTTCGACCTGAACTCGCCCATCCAACACTGCTTGTCGTTGGTAAGCTGCAGGTGCACGGGTGCCTTGGCTCCCTTGCCCCTCGGTTGGTGAGCATCCACAATGTGAGCTTCAACGTACTTACTCATGTTCGGAGGCTTGCGTACAATTGTACCGTCGTGTCTCTCGTACAGAGGGTACGAACCGGCCATCCATGGGAACATCTTCAGGTGTAAGTCTCTGCACGAATCGAATGCTGACGGTCCGAGCTGTTCCTCGTCATCGGTGGCCTTGAATGGCGTTGCAAGGTGTGCTAATTCCAGATGCTGTCTTTGGATGAAGTTTGCCTGGTTCTGGAAACCATTTGAGTCCTCACGGTCCACAAAACACCGCGAAAACACCCTCAAATGGGAAACGTAGTCACGCATATCGCTCTCGTCGTTAGCAGCTTGTGCTTTAAGTCCATCGAACACTTTGGCAATTTTCTTGTGCACTTCGTCGCCACCACGGTCGATAGAGTCTTTATTAACATGCTTTTCAGCGGCGAGTGCCTCCACAGCCCAGTCTATGTATTTGTCCTTGTATTTCTGCCACTCCATCTGGTATTCCATGTTGATTTCGAAATTGGAAGAAGTATCCAAATTCCACAGCGGCAGCTCCGTATATAACGTCCGGAAGTATGCATCACACCGATCTATGTATGACAATTCAAGAATAGATGTGTGTTCATGATTGGCAAAGAAAGTGTTGTACACGGTCGAATGAGAATCTAGATGTCTCGGATCGATCTCGAGCGAATCCTTCTTAGCCCACATTTTGAAGACAATGTTCTCGATCATCTTTCGCGGGATAGCATGTCCCTTATAGTTATTGATAGGAGCCACATCGTTGATGGTACTTGTCAACATTCGAAGTGCTTCGTGTCGATGATAAAACACGAAGATGTTAATAGCATTAATCCATACTATAGCCATCATGTACACTATATTGCGACGAGTAGGATGTTTGAGTGTACTGATTACACGCTCGCCTACCAAGGCTAACGCCTGGGTGAATGTAGACATGGACATCGACTGACACGTAGGCAGAATCGACGATTATAAATGATATGGCCAGGCAGAGTATGCAGGGGGATTTATGATTTCGATTGTTGTAGGGCTATGGAGTTGGCCGTAGCACAAATATGTATCTTTGATTTAGTATAATTATTAGATGCTCACCAGCATAAATCTGCTTGAATGGAATAATATTCAAGACTCGACTTACTGAACTACTATATAGTGGTCTTGTGACCAAGATACTTGCCTGACTTGAAGGCCATCAAAGTATGGCCATGCAGCGCCAATAAATGCGCTACAGTCCATGCGTACAGATCCGAGGGTAGGCTAAATCGGGCGGCAATCGTATCATATGCAAGGACTCAATGTTTCCGAGGGGCTTATGTCGCGTCCGCGTCCCGGCAGACTGCACATACCAGGAACTGTGTGCCTACATCACAATGTGGCTGCAGCGTCCAGTCCTTATGTGCAAAGTTTTAGCTCCGCCACGTTGACCAGAAGCCAGCAGATTGCCCGCTTATATGAAAAACTCTTCAGGGTGGAATGTTGTAAGTGAGAGGTTTTACGCATAAAAGGAAAACGCCCATGACCATGCATATCCCTGCATTTCCGCTCAAACACAACCCGCGTGTATGCAAAAGACAGTCACGTGGAGGCTCGTATTACTCCTACCACGTGTAGGGATGGACCGGATTGCACTGTCTGCAGTACCTATATTGCGTGGAAGGTCACGATGCAGATCCGAGCTTTCCTGCAAGTTTTCGGGTCGGTTCAAGTGGTGATGCAAGACCCTCACCGGGCCGAATGTATACAGGATGCATCATATAGTTCGACATATGTGTGTGGTGCCCCCGGATCCTTTTTGGTACTTCAATAGATCGATCGTCCGCTATTATACTTTGGTTCCTTAATCGCCAGGTTCGGAATGCCAACACGCGTCTTTCTTGCTGTGTTCCAGAGTTTCACCTTACATAATCCCCCGCTTGGTAATATCTGCTCAATGGGGAATGTCGCGCCCGGAGAGTTATTACCTCTCACTTTCCCAGCACACGTGTTTGACATATTCTCACTTTTGGAGCTGTTTCTCGATTTCTTGGCCATTATTTCCATCGTCTGACTATTGCCCGACCAGATCCGATTCTATTTAAAGAATCGATCACTTATATTGAATCTAGGCGAAGATCTTGCTGTCTCCTTACATTAGATGACGTGAACCTCCAAAGGCACATTCCATCTATTCAAAAGGAGTCAGAATTGGAAAACTCGGGGGAGTGACGTATGTACGTGCACAGAGCACCGTTATCAATCTGGCCAGGTTGTGAACACCTTCATCCGAAGGCATTTAGGTTACCACGGCGATCTCCATCATTCATTGAAGAGTTTGACTCTTGTTTGAAACCCCAACTAAACCCCTAAAAGCTATTTTCCTCCCAAAACAACTTTTCGTCACAAATACGGTTGCAATAGCCAATGAGAAGTACGAGCAGATGGATTGTTCGGAATCTCGTAAACCGAAATCGCGCGGCTTAGAGGGTTATGGATGTAGGCTGTGCTATGAGAGCAACCAAGTAGTCGCCAAAAATGAGCCTGAGGTAGAGATGGACAAAACGTATGAAGTCAAAATGAATAAAGTATGGAACAGAGCACAGACCATTGTCTTTTGTTTGTTCCTATTGGGTATAGTTTCTCTCTGTTTTCTAAGCCTTCGCAAACACGTATACTATGATGCATATCTCTGTTCATAGCACTGAATTTACTTCTACGCTGATGGAAATGACCCAAATTCGTTGCTGATATGTCAGTCT
The DNA here is from genome assembly GCA_022023595.1 of Sungouiella thailandica. Lineage (NCBI taxonomy): Eukaryota > Fungi > Ascomycota > Pichiomycetes > Serinales > Metschnikowiaceae > Sungouiella > Sungouiella thailandica. The sequence continues at coordinate 2,704,846 of JAKKCY010000002.1, read as the reverse complement.
TATCTGCTCTGATCTGACTGGCCTCTCTTGGTTTGCCTGAGCAGATTTACGAGTTTTCGTTCGTGTCTTGGCATTTTGGACTAGGTATTGTTCCCAAACTTGGTTATTTCTTCGCCCCATTGAACAAACGGAATTTATACTGTGACTTGATGAACTTTTCTCTGAAATGCCTATGTGAACTTCAACTTTCAGCAAATTTGTTTAGCACTGGCCCTTGTGTAATGATTTTCTTTCTGGTGAGCTTTTCTTACTATTGCGGTCAGTCACATTCTTCAAGTAACCACAGAATTACCCTCTCACACTTGCAACTAGGTTAGGCCGCTTTGTTTTATCCACTGTTGTAGTGCCACAAAGATATTTTGACAGGTCGACAGTTCGACTCTGGAAATATTACCCAGTCTCAGGTAGAGAGATGCTTATGGACACATACACCACAAAGCCAAGTAGAAGGAATCTCACAACGATTAAGAATATGGCACCACAGTACAGATAAGTTGTCCCAAACATCCCCTAGATCCACGTACAGAAGTATTTCAACAGTTAATCAAGTTCGGTTAAATGGAATAGGAAACACTCAGAAGTACTGATAAGAGGTCTGGGTGAGTTGCTAGTTCTCTTCACTCTAGACTCCCGAGCCCGAAAGGAAAACTTCATATCGTTCGTGGCCAAATTTAACGGATCATTCCCCATATTGTGTGATGAAGGGTAGCCATTTGTACCGTGTCTGCTGGAATAAACAACTGGACAAAGAACTTAGCAAAGAACTCTTCAAGCTGTGTCTGCTTCCTCCTTTGTATTACCAATGCCTCCACAGAAGATAATAGACCGCATTCGCCAGGTTGTATCGCACAGCCTTTGATATCAGTACTGCTAGATCCAAAAGATATAGAGGCGAAACATCTCGGTCAATTGCATCAATGTTGTCCGTTTAGACGACCTATCCACTCGGGAATATGAGGAGCTTGCTCTAAGTATCCACCTTCGGCCGAACTATCAAGCATATTACTGATTTGTACGACTATCGAAAGATTTCCACAAGCCAAGTTGTACATCTTGAATGGAGTTCCTATCGCCCGGGTGGCCTTTATCCTTTGCTATTCCTATTCTTCAACCACAAATGACCCGATATTGTATCCACATTTACCTCTAATCGAAACTCTCCAGCCCTTAAACCCTAAAGATCCAACAAGAAAACGGCTCCTTTAGAACACACGATATACTTCCCTTATCTATGCGTGAGCTTCAATATTTATCAGCTTCACAATATCAGACGACGCTGGTAAGAGATCTGGAAGGAATATGACCTAAACAAGTGCCATAAGTGGTGAAATTTCTCGAAGGAAGGCATCGAACAAAGACAATCGCAGATGATATATAAACTATTGCTGTTTTCTATTTCAACGCTGCAGTGCTTTGATTCCACCAACTGTATTCAAGCCGGAGCATTACTAATGCTACTACTTACGTCATTTGACATAACGGTTTGGAAACTTATCACAATAGTGCTCTTGGCAAGCATTTGATGTCAATTCCCATGTTTCCTTAGGTACGGAACTATCCATTCTCGATACCACGTCCTGATGTTCTGCTTCCCTGAAGTCTGATGTAAAGAAGACGAGTAATTATGGAAAACACATTTGATCCGATCTGATCTGGTTCAAATTACTTCATAGAGGGTGGTTCTGGACCTGGCCTCTTACAAATTGCTTCGATAAAAGGCATCGCCCTATGATCTCTGTATCAAAGGCGGGGATCATCAATAAATCAAAACTAGAGAACGAAATTAGTAGCCCTTCCTTCCCCAATATGAAATATAGCTCAGCGATTGAAGCAAAAGAAAGATAACATATAAATTAACATGATGAAATCAAAGGATACGATAGGCTAGATGACCTAGTTTCAAGTCGGGGCATTTCTTCTCTACTCTACTTCCACTCAAGAGTAACTGTTTGAGATTATGATAAAACCACGTTCGATCACAAAAGCAATCATAATAGTGTTTACATCTCAATGAATCATGAAAAGTTCCCAATAATTCAGTGACAATAGAAAAATCACACTCCGCATTTCATAATTTCCTTGGGTTTGAGCGAAACATACACGAGATCTGTACACAACAAACACAGTGGGCCTCCTTCCCCCCACCTTGTGATGTTTCTTCAGGTACATGCCTACCTCGAAAGGATCACATGCTAACGTCTGCATTCCACCTTAAGCGCAAAGTCAACTACAATATGGGCAACCATGTTAAGAGCATCTGAAAATCGGAGTGATCCAGACCGTTCTGGAGCTCATACATAACTGTGCAACCATGCAACCACAATACACAATACAACAAGTTGAGACGGAACTCATTTGAACCCAAATTACTTGTGAAATCCAGGATTCCTCAACTCATCAAACCCTGTAACTAAAATGCGAGCAATCAAGATCAACGAATCATAACTAATCCTTTCCCATGTTCCGTCGTTATAGTAGTACTTCATAAATTAAGACCGGCATGTGAGGGCTTTGTGCAATATTAGCATGTGCGAATCACTAGGCCATCTTAGGTAAGACTTAGCCTCATCATCGTGTTCATAATACATCGCAAGTATGAAGGATTGACCGTAAATACCCCTATGTTTTTCTTTTTGTAATTCCACTTTGTGGTCATCACTGATGCTGGTTTCGTGGGTACACTAACCCCATATTTCCCCAGGTGCACATTGCGGGGTTTTGCCTCCAACTCCGAATATGGCTCGCCGAGAAAGATCCACAACATAACAGTCCCCCACCTCAGGGGTCGTATTCATGCAGAAAATAAATTCATGTGATAATTGATCACTGTCAAGAACTCCTGATTGTACCACAGTCTGCACACAACTTGACGGTACCTTGCTTTTTGGCTTTGCATCATTCACGACTGGCTTGCATTGGGAGTGCACTTTAACAGTATTGTCGCTACTTTCCTGCGCACAGTGCACTTGCATGTGCAAATAGTTCCTATTGCGGAACCCCACAAATTGCCATGATAATAGAGAAATTCACGATTAATGTATCAACAACATTCCAAGTTTATTAGTAAACAAGCTAACATGTAAATCGCAAGAAAATCACATCGAAATCTTGCAATAAGGACCAAAATGGAAGTGGGACAAGGAGGGGACGGAGTCCACCACTCTCTTTTCGGAGTTTCTAACGATCGTTACGAGCATTGCCAGACACATCACCAAACAGCTTGTGCACCCGATTAGTCTGGAAGCCCCGCAGAGTCTGGGCTTCCCGCAGGTTGCATAATACAAATAAAATAGCCCAATCTGCCCTTTTGGAATCCCTGACAGAATTATGTATATTTCTGATTTTACAATCTTGGGTACCAATGTACCTGAATTAGCACAGCGCTACTTTAATAGCCACCCGATCTTGTTTTGTATCGGGGTGGTTCTTCTTGGACATTCGATCTTTTTGGCATACCGCCAGGTAAAGATCATGTACCTTTGCAAGAGATTGGGTGCAAAGCAGCCTTTATGGATTCCTAATCCTGGCTTTATCAACAGCAGAAGAGCGTTGTTCGTTTTGGATTTGAAACGGAAAGGTGAGCTTCTTGAATATCTCTGGAAGATTTGGAATGCCAAGTCAGAGAATTTGCGTGTGTTGATTGCCTACAAACAGCTTGTGGTGACCACAGACCCGGAAAATATCAAGGCACTTTTGGCTACTCAATTCAATGATTTTGCGTTGGGTTTCCGTCATGCTCACTTTGCCCCACTTTTGGGTGGTGGTATTTTCACTTTGGACTACGATGGATGGAAGCGCTCTAGAGCTCTTTTAAGACCAAACTTCTCCAGAGAGAAGATCAGCCACATTCACCTGTTGGAATCACACCTTCAGCGTCTTTTCAAGCATTTCCACAAGTTCTCAGGCCAGCCCTTCGACTTGCAGGAACTCTTCTTCAAGTTCACCGTTGACACATCCACTGAATTTTTGTTTGGTTACTCCGCTGAGTCTTTATCTGACTCAAGTATTGGTGAGTACCCTGAGGAGAAGTTTGAGGGTCAGTTCCAGTTCTTTGATGCATTCAACATTTCTCAGTCCATCTGTTCCACTAGATCGTGGATGCAGCAGTTCTACATGATTTCAGACATCTTCCTCTATAGAAAGTTCAGAAGATGTAACCGCATTGTGCATAACTTTGCCAACTACTATGTGGACAAGGCACTTGCATTGTCTCCTGAGGAGCTTGAAAAGGCTAGTTCGGACGGATACATCTTCTTGTACGAATTGGTCAAGCAGACTCGTGATCCAAAGGTATTGAGAGACCAGGCATTGAACATCATGATTGCGGGCAGAGACACCACTGCAGGTTTGTTGTCGTTCACTTTCTATGAAATGGCAAAGAACCCAGATATCTGGGCACGGTTGAAGGATGAGGTTTACTGCAGTTTCGGCCTGAGTGGTAATGTGAGACTTGAAGACATCACCTTCGAGTCCTTGAAGAAATGCCATCTCTTGAAGAACATCATCAACGAAATCTTGAGATTGTACCCAAGTGTGCCTATCAACTTCCGTCAAGCGAACAAACACACAAAGCTCCCTCGTGGAGGAGGCGCGGATGGTGAAAGTCCACTTTTCGTCGAGAAAGGTGCAGTGGTGGCCTACATTATCATTGCCACGCACAGAAACGAAAAATACTACGGTAAGGATGCTGCTGAGTTTAAGCCAGACCGTTGGAATGACCGCAACTTGAAGCCAGGATGGGCATACTTGCCTTTCAACGGAGGTCCCCGCATTTGCTTGGGACAGCAGTTTGCAATTACTGAAGCATCGTATGTGATTGTGAGAATCTGTCAAGAGTTCCCCAACCTTTTTAACCACGATCCAGAACCTGAAAGATACCCACCAAGATTGGTTGCGCAATTGACAAACTCCCTTGCGGCAGGCTGCTGGGTTTCCTTCTCGTCCTAGATCTATGACAATATATGCCCTAATGAACTATGCCATAATGGATATAATGTAGATGATAAATTTTCCACACAAACTACTGCTAGAATATCAGACCGGTGAATTTTGCCGTTCTAACCGAATTTCTTTTGATCAAAGGATTACTTGGCAACAGGACAGGCTCGTGTGATTGCAAGGATGATTACTGTAATGGGAAGCTGATGCGTCATGGTGAATTAAGATATGCCAATGTTCCTAGTACGTTTGAAGCAATAGAAGAAAGCACTGAGAATGCCGTCACTCCTCCAAGAATGAATGCAGAGAAGTTCGATGGTGGTGACTTTAGCGAAATTCAGAATGCTTGTAGAGGAAGAAGCCTTCTGTGAGGGATTATAAATTAGTTTAATTCATTACTAACGCTTTTAATATTTCGGATTACCATAAAGAGACAATGGAGATGCACTAAAAGGTGAGTAACACAGCAACTTTGGGAAGACTACTTCATCTCACAATCACATGTGTCTTCACAACAACTTCCAGAGAACAAACCAAAAATAAAACAAAACAGCAGATCTACTTGTTGGGCCTTGCTGTTGAAGACTGAGACAACATGTCAACCCCACCCCCGCAAGTTTCAAACCAAAAGTTGGGGGTGCATAATCCTACCAATCACCAACCGCATGTGAATTCTTTGTGCTAAGAACGGGATTCCACTGCAACACAATTGGCCATATTCGAGCAACTTAGAAAGCTGAATCTTTTCACATGAATCTATTCAGCAACATGCAGAGTTTAATGCTTATATTGCTCTACCAATAATAATGCTCTCTAACTAATTCAATTAGTGTATGATGTGTTCACGCAAAATATCGCAGTTTTCCGGTGTCAATATAAGCGATAGCGAAACCTAAATTTGGATTATTGTAGTCTTCCAAACTCTACCATGAAAACCCTTGCTTAATCTCAATTTCAAATTTCAATAGCTTACACTGAGCTGCTTCTACTCAATAGGCAAGATCCCTACCTTTTTTACCGAATTTACATTTACTCATCATCATACGTGTATTCATGTTCACATCCTACAACTTAGCCTTGGTAGTTCTAGGGTCAACCTCTCTCAAGAAAGGTTCAATGGAGGCAGCCTTCATGATGTTACCCTTGATCTTCAACTTTCCTGCCATAAACATACGTTGTGGGTTTGCCTCGTTGTTGATCAACTTGACAAAGTCCTTGTCAGACATGAACAATTGAATGTCACTCTTTGGTGGTTTCCCCTCGAGTTTCTTGACACTTCCGTCCTTCTTGAAGTCCAACAACCAAGATTTGGTCTTGCCCTCAGGGTTTTTCAACGTAATCACGGTAATGGACTGGACCTTCGCAATCGACTTCTTCTTGAGTTCTGGGTCATCCTCCACCACACCGCGCATGAAATCAAACAATTCGGACCCGTAGAATCCTTCTTCTGCCAATGACTCTTCAGACATATTTGCTAATGTTCATCCTACTGCAACTTCTCTACTTATAGGCCCTTGTGTGGGGCAAGCATGTGAATACTGCACGTCGTCATGGAGGGGAAGAAGGTGGAGTGTAATATCCAAGACAGGCAGTGAAGGTTGAATAGAAGGAAACCCGATGATTGCATATGTCTGAATGCTGTCCCAATTTGGATATTGGGTAGAATGTATCAATTTCACAAGCTGTTTCGAGTACTTTTTGCGTCTACATTCCAAAGATCAGTATATTAAGGTTGGTGATGCTGATTGAGTGCGAAGAGAAATCCCCAAGACAGGAAATTGAGCCCCACATACATTCTGCAGGCGAGTTGCAGAACACATGATGTCAGTATTAGGGGCAAATATTATACTCGGGTATGAATTGGTATCACATGTGAGCTATTGATGACGCACTAGTTCGATCGCCGCTTTCTGTACCTGCGCATGTAATGCGAAACCACCTTTACAGTAACGAACCCTTGAATCAGTTTAATTACGGCAAACTGGACTTTGGCAAGTACTCTAAGGTAATGTTCGATTTTGGGAGAAATAATAGTGTTGTCGACCAAGTAAGTGTTGCTCGGTCCGAGTTACTGTTATGGCAAATTTGGCAGTAGTCGTAAATTGTGAGATATTTTCTGGAAGCCTTATTTACGTTGCAGGAAATTCCAAACACAGTGATGTCGTCGTGGAGTGAGTCGAGTACTGGGACAATGTGACGGAATAGCCCCATAAATAATGGAGTATTTGATGTATTGTCGCATCTTATACACATTCATTTGAGGACTTTGAGGTAGGCTTGAACTGAGATAACTTTAGTTAGCATTCTTTATTTTTGCGTTAAAACAAACAAGGAATTTGAAACAGCAGAAGAGCTTAGTTGTGTATTAGATTTGTCCAACTGACTACCTTTCTCTTTCATCCACATCGGAGGCATCAACCCTGTCCCACCCAAACTAGTAACACTACAAGATATAGTAGTCACACCAGCCAAATATATGAGTATAGTCTTCAGTAGTTACCAGTGGAGTGATCATTTCTGGAAGTCGCTCTTTTGTTACTGTAGCTGTTTCATTGCTCTCTCATGAATAAAGATTCAGCAGGTGATTTACTGTGCTCAAAGTTTGAGTCAGATTGGGAGTAAGCAATGGCACTTATTGTACCCGAATCACGCCCCTTCGGCCTGCTAGAGAAAAGTCTGCATTACTATCTCAGAACGCACTGGGAATTCCTACTACAGTAGCGGTATCACCATAGTCATTATCAAGAACTAAACATATGTGCCCCTAGAGGGTTTCCAAAACCCAAAAATCATTGATTATGAAGCAATGAAGATAGATCTCAACTGACAACTAGCCATTAACAGTATATAGTGCATCATGGTAATGTTTACTCGCATTGTGCGATAGTCCGAGCGTCAGATGTCTCTCAAGAGCTCATAAACACAGTGTACTCATTCTGACAAGGACCCCATCATACAAGAACCCACAATGCCCAAAATTTGGATTCCGGTAGTTGTACATTTTGTGTCCCTCGAGATTGGTGAGTCTAGCCACCGTGCGTCCAGGTATTCTCTTTAGCCACCTAATAACTTGTGAACTCTTCATTCCAACATTATGATGTACTATCTTATGTGGTCACAATATTTATGAGCTGCTCCAGTTTCACACAGATAACCTGATTGGTCGCTATCATACAGAAAGCTTGCGGATGTCTGGATGGGGAATCTCAACGCAATTGCACCCTAAATCCACCAATTTTACCCACTACAGAGATCCTGGTGCCAAGTCCTTCATAGGCACAGACTCTGTGTGCTGTACCTCGCCCAATTCCTGTTGCTCGAGCAAATTGTCAAAAAATGTCGTCCGAAGCTCCTTCCACCGTGTTCCGTACGTGGAAAGTGTCACCAAGAGCACTCCGCTCAATATTTGCATGCACCACCACAAGAGGGATGTTGGGAACTTGCCTGTGTACATCCATACCACAGCCAAGTTGATGATGTGGACAGTAATAGCGAAATCCCATGCTAACTTAGATCTTCCCACCACTATTGTGACAAAAAGCACACAAAGAAGCGAATCAAAGAGCCACAATGAAAAAAGAGTGATTCCCATGGCATTATCAGGCTCAATTAATTCCCATGAGAAGATCCAGTCCACGCTAAAGTCATAACCATTGAGCAGCGATACAAGGTAGAACATCACTAATGCTGTAAGGTAGTAGAATCCTTGTAGGAGAATAATCTGCAATGCGATTCGCAGAGGGGTCGATGTGTTTCCATCCCCACTGAGGGGTCTGTAATCGGAGAACCAAGCCATGCTAGTAGTGGAGGTCACTCGCTGTCCTGTGCAGAATAGTGATGATTCGGACAAATAAGTAACAATGTAGAGTATGAATACTTTGCAAGCGTGTTTATGTTTCTCAAAATTGTCAAGGAATGATGTTTATAATATTTGTTTGAGCTAATGAGCTCTTTTTGTTTTTTTTTTCACTGTTTCGTTTTTTTAGCGTTGTTTCATGTATTTGCAATGGCGCACAGACAGTGTAGATATTTAGTAATTGGAACAACCGAGGAGAAAAATAGAAATGGCTCGAAAATTACAGACAAAGAAAACACTAGCAAAAATAAAGAAAAACAAGCAAAACTTCATGGAGAACACACAATGTCCAGAGAAGCCAGTAATTTTTTTTAATAAGTTTACTCTCATTATATCGGCTTTGGAAACATTCCCAGCATCAACTTGATGGTTTCAAATTACTCGTAATGTAACCCTTCTCAAAGCAGAAATTCTGTGTCACAAATAAATAACTCACATTTTTCACCTCTACAACTTATGTTTGATGCGTTTCAATCAAGGACAGAACGTCTGTAGGTGATCTGATGCGGAAGGGCAAGAACCGATTAATGACACTCCAGAATACGAGAGTGAAGGTTCAGATGTGTAGAATCAGAACAATAAAAGAAGAAAAATGAATTGATATCGTCATGTTCTCCATCCGGTGTCTTGGAGAACTCAACAATATCTATTTGGCTACTCTTAACTATACGATCCATCTTTGCCTATCCTTTTCTCTAACCATCTTTGCTTGTATATCTCCCATCTACTCGTCCTGTCTTACTCTTTACACTCACTTTCCAGTTTCGCCCAGTACTCCACATCCTATATTCCTTGTATGTGCGTTCAGCTTAGATAATAGCCGTTTTCTGCCCCACAGACCTTCATTAGTCAGTCCTCTACCGCCGTTTCTTCCCGCTCTTCATGTTACGGGCCTTGCCCTGGGTCTTTGCTCGGTCATTCTTGGTCTTTTTGTACGACCGTCCGCTGTCCTTCTGCGCCTCCAACGTCTTTCTCTTCTTGGAGTTGGGCTTGAACTTGTCCTTTGTGAGCTGTTGCATCGCAGCAGACTGGTGCTTCCGTTTCTCAGCCTCACTCTCGAACCAAGTACGTTTTGGCCGCGAGTGGATCTCCTTGCCGTGTTTGAGCATGTTGTCGGCTTTAGCCAACTCCATCTCCGCAGCCAACATCTCCTTGGCCAGTTTCTCTTCCTCCAAAACTTCCTCTATGGCCTCAGCTTTGGCTTCGACCAACTGGTGCACTTTCTCCACCTGAGGCCATTCCACGCTTCGCAGAACAGCTTTCTGGTCCAGATCACCAGATTCCAATGCCTTCAATGCAGCCTTGACAATGTTTCTGTCAGCTGCAGATTCTCCCACCAATGTAATGGATCTACCTTCACGCCCGGCACGTGCGGTACGTCCCACTCTGTGCAAGTAGATTTCATGTGTTTTAGGCATGTCGTAGTTGATGACCATTTCAATCTTGGGAATATCAAGACCACGAGCAGCCAAATCGGTACAGATCAAAACAGGAACAACTAAGTTCTTGAAGTCGTTGACATTGTTGAGACGCTGTTCCTGAGATAAGGAACCGTGCAACTCAGAAACTTTCATTCCGAGCAAACCCAAGATGACACGCAAACGATGCGCAGTTTCCTTACGTGAGACGAAAACCACAATTCGACTTTGCTGCGATGGATCCACCATTTTGAGTAAATGGAAAAGCAACGCTGGTTTCATAGTGTCCTTCTTCCGGATACGAACAAACTCTTGTACCAATTTCGATGCTGCAGCCTTAGGTGGATCGATCATAATACGCACAGGTTTGTTCAACGATAACTGGATCAAGTCCTGGATCTTGGTGTTCATGGTGGCCGAAAACAACATGGTCTGGCGCTGGTGCTTTGGAATCAACAGCAAGATCTCCGTGAGCTCAGCCTGGAAACCTTCGTCCAACATTCTGTCAGCCTCGTCCATAATTAAAATCTCCAACGAGTCAAGTGAGAACGAGGCCGAGTTCCGAATATGGTCAATCAACCGACCGGGCGTGGCCACCACTATATCGGGTCTAGACTTCAACTGCTGCTCCTGTTGGCGCAAGTTCAATCCTCCCACTGCCAATCCGAACGTCAAGTTGTTGACATACCGACTGATGTTCTTTCCAACATCACATACTTGGATAGCCAACTCTCTAGTAGGAGTCAATACAATCACACGGGTCGCTGCCACCTTGGTAGGTTTGTACACCAATCTTTCAATCACAGGAATCATGTATGCTGCTGTTTTTCCCGATCCAGTGACAGCTCCAGCCACTATATCCTTTCCAAGAAGTGCTATTGGGATCGAGGCCGACTGGATCGGCGATGGCCTCGTGTAGCCCAAACTGGCCAATCCCTTAAGCACCGGTCTGGAGAGATCGAGCGTCTGGAACGTTGTGTGTGTCTGGTTGGCGTCCTCGGCCTGTTCGTAGAAGTTAGCAATGGCTTCTGCTGAGTCTTCGTCTTCGTCGATTTCTGAATCGTTCGAGTCGCTGTTTTCGGCTTCCTCTTCCACAGGTTCTTCCTCTGCGGTCTCTTCAGCCTCTGACTCCTCCTCTGCCGACTCATCAAGTGATGCACCCATGCCAAACCCATCCAATGCTAGTTCGTCCTCGTCTTCTTCTGCTATGCTCTCACTTTCATCTCCGCTCTGTTCTTCCGCAGATTCTTTCTCTATGTCCTCTTTGCTGGCACTTTCTTCCTTTTTTTGCTCATTTTCCTCCTCCTCCTCCTCGTCTTGCTGGTCCTCAGGTTCTCCTACCAAACCTGTCAACCCTCCCTTTCTTCTCAAGATATCGTCCAAATTCACCTCTTTTCTTTTGGGTGTATCTTCTTCCGCCACGCGAAACTCCCATCCGTTAAGAGTACCGGTGGTCTCAAAGCCATCTAGCGAGAACTGGAAGTTTGGATTGAGGTCGTGGTTTTCCTTGTCTTTTTCTTCGATTTCAACGTCCGAGTCAGACTCTGGAGCAATCTCCACGTCCGAGTCACTGTCTATTGTGCCAATGTCATCCTTGAATTTCCTATTTTGCTTTGGTTTGGCCATTTTGGCTGGGAAGATGAGACTAGAATTTTTTATCGATGCGACTGCACGATGAGATGGCATCGCCAGGAGATGAGTTTAGAGAAGATAGGAAAATTCCCAAAATGAATGATTGAAAGAAGAAAATGGAAAACTGCTATGAAGTTTGATTTTCAGGCACTTTTGCTGTGTTGGAAACATAGCTTTTTTTTGGCTCTTAGGCCCAGATTGGGTATAACACTCAAACGCAATCAGTCTGCGATCACTCTTCCAATTTCTTTTCGTATAGCTTCTGCTTGAACATGAGAAATGCTTCTATGACATCGAGGACATGACTTCAGCAAAACAGCTTAAAAAGTTACTTTTAAGATCCGTTATCGATACTCCATATCTGAGTAGCTAAACACTCTATAACACTGGACACAACGTTCTTGCGGGGCAGATTCAACTCTGAAAGTAATACCACTTTTTTCCTGCCCTTTTCATTTTTGAGTTACGTTGTGTTAAAGAATTCTACCAATTAACGATTACCATACATCATATTCTTCTTCCAACTAGCCAAGAATTGAGCCTTTTGCAACTAGCTCTAACTAACCAATCCACGAAGATTTTCCTCCTTCAACTCTTTAAGAGAAAGGAAGATCAACCTGCAACGTATTTCCATTACCCACCTTGAGCAGCAATTTCGTCCAATAGCGAGTTCATGTTCGATTAATTGAGAACTCGAAGATTTTGACTGCTTCCACATCGCTTTTGAGCTCTATTGTCTCTACCTGGATATTTCTCTATCTCAAACATGCCATTATCTCTATATCGAAAACCCTAGACGAAGTGAAAACCTTCCAGAACAGCTGACAATTCATCTAAGTCATAGTAGTCCTCGTCGTCCGAGTCGCCGTTCTCCCGTACCGCATTTTCAAACTGCTTCTCCTCCAAAACAAGCAACTGAGTGTTTCTACGGATCTCCTGAAGAGACTGAAGTTGTTTGGAAGTCTCAGAAGAGAGGTGCTTGCCATCAGTCATACCCTTCAACATCTTCAATCCGTCCAACCACACAGCCTTGTTATCTTCGGAATCAGTGTAGAAGCTCAACAACTGCTTGCCCTGCTTGTCCATAAGAGTGATTTTCTCATACGAAATGGTTCCCTTGACAGAAATCAACTTGGAGTTCTTCTGCTTGTCGGCTTCGCCCACCAGATTTCCGATCCGGATGGACTTGAAGTCGTCAATATCCTTCAATGCAATCGACTGGCTCTCCATCTCTTCGTATGAAGGCTTGAGTGTTGAAATGTCTGCAAACTCTTTATAGTAGAGCGACCTTCGGTTGGGACTCAAAATGATAAAGTAGTAGTTTTTCCCCGTGCCCAGCTTACCTGTGTTCTTAAATAGACGCTCGGCGTGTGTGTCTGTGTGTACCCAGGACCCCTTGAGAAGCTGCATCACTCGCTGCTCACACACAAAGTCCTTGACTTCCTGAGCCAAGTTCCGGTCGAATTCATGGAAGTGCGGCTGCCACAAATGCGCATGGGCGTGTTTGATTTCGAGAAACTGGGCGTGGCGAATGTCTTCTGTTGTCCTTTTGGTGAATAACTCAAGACACTCCTCGATGGAGTTGTCCTGGTCAAGAACACTCTCCAAGTACTCCACATTGGCTTCAAGTAACTGGATAATTCCATCGATGTCATCTTCGTTTTCTAACTGCGACTTGGTTTCCTGCCACAAAAGCAAACAGTTGTTCATCGAGTAGTAGATCATGAGTTCCCATGACAAAATGTGCTGGTTGATGCGAGGGTAGGTCTGTTTGGTGTGGAAGATGCGGAGCCAGAGATCCGTGCACTTCGAAATGAAAAGGTAAATCGGGAATGTTCGGTGGTGGTCACTCATGATCAACTCCTCGTGGAACTTCTTTTTGAATGTGATGTTGGGGTCTTTCAAGAACACTTTCAAGTCCATGGCCAACAAAATGGAGAAGTTGTCTGCGACAAACTTCCGAGGGTTGGCAGTGAATCCAGCCTTCACATACTCTTCGGTGGACGCCGGTTTGCCGAACTCATTCAAGGATACATCTAGAAACATGAACAAGTTGGTCAACATCACCTGGTGCGACACCATGGACATGTCGAAGCGTGTTCTGCCGAGATACACATTGAGACGGAAGTAAGTTTCCTCCAACGTTGTAATGGCCTCCAAAATCTGTACATCGGTGGTCTCGATCAAGTTTCCTACTGTGGAAAAGAATTTCACGTGCTTGAGACGCCCTGTCAACGTGATGATGCGATCATAGTCAAAACGCAACGCCTTAGTGATGAGCTCGTTGACCAAACGGATCGAGTTGAGCAAGATCTTCGTGTCAGACAAGTACAACTTTGCTGTAAGAACGTCTATCACATCCAAGTACGTGACAAGACTCAGATAAAGCGGAAGGTGGATGTCTATGGATGAATCACCGTACTGAGGTGGATATGGACCACTAGAGATCGAGATAACTGCGATTTTCAAGATGGCTTTGTACGTTTCTGTAGACATTTTCGTCGAAACAATCAGGAACAATGAGTTGAACAAAGTTTCGTCCAAAATCTCGCCAAAATGAGGCAGCTGTGCCTCTGACCCCGCCGCAGAAACGCAATCAAGAAGTTTTGCCAAAACAACTATCGAGTTAACCTTCTCTTGCTTATCCTTACCCAAAATGTTGGTTTTAAGTATAGCCAGATAATTCAAAGCAGCAGGAGCGTCTAGCTTTGATTTGGACATATTACTTTTGCTCAATAACTCATTGAGTTTGTGGTTGATCGTCCGAGACGACTCAGCAGTGGTCATGGCAGCAATAATTCCTTAATTACAATTTCAGATCTGAAAATGATGAGAGTTGGATAGACGAGTATATGCAGAACAGCCCAATTTGAAAACAGGACGTGAAACAACGATCGAGGAGCAAAATTTTCATTCTTTTTTAGGAATTCGCCGCTATATAAGGCCATCACTGGCTTTTCTGACTTTTACGATTTTGAATGGCCGTCGGGGTGCATTGATTTTACTTGTCTGCATGCTATATGGTGCCATACAAAAGACACGATAGACGCAATATTTGAGGAAAAAAAAAAAAAAAGCCACCGAAGCAACTTCTTTTCATTGGCCAATTTGGCAGTTCAGATCTTTTTAATTTTGAATTCGTACTTGTAGTTTGTTTCTTATACTTAACTGACTACTATTGTTTCTGCATTCAGTGGTACAGACAGTACTTAGCACCAAATTTCTAGAGGACTAATGTGAGTAGTCTGCGGCTCGCTTAAGCGAAATTTCCTAACACGGCACTCTAAGCAGATCTTGGGATTTGTATGGTCACGTGACCAAATGAATGTAGCAAATGAGGTGGGAGAATTGAAAATGCTGGTCTGAAGGTGCTGGAGCCTTGAAAGACTAAGAAGGGATATATAATTCACCGGGGGGATGCATGAGAAGTTGAAGGTTTGCATTACCTGAGTTTGACGACATAGCTTCATCACGTGATCTAGATCACGTGTATCGGCTAAATCGTATTTTCTCCTAGTGGTTGCCTCAAGCTGGAGCGCACTATTGTATGATCAAAACCAAAGTGGAGATAGAGTACCAAAAGTTGCCTTTGACACGTGTGAACCTCTGGATTCACTCTTGCCATTATAGTAAATGGACGCCTGCACATAAAGACATATCACTTTCACTCAGCAATGATGAAATATTGCCAAAAAAGGCGAAATCTCAACCAAAGTGAAAGAGGATAGGCAGATAAGCTCATTAATGGAGCATTATACACGTAATTTCTCTAATATGGCTGCAGAACCACAACAAAATCGCAAATAGCAAATTCACGTGATCTACATCACGTGCTCGCCTCCATAAATGTTCGCTGGCGAGTTTATCACTAACAACCATGTTCAACTTCGCAAGTGTATGTATATAGAAATACCCCCAATTCGTCTAACATCAGTCATTGTCGTTTTTGGACTCACCTTCCATCAATTGGAAGACCGTGGTGACATCACTTTTGGTTGGTAAGTACGCATTTGAAGCTTACATCAACTACAGACAGTTCCAGGTATACCAACGTACAGAGCCTCCTGTGCTGATCAAAAAGGAAATCACACAGGAGACATTTGACAAATCGCAGGAGTACTCACGTGCCAAATCCAAGTTTTCTTTTGTTTCTGAAGCAATTGAATTGGTCAAAGACTTGGCTGCTATTAAGTATGACTTGTTGCCCAAATTGTGGGCCATTGCTGGTTCTTTGAGTGTTCTGTTGTCTAAAGTTGCTGTGATTGGCCGCTTTTTCGGCGCCTCTGTGATGTCCCAGAGCTTGGTGTTCTTTGCTGTTACTACTATTATTTCCACATTGGAGTCCTTGCCATTGTCGTACTACCAGACTTTTGTCTTGGAAGAAAAGTACGGCTTCAACAAGTCCACAGTTAAAGTATGGATCACCGATGCTGTGAAACTGCTTGTGCTCACTGTGGTGTTGGGATCTCCGTTTGTGTTTGGTTTCTTGAAAATCATCGAGCGCTACGGCCCTTCGTTTGTGTCCTATGCCTGTGTGTTTGTTTTGGGTGCCCAGTTGTTCTTCATGACCATCGTTCCATCGTTGATTCTTCCTCTTTTCTACAAGTTCACTCCTCTTGAAGACGGAGAGTTGAAGACCGAGATTGAAGCGTTGGCTGCCAAAAACGGGTTCCCACTCACTCAGTTGTTTGTCATTGACGGATCCACTAGAAGTGCTCACTCCAACGCTTTCTTTGTTGGGTTGCCATGGAGCAAGAAAATCGTGCTTTTCGATACTTTGATCGAACACAACACGACTGAGCAGACTGTGGCTGTTTTGGCCCACGAAATCGGCCACTGGAAGTTGAACCACTTGCCTCAGATGTTGTTCACCAGTCAGATCAATGTGGCAATCACTTTTGTGCTTTTCTCAGCATTCCTCGAGAACAAGTCCTTGTTCCAGTCTTTCGGCTTCACCACCTACCCTCCAATGGTTGCATTCATGTTGTTCAGCTATGTGAACTCGCCGGTGACCTGCTTGACCAAGTTTGCCACCAATCTCTTGTCGAGAAAGAACGAGTACCAGGCTGACGAGTATGCTAAGCAACAGGGTTACACTGATGACTTGGCCACATCGTTGATTAAGCTTTCCACCAAGAACTTGAGTTCTTTGAACACAGACTGGTTGTTCTCGGCCTACAACCACTCGCACCCTATTTTGGCTGATCGTTTGAGTGCACTTGGCTATGTGTCGAAGGAGAAGGTTGGTGACGTGAAGGTGGATGTGGGTGACGCGAAGGTAGATGAGGAGAAGACGGAGTAGATAGTGAATGAATTTTCTATGACGACAAGAAAGTATACCGGTATGTTGTGATTGCGTAGAGACTGTTTATATGAGGTACTTAGTGTGTGGAGACCATACCTGAAATGGCCATACTGTTTGGAAGAAGCGAACACAATGAGCCAGAAAACAAAAGTTGCCTGACTATTTGGAATAAGTGCAAACAGCAGTGTTATCTTTTAGCTTACAGTCTTTTTACGTGTCCAGATTTTACACTGCTCTTAGTATATATCTATAGTGGATCCAGTGTTACAGTGTTTTCGTAGGACAGAAAACTGTTTCAACTTATCGATTAATTGAATTGGTATTTGGTCCGCGCCAATAGCTTGAACTTTCGTTTAGCTTCCTTCAATGGAATTTTAGTTTCCTAGCAATCGCAGTGCTAGCTGGTTTCCTGAATGCATTTCAACTCCAACAATTGACCTAAATAACGAGTTAGATCGGCACATTGGCAATCTTCAAAGCTACCTCTAACCTTTTTTCCCAAAGAGAGAATAGCTTTTCGTTTCCCCAAAGGAGAATAACCTTTCGCTCCTCACAAGAGGGAATATAATACACTATATCAACATTCTCCCTCCCAACAATCTTCCTTCCAAAAGCCGTCTGCTGTTCTCTATCAAATTAGACTTCCGATACCTTTTTATGCTCCAGCGACTCCGTAATACTTATCCTGAATCGTTTCTTCACACAACTTCTGAATTACTCCACACCTATCCATATCTCTTCTTATACTCCTCGAAAGAGGCTCGCATCTGAACATATCCAAGATGAATCTTCCCAATAAAGTGGTCAGCCAATCTTCGATCGCTGTCGAGTCTGGATAAATATGCTCCACATACTTCGCATACCTGGAGCTTTTGCTGGGCGGTTTGTCCCATATTTTCAGCAATGGCACGTGCCAGGTCTGCCAAAGCGTCTCTTTCCTTGAATAACTGATCGAGTTTCTCTGTCTGCTTGAGTGCCTGGTCGATTTCCCTCGATTTTCCAAGGTACCGAATCTCCGACGTCATGAGCCCAATCTTGGTATCTAGAACGTCTAGACTCTTTGTCACTTCGGCGATTTTGGCCTTCTCTTCCGGAGTATGCTCTAATCTCCGGAGCGCGGTCAGAATGGTGAAGTCAATCTCATCAATGTACTTCTGAAGTGCCTTGTAATACTCGTACTCAAAATTGGGAAACGTCTCGCCTTTCTTCTTTGTACGGAACTCATACTCGAGCTTGTGCTTCTCCAAATGTAGTAGTGGACATGGACCAATGTTGAGCTTAGTGCCGGCAAATATATCATGGGGACAACTTCCCACTAGGAACGCCTTACATACTTTCGGGCTTGTCAAATCGACTTCTTTGCGTCTCGCTTGGGGGGATAGGAGTGCATCCTTGCCCATGAGCTGTTCTAGAAGCCTCCTCTGATCGTCTGCCATATTCACTGTTGGAGGAAAGTTGTAGTAGATGCTAAATCATCAAGAGCACACCCGTACACCACCACCAAAAGAGTTATATTCGAAGCTTGTTCTTGGCCCTATATGTAAAAGAGAATAGTTTAGAGCGAATATGAGGTTGAAGAAGAGGTTTTAATTGTTTTGCCAATTTTTTTTAAGTTGGGCGATTGAAATCTTGGGGAATGCGTAATCTGGAAACTGGAGTACGAAAATACAGGCAGCTGATTCCAGTCATTTTTCAGATTTACATAGAAAAGGAAGACTGGCTATCGCTTCAAGAGCATTTCAGCTACTCACACCTAACTTTGTTTGATTTTGTCTCGGTTCGTTATTTATGATGGTCCTTGAAGGACATTTACACAATCAGCAAGGGGAACAGGAACTACAGAGAAAAAGAGTGATGGCGGATAAATTCTCCTCTAATTATCATTTTTCATTCATTTTCAGACTTTTTGAGGCCTCACTTGACTTATTTAATCTGCCTATTTCCCTATCAGGCTGGCTTTTAAAACGAACATTACTTAGCTTACCTATGATCTATTACGGCCCAAAAAAGCCATTCTTCGAGAAATTGGCGTCTTCTGTTTTCCGAATTTTTTTTATCGTACACTTTCTGCTATTTCTCCGTAATTCACTATATTGTGATTGGGTACATCCAGGGAACCAGCACTTACCAGACGTACAGGATCGACGAGTCCAATTCAGCATCCAAATTCGCAAAAAGCTTACAAAAAAAAAAAGGAACTACACACTACAACCTTCCAGAACATTATATACAATTCGTATCCAAATTATTTTCATAAACACCCTTGTTTCTTAAACTCCGCTAATACTTCTTACACCACGTGATCTGCACAATGTGAGATCGCCTAGTTGGCACATTTAATATCCTGCATGTGGACCCCACTCGATGCTTCGGCCGCATATACCTGACTTCTCGAACACCTATGACTAACTACCCCCACTAGTGCTACTATGAAAAAGTACCAACTTATGGGCCGCAAAAAGGTTGGGACTGCACCCAGGAAGCAGTCCTATCCACCTCTTCATATACACTCACTTCCTTATGAGATACTTCTCCAGATTTTCGCTCTTGTCGCTGAAGATATGAATAGTCTACTTCTGATGGCTTTAGTGTGTTCTAAATTCAACAGCATAGCCAGCAAGAACTACTTGTATCATACGGTGAAATTCAAAACCGACAATCAGTTTTTACGCTTTGCACATGCACATTTACCTCAGAAAAAGGCTCTTGGAAGACGTTTTGGAAGTACTGAGTCCAGTACACGTATCAATTTCCTCCGATCGGTGCATTTCATCAATCCACCAACAAACGATGCATCCACTCAGCAGGTCCAGATTGCAGGCTCGTATACAATGGACACACTGAGCTACACTGGGTCAAGTTACCTGGACTACATAAGTTGCATGAAACTCCTACTCACGGAAGCGTACGGACTCAAAGAGGTCCGTATCAGTGAGATCTCGCCACAATTCCAGTTCCCTGCGGAACTCATGCATGCGCTGTCGTTTTCCGCCATAAATCTTCGCTTCAAGACTCCACGGCCTCTGCGCAGCATTGAAAAGGTAGTTTTGACCGCTCAATCCGGCTGGAACATTCCATTCAAAGTAGAGCACTTAGCCATTTTCGTCCACTTGTTTGGAGAAGTGGAGGAGCTCCGGTTGAACAAGTTTGTGCTCAGCGACCAGAAGCTCGTATGTGTGCCTTTAGAGAAGCCGTTTGTGGTCAACAGCTTGGTTCTGACCGCCAGCATATACTCCGAAGGAAAGAGATCAAGCTCCAAGCGTGTTTCAAACCCGCTTTTCGCGAAAACTTCGTTCCTCCTGCTTGAAGATATCCAGAACGGAAACGACCTCAGTTTGATCGACTATATCAAGTGCAACAACACGTTGCTGCGGCTCAGCATTGATATCAGCTCCAGCATTTTCTACGAGATCGACCCAACTGACCACAAACCCAAGTTCTGCTTCCACAAGTACAACAACTTCTTCAAGTTGGTGTGTCTGCGGAAGGGAGGCTACTCGACGCTCCAGGAGGTGATTCTCACCAACTTTGACCTTTTCAACAGCTTTGCCCACCAGCACGACCACTTACAGCTGATCCGCGAAGAAAATGAGGACGAAGAAGACGACTGGGTGGCTCCTCCAACAAACACCCTTGAGTTTCTCATGAAATACCTTTCACAAGTGCCATACCTCACTATAGTGGTGAAGGAGGCTCCAGCAGTGGTGCACACATGTGTGAAGTGTGGGTTCCAGGTGCACGACCCGACCAAACGCATTTCCAGCTTGCTTCCTCACGAGTGGGCGATCATAGTAGCACCAATCTTGGCCAGCAAACTGTGCTCGTTGCTCATCTACGACCATAAATTACGACCTTTATATTCTCGCCGAGCTGCCGACTAACTGCATGCTAGAACCATGGCTGTCAACCCAGATAATGCCAATTTGCCAAATACACGAAGCTTACGAGATGCTGAAGTTAGTAGAGCTTTCAATGGTGCCCGAGTAACGTACCCCTATGGAGAGTGGTTGGCCAAGGCGGAAAATGCCCGGGCGACCTTCCCAAACAAGGCCAAGAGGGCCTTTTTCGGCTTTTCCGACCAGTCCGGTGGGTCTTCATCCCACGCATCGTCGTCGTCCAAGCCGTCTTCCACGATTTCGTAATACGTACAGTTTTGGAATCCGCGAGTGTGCCTTCCTGGCGAGCTCCAGCTCGATTGGGTGTCTTCCACTGCCTGCACTGTTGGATGTTCAATGTACACCAGAGATCCGTCGACATCAAACACTTTGAAGCTTGAGTGCAAACTCGACTCTTCAAGCTCAACATACTTGCCTTGGTCCACTTGCACACCGGACGAAAGGAACACTTCTCCAGCGGACGGAGGCATACCTTGCGCAGTTCCTAGGTTATCGTAGTGTTCCACACATACTGGCAACGCGTGAGGCATAAGTCTGAGTTTTTTCTGGATGGCCTTCAAATTCTTCTTCATTCCGTTGAGAATGCGCCCGTAGTCGAGCTCGGGAAGTGCACTGAACTGGGTCTTGAGCAGGTGGAAGTCACGGAGGAGCCTGACGTCGTTATTGGGCAAAATCTCCACGAGGCCGTAGTTGTTGGGTTCCTGCGAAAACTCATAGATCAACCCTCCGCTGAACACGTTGATCATGTCTTTGGAGTAGAGGGCCTGGACCTCGCTGAACTCTCGCGGTGTTATCTCGTTGCATCCGTACCTGGAGTTAGTAAAGAAAGCAAATACAAAAAAGAAAAAGAGAAAAAATACATACTCAGAGAAGAATACTGGCCGTGCAAAGTCGGAGTACGCAGCTACAAGCTTATCGTACCCGCTTGTGTGCATGGTTTGTTTCCCACACCATTGGTACGAGTTCACTCCATAGAAGTCTACTGCCTCCGAGAGGTCGTTCTCCACACACTCCAAGTAGTCCGACAATGAAACACGATACTGCAAATCATC
Source organism: Sungouiella thailandica (assembly GCA_022023595.1). Classification (NCBI taxonomy): domain Eukaryota; kingdom Fungi; phylum Ascomycota; class Pichiomycetes; order Serinales; family Metschnikowiaceae; genus Sungouiella; species Sungouiella thailandica. Next base: position 2,682,749 of record JAKKCY010000002.1, on the reverse strand, counting down.
TGCTGCTGAGTATCCTACTGGAATGGCCCGAGGCGAGTGGTACTCGATGTATGTCTTGATATCTCTCACCACTGCCTTGATGTACACTGGCGAGTTGCGTGCACTCAACTTATCGTTGACAACCTCGTTTCCAGCGAAAAAGCCCAACGTGTTGTTGTATCCGCTGAACTGGTGCACCACCTCATACACGTTTTTCATGTAGTCTTCGTGGTACGTAGTCCAAGGCTCGTACCGGTTGAGATGGTGGTCAGGCAAGGGCGAATTCACGTCGAGAACCAAGTAAATTCCAGCAGAGGCAAGCATCGTCATACAGGCGTCGTGGTTGAGTTTGGCATTGATGGAGTAGATGCGGATGGTCTGGCGTTAGAATGGAAACTGAATAATTTGGTAAAATGACTATTACATACATTGATGCCCAAATCCTGAAAAAGGGCTATATCTCTGGCACACGATTCTGGGCTCGAGAGCGGGTCTGAGTCTCCTACTACTCCTGAAGAGCCTCCGGGCTGGTAGTCTACGCCTTTGATGTAGAACTGGTGTTAGTGTGATTTTGGCTGGTAACAGGTACATACTGGTTCCTTGGTGACACTATCCACAAAGTAGCGGCCGTAGACTGTGATTGGATGGATGTACGAGTACGCTCTACTGGCGAGAAATAGCAAGCAGAAGAGTTGGGAACAGAGGAACATAGTGAGTAGTTGGAGTTACAAATGGCTGCGAAAAGTGAGCAGAGAGTGAGGAAAGAAGAAAAGGAAAAAGGGGAAAAAAAGAGAAGGGAAAAAGGAAGAAAGGAAAGAAAAGGAAAGAATGAGAAATAATGGAGGCAGAGAAATTATGCCTTTAATTTTTTTCTGCCTTTCAGTGCTCTTTTCTGGTACAGTTTTTCTATAGTCAAGACAATGCATAGGTAGGACGTACATTATGGCTACAAGGAAACCACAGTAATTGAAATTGATATTGGATTCTTAAAGTTGATTCCCAATTGGAGTTCATTTCTGCAATTTTAGAAATAAATTATGTGTTTGAAAAGTTATGTCCATTTGATCAAGGTAGGAGGATGTACTGGTTCAGGACTCCATATCTCTAGAAACAAACGAATCTTAGCTCACTATGGCAATATAATGGACCAGAGAGCTTCTAAATAGTTATTTTATAAAAGAATAGCGTGTAGGTTTACAACGTCTAACGGGTAAGGGTGGTATTACGGCCAATAATCTATTGTATTATTCTTAAGAGCCAAAGTATCACTCACTATTGGCTTAATAATGGATTATATGATCAATTTTATCCCTTATCTAGTGTTTTGCTCTTCTTCGGTGGTTTTGTTGGCAAAATTGCGCTGATAAACATTGACCTATTATTATCAGATGCTTGTTCAAAGAGCGATAAAAACCATCAGAGATACCTTTTATTCTCTAATTGACCTGGAAAAGCGAAAGCTGATTCTCGTTCAGTGTTTTTTCGCATCTTTAACATGGAAGTGCCACGAAATACATCGTTACACATATTAGACTCAGCAGAGTCACAACAACGATTTTTCTTTTCGAAAACTACTAAGTGGCCATAGAATATTGTCTTCAATACACGAATATACAGTAATAGCTTGATTTAAAAGAGAAATTGTACCAGATGATGTGCTTATTATATTTGTTCATAAGTACCCTTAAATGGATGGCACCCGTCTTAAACTTCAGAACTTTAGTATTAATAAAACAATAATTTCGTTGAAATCCTTAGTTTTGATTTCTCTGCCGATATGGTCGAGTTTGTCTAGCTTTATTTTCGTTATCATAATGAGTTTCCGAAATGTAATTTACCAAAATTGCCTGCGTGGCGTAATGGTTAGCGCATTTGACTTCTAATCAAAAGATTCCGGGTTCGAGTCCCGGCGTGGGTTGAGGGCGGTTTTAGCTCAGTCGGGAGAGCGTCAGACTGAAGATCTGGAGGTCCTGTGTTCGATCCACAGAAATCGCAGCTTACTTTTTGCAAATTAACAATATGCATTATTAGACGAACTAGATCTCAATATACCTGGTCACAGAGACCAACCCGCGGTCTCGGTTGGCCCATTGCACGTAATTGGGTGAATAATGTAGAAGCTCCTCATATGCTGGAATCCGACTATCCGAAGAATTATCGTGCAAATCACTCCAGTAGCACTCCACATTAACACCCAATTTCTTCACCTTGATCTTTTGGGCCATTCCATCTGCCTCCACAACTTCGGGAACCCACTGGAATCCAATATGATACTCTTGATCCCAGTCAAGCTTGTTCAACTCCAATTCGCGAATACCTTCGAAGTTCTTGAAGAGGAAATTGCCCTCTGAGTCTTTGGAGAATCCTTCAGGAATACCACTGGATGTCACTGGATTAGTCTCATTTCCTGCTTTGGCCTTGTACACAATGACCGTCTTCACTGGTGAGCGCTCAGTAGAGGTGATATCCTTTACGTCGAAGATCTTGATAACTTCGTCAGTCACATTGAACACAATCTTGCAGTTCCGTGTTTTCGGAGCAATTATCTTGATTTCTCCAGTCAACAAACCGAAAGGCGAGTCTGAGCCAGATGACGAGTCCTTCAACACGTCAATAGACAACAAGTCCTTCACTTTCACTCCGGAAACCAAGTTAGGTGTCAACGTGGTGTCGTACGAATACAAGGACAATCCGTCACCGAGCGATTTAGAGTGGAGTTCACTCTTGAACTCCTTGAATGACGGAATATCCTGCAAGATGTCCTCAATGAGCTCCATCAGGCGACCTGCTACTGTGACCTTGTTGGAAACAGACCCATTCAAGTCGATAGTCTCGAGGAAACGCAATTTCAACGGATTTTCCACGTCGAAAGGCGACTTTGTTCCGATAATGAGTGCACTCTGGATCAAGGCAACAAACAACGCAAGCACAAACACTCTGTTCAACTTGAAGATAAATGGCAAAAACGGAACCGCCCACACAACAACAAAGGCCTGCACGAGCTTGTAGATGAAGTCCTGGGCGGCCAAAGACTCCTGGATGGATTTGTTGACTGCCGATAACACCAAGTAGCCGGAGTTGTAGATGAGCAACGAAGATACGGGAACAATGATCAAAAACTGAATAAGCCAATCATAACTGAACGACTTAGTTTCGTGGTTGCCCAGTTCAGAGAGACCCGATTGCAACGACAAGGAGGATTCCTCCAAGGATTCATCATCGTTTGAGCTGTAGTGGTGGTCTGAGCTTGAACCCAACAAAGGTCTGGAATCCTCGGGCAACATGATCTTCTTCGATGTTTTCAAACTCCAGCCAAACAAGCCGAAAAGAGCGGCCACAGACTGAAGGCCAAAGAGCAATGTAAGGAGGAACTCGCCGCTGTGGTCGTCACCGATTTTATTGTGTGACTGCTTGACTGTGGACCACAACAATGCCACCCACGTGAAGAAGGAAACTTCCACGATCACAATCAACTTCTCATCGTGCTGGTGGCCCTTGAATGGCCTGAAAACGAAGTTGAGTCCGTTCAAGAACGCATAGTTCAAAAGCAAAAACACCGCAAAGAGCGCTGCCACAACCACACCTGGAGAGTTGTTCACCACGTACAGGTTTGTAGGAACCAAAAACACATCAGTCAAGAAGCTCAAGATGATCACCGAAAGCACAAACGAAATGGGGAATTTGATGACATTGACCAAGTTGACGCCCCAACCCTTTTTGTAGTGGAAAATGAGCACAAGGAACAAAAGTGAAACAAGTGGAATCACAACAAGGGCCACAATGTTAACAATCACAACCTGCGAAAGGGGAAACGCCACAAAGTAGTTCAAAAACGTCGTGTACGCAGCAGCTTCCGTAGAAGTGCTGTTCTTCCCCTCCTTTTCGTCGTCCAAGTCAATTCTGCCAAATGCTATTTCACTGGTCAAATCCAATGTGTTGGACAACATATGCCACAACGACCGCCTGTTGACGTTCCGGATATTGTCGGCACCTGTATGGTACACGTCTCTGGGCTTGTAGAAGGCCAAATCGAGCCCTCTGAGCCCACCTTTTTTGGTGTACACTGCGTAATCAGTTTCACTGTGAATAAGATGGTTGTTGAAACCTTGCTGGAACAACGAGGACGCGTATGGGTAGCGAACACCGGAAAAGTGCTTGACTATTCCGTAGTCTGTGCCACGAAACAATACAGCCTTGCCTCCGGCACCAGTACCTTCCAAGTTCAAAAAGTACTTAATCTGGGGGAACCAGCGGTGGTCAAGAAACGCTGTTGCTCCGTACAAGCCGAATTCTTCGTTGTTGTTGAAATTGAGGATAACAGTGCGTTTGGGCTGTTTTGCCGCCAAATACTCCAACAATCCAAGCATGGATGCAATCCCCATTCCGTCGTCGGTAACACCAAACGAAGATGGCACGGAGTCGAAGTGTGCGCTCACCAAGAACGCTGGCAAGGAAGAGTCGGTTCCGTTTATCCGTACAACCAAGTTGTTGGACTCGTAGTACGATACTGAGTCGTAACTCAAGTACTTGACAGAAAACATTACAGCAGTGCCGTTTTCTGTGTCGAGCTCCATATAAGGACTTTTCGAGACGAATTCGCCAATTCTGTGTTGGAGAATTGCATGTACAAGGTCATTTCCTGGCGAAGTGTACGAATGTTCCACCTGACTAATCTCCTGGAGCGAATCCCACAGATTTTGCAACAATTGCGACTCAAACTTGTCATCTGGTAAAGATACCGTATACTGCAACGAATTATCATATGTAGAAAACAATACAGTGGCAAATAATACCACAGCCACAAGGAAAGTAAGAGAAGTCTTTCTGTAGCCAAAAACGGCACGAATGAAGCGAACAAACCAATTGGGTTTATCCCGGGCGAATTCAGGCACAGACGCGCCCGGCGGTTTCCGGGGCGACCCGAGATTCTCCGGTGTTCGAGGAATCGCCGACACAACACTGTTAGAGGCCATAGTGTAGTTGTATTAGGCACATGGCAAGATTAGAACGGATGAGGTAAACATCCGTACACCAGGAGATTTAGATTAAAAAAAAAGGAAAGAAAAGGAAAAAAAGGAGGCGAGAGGATTTGATAGATACTTACCTGACTTTATCTTTTTTTCATTTCTTTATTTGGTTATTTTTTTTTTTTGGCCTGTTGCTTTGTTAGTTTACTTGCCCATGTTTACACCCGTGCACCAGGCCAAAAATCGGTCATTGAACCTACACAGAGTTAGCACACTAAGAAGTCGCATTATATCTTTTCTTGTTCAGTTGAAAACTCGCACACCCGTACCTCCCGCGAGATTGCACATTCTGCCCCAGATTTAACTCAACAACCAAATGTCGTTTGCTCCGTTGAAGAACGATCTCATTTTGCGTGCTGCCAAGGGCGAAAAAGTCGAAAGACCGCCAGTATGGATCATGGTATGTGCAGGATTCTTTTTTCCCTCCTTTCAAGCAAATTTGCTTTTCAAATCAAACCAACTCATTTCTACATACTAACTGTTCAGAGACAAGCAGGCCGATATTTGCCCGAGTACCACAAGGCAAAAGGTAACAGAGACTTCTTCGAGACATGCAGAGATGCAGAGATCGCAGCAGAAATCACTATTCAGCCAGTTGAGCATTTTGACGGACTCATCGATGCTGCTATTATCTTTAGTGACATTTTGGTCGTTCCTCAGGCCATGGGCTTGGAAGTTGAAATGGTCGAGGGGAAAGGTCCTGTTTTTGTAGACCCTTTGAGAAGCCCCTCTGATCTTAAGCGCGTTGAAATGAAGCCAGACGTGTTGAAAGAGTTGGACTGGGCTTTCAAAGCCATTACTTTGACCAGAACAAAGTTGAACGGCAGAGTGCCATTGTTAGGGTTTTGCGGTGCTCCATGGACGCTTTTGGTGTACATGACCGAAGGCCAGGGATCCAAAATGTTCAGATTTGCCAAGCAGTGGATTTACGAATACACTGAACACGCACACAAATTGTTACAGGCCACCACCGACGTCTGTATTGAGTTTTTGGCTCAGCAGGTGGTTGCAGGTGCGCAAATGTTGCAAGTTTTCGAGTCCTGGGCTGGCGAATTGGGTCCGTTTGAATTCAACGAGTTCTGCTTGCCTTACTTGCGTCAAATTGCACAGAAGTTGCCCCAGAGATTGCAGGAGCTTGGGGTTACTGAGAAAATACCACTTACAGTGTTTGCCAAAGGTGCATGGTTTGCCTTGGATGACTTGTGTGAGTCTGGCTACGACTGTGTATCTTTGGACTGGCTCTACAAGCCTGAAGACGCTGTGAAAGTTGTTGACGGCAGAAGAATCACTCTTCAAGGTAATTTGGACCCTGGTATCATGTACGGGTCTGATGAAGTGATCAGCCAGAAAGTGGAGCAGATGATCAAGGGATTTGGTGGAGGAAAGCAGAATTACATTGTGAACTTTGGCCACGGAACACACCCGTTCATGAAACCAGAGAAAATCGAGCATTTCTTGAAGGAGGTGCACCGCTTCGGACTGCAGTAGATGAAGAGACTGGGTTCGTGTGGAGTCACAGAAAATAGGTTACCTCGAACAAGGTGAAGAAAGGTCCAGACTGTTTTTGGTATTTGATGCAATTTTCATCGGATCTGCGCCAAAATTGTCGTGTGGATTCTTCGAGCGTGGATACATTTCATCGTTGATCTGTTCTTGGTTCAGCTTCGCTATGTTCAACCAGTAGGCCGAAATTCATGACAAATAAATAGTTATGACATGCGTCTATGGCTCCAGAAAAGACTTATATGAAAGATCTGAATAGAATTGGCCGTAGTGGGAAATACTTGAGAATCGCAAGATTATAGTACAATAACCAAGCATTGCTCGATCTTGCAAACCACAGATTGTATGTTATACTACTTTCATCATAGTTCGATCTTACAAACCAAACTTTTTTGAGAATATGCTTTATGATATTCTAATTTCATTTCTCCAATTTCATTTCGATCTTCTCTGCTTTTTCTCACTTTTGTTGTGTTCTTTTCTGTTGATCTAGTCATCTGATTGCTATCGACCAGAGTAGGACCAAGGAAGAAAAAGACAACATTGAGATTGAATAATGAATAGCTCCATTCACTTTTTTTGCTTTCTTCCTCTTTTCACCAACTTTCATTTTCATTACTTCATTTCATTTCTTCTTTATTCATTTTTGCTGCTTTGCTCACTCACTAGCATATCAGTGCATCACCACCAAACCGTTCAGCCCCAACAACAATACGAGAGACTGTTTTTTGAAAAAAAGAACACTTTCATATCTGTCACCAAATACTTTTTTTCATTTTTTTTTTTCACTTTTCACCTTAGGTTCCCCTTCTTTTTCTGCTTATTTCTTAGTCATATCACCAGTTGTGCACATGCCCACCTGACTCACATACTACTACTAAAATGTCTTTCTCCATAGACAACCTATACATTTACAGTCTTCCCGAGGCATTGGTATCCTCGCTAAAGCTTGCCCATTTCGATGAGTCGGCTGCTCTTGTGGATTTCCAACCGCCTGAGCCGAAGATATCGGAAACTAGTGTGAAATCAAAGAACCTCATAGGTTGCTCCACATGTCTGGTGGAATTTGGGCCGGAAATGTCCCAAAAGGAGCGACTGCTCCATTACAAGTCAGATATCCACCGTCTCAACTTGAAGCGTGCGCTCAGCTCGCTCAAGCCGTTGACTGAAGAGGAATTCGATGATTTGCTAGAACGCCAGTCTTTGGACAGCATATCTGGGTCAGACGAGTCTGATCTGGATTCAGAAAACGAAAGTGCTTTGGAGACAGTGTTTGAAAAACTTTCCACGGGAGAAAATCAAGAGAACACAGAGGAATCGTCGGTGAGTCACATGAACACACACTCTCCATTTATCTTCACAACATCGCCACTTTTAGACGCGGGAAAAGGCATCCCGATCTATAAGTCGCTCTTCAGCAACAAAATCTTGCTTCTGGGCGCGATAATGGACTCGCTCAAGCAGTTATCGGCGGAGCCAAAGAGACTGGGAGTGTCAGTGCTTCTTATGATTGGAGGAGGCCATTTTGCAGGCGCTGTGGTCTCCCACACACAGAAAAACATAAAGGGAAACGCACCAAACCATAAGGAGTCCAGACAGGAACAGATGGTCAACGTAACTGTATCGAAAACCTTCCATCGGTACACCACACGAAGAAAGCAAGGTGGATCGCAGAGTGCATCGGATAACGCCAGGGGAAAGGCCAATTCTGCTGGTTCTAGTATCAGAAGGTATAACGAGCAGGCATTGCAGAAGGAAGTGCGGGAATTATTGCTTCAGTGGAAGGAATATTTGGACAAAGCAGAGTATGTCTTCATTCGAGCCAACGGTGCGCTGAACAGGAAGATTTTGGTAGGATACGAAGGTGCACAGTTGAAAAACGATGATGCTCGTATCCGAGGCTTCCCATTCACCACAAAACGAGCCACTTTGTCGGAAGTCAAGAAAGCTTGGGTTCGTTTGATGTACCTTCTGGTAGTTGACCTTCCGAAGGCCAAACAGGAAACAAAGAAAGTGGTCAAGGAAAAAAAATCGAAAACTCCAGAGGTCGAGGTGGAGTCTGAATCGGATAAACACACCAAGGAGATCATTGGGCTTCTCAAGAAATCCAAGGCTCCGATCTTGATAAATTACTTGAAGAAGAACAAACTCAGCGCCGACTTCCAGTTCACACCGGAAATCAGACACGCAAACACACCGACTCCTCTTCATTACGCGTCGTCGCAAGGCTTGCATCACATGATCAAGGTGCTTTTGGTGAATTTGAAAGCAGATCCAACGATCTCCAACAGTTTTGGCAAAACCGCCGCTCAGATCGCGTCGAATAACACCGTGAAAAACGCATTCCAGATCGCTCGTCACAGTCTTGGTGAGTCATACTGTGACTGGGGCAGAGCCAAGGTTGGACCGCCAAAAACGAGCGAAGAAGTGGCCAAAGAAGAGGAAGAAGCGAAAAGGCAGCACAACCAGGATACACGGAAGTTGATCGAGGAGGAGTTGGCCAAAAAGACGGAGTTGGAGTTGAAAAAACCCACGTTCTCTTCCGGCGGAACTTTGGGTGGAGAAAGACCTTCACCTGTCTCAGAGATGAGCGGCTTGAGCGACCAGCAGAAGAGCAGAATCATGCGTGAACAGCGTGCGCGTGCAGCAGAGGCCAGACTCAAGATGTTGAAGTAAGGAGATCAACAGTCCAATGATTATTCGGTATCACAACTTGGTGTCATCTGCGTGGGTGAGAACGTAACTCACCGCTTTGTGCTTCTTCGTTTTGAGAAGTAGCCCATTGAGGATTGCATCGCCGGTATCCATACCCTCTTCAAATACACTAGGGTCGAAATGCTTGTAGCACGTGAGTGCAGACCTGATGGACTGCTTCTTCGCAGCTTCTTTCCCGTCAAGGTCCTTGAACTCAGACGCACTCATAAACCCAGATGATGGCAACTCGCTATCCTCCTGAGTATCGTGTAGTTCCACTTTCTGCGACAAATCCACATCTTCGCCCAGCCCCAGACACTCGCAGTCCAACAAGTCGTGGGTGTTGCAATTTGTATCTGCAATGGTGAACAAGTCCTTGAGGTCCTCGTAGTCGAAAACATTCAGAACAGACTCGGTCTGGTCGTCGATAAACATGTCGCTCAAGTTGTTCTTCATAAGTTGCCGTTGGAAGATCTTCTCGTCAATTGCTCCCGTAGTGAAAAGCCTGTAGATAAAAACTGGCTTGCTCTGTCCGTCTCTATGGATTCGTGCCATTGCTTGTAGGTCCACCAGCGGATTCCAGTCGTTGTCGTATAGAACCAATCTGGATGCTCCAACAAGGTTGAGTCCAACACCGCCTGCTTTCGCTGAGAGCAAGAACACTTGATGCAGTGGGTTTTTGTTGAAGTCCACCACCAACTTGTCTCTGATTTTCGCCGGCGTCGATCCGTCCAAGCGTGAGTACTGGATGTTGAGTTTCAGGAGCACCAGCTCAAGAAAGTCGAGTGTCTGTGTGTAGTTGGAGACCAAAACGGTTTTCTCGCCCATTTTCTGGAAGTCTAGCAAAAGAGGAACCAACACGTTGATCTTACTGCCTGAAGTACGGTTGGTCAAAGACCCAAACAGCTCAGACTTAACAGACTCGAAAACCGGGTCTGACGCTACCAAAGACGGAGAATTGCATATCTTTCTGAGCGTCAAGATGATCGAAAACACATCTCGCGTTTCTGAGTTCATCACGGAAGTGAATGCGTTCGACTTCAACACCGCATCAAAGAGCTCTCTCTGGAGCTTCGACGGAGGACAGAACAAGATGATGTCTGTCTTTTTCGTCAAGTACTTGTTGATCACAGACTTTGTTCTTCGAAGTGTGAAAGCCTTGGTGACATCGATCAACTCGGACGATTTTTCCTTTCCCTCTTTGATCAACTCGTTGTTCATACAGCTAACGTCTCTGGCCCTCAAGATGGGTTTCAAAAACAGTTTCTGGAACTCCAGGCGCGACCCCAAAATGCCCGGGTTGATGAAGTTGACGATGTTGAAGAACTCATTGAGATCGTTCTGGATCGGTGTTCCGGTGAGAACCAACTTTCTCGCAATGTTGAACTCATTCAAAGACTTGAGCACTTTGTTGGACTCATTTTTAAGCCGGTGTCCCTCGTCACAAACAAGCAAGTCGAAATTCACCGTCGATAGCGATTCTGAGCACGATAACACCTTCTCGTAGCTCATTATCAACACCTGGAACACTTTTGTTTTCCCAAAGTTCACAATGTCCTGTTTGTGGTTCAGTGCCGACAGCTGCTTGGAGTTGAGCGTGAGAACACCGATTCTGTTCATGTCGAGCCATTTCTTGAATTCCTTGCGCCAGTTATCTATCAATGAAACAGGACAGCAAATGAGCACTTTCCTGATCACTGCGGATTCGTCAGCAAACGGGCTTTGCCGTAAAAGTGTCCATATCAACGCAATAGTCATGAGTGTTTTTCCTAACCCCATTTCGTCTGCCAAAAGTGCTCCTTTGTAGTTGGGTACTTTGAACCCCATAATACACTCATATAGAAACGAAACTCCGTCCCGCTGGTGTGGTCGGAGCACTTTAGTGAGCTGAGGATCTATTACCACAGACTTCTCGTTGGGGATATTGCCTCTTGGAAGTTGTATTCCAGGAATATCTTCTGTTGCAGGACTCTTACTGTTTTCCACCGTTTTCTTGACCTTTTTCCGTGGTCTATCTGGAGCACGAATAAGAGGTTTTGGTGGAGTTTCACTGCTTTCCAGACCTGGCTCATCTTTGTCTTCTGGACCTCCACACATGGTAAGAACTTCCTGTCGAGACATCTCCGTGTCTATCTCGGCCTCGTACATTCCTAGCGAAATCACGCCTTCTGTGTTCAACTTGGATGTTCTTCCAACTGCACGAAAGCTCTTCTTCTGCTCAATTTTCAATACGATCGCCTTCTCGCTCACCACAATGTACCCATCTCCCTCCCACGCCTTATGCTTCTTATTGGAGCGTTTTCTCCATTGAACCGAGAAAAATCGACTCCCCGATTGTGATTCAGGCTGCTCCCGAGACGGCTGTGGCTTCACATGCTCGCTTTCCGCCGGTATAGGCCGTTTTGCCTGGCCTGTTGTGGTGATATCATCACTAACAAACAACTCCTGCGAGCCCGAAGTTTCAGGCACTTTTCTTGAAATTTGAGTTTCCCTGGCTTTTCCAGCAGAGTATTTCAACCCTGCACCCGCGCTTTCGCCGCTCCCGATTGGTCTGGGCGGCTTGAACGGTGCGTTTGGTCTTCGGTACATAGTAAACGCGTCGCGTCTGTTGATGTAGATTCAAGAAAAGTATGGAAGAGCCAAAAGAATGGTCGAATTAAGTTTTGGTGTAAATCGACAAGGAACAGTGAGTGTTTGCAAAATTAGGGAAAGAAGAAAGGAAAGAAAGACGAAGTTGTGAAGACGATGTTGTAGTGAGTATTGCGAACAGACCATAAGCCAGATTCAGCAAACAAGTAACACACAAAAAAAGAAGAAAACTAAAAACACTGCCAAAGCAAGGAAAGTGCAATATCCGCCAAGAGTAATTTACTGATTCCTATTAAGTCAGACCTTACGCAAAACTTTCGGAGAACGCACTCGCTCAGTCTACACCACATCTAACTATTATTTATTCCTTCCAAAACCCATCAGAACTTCGAGTCTGCACCCGTCAAGTAGTAATAGCATCTCGACACCAAAAATGGAAAGTACGACGGAATGTTGTATAAACCGAAAACAACAAAACTAACGAATGTCCAGATGAACACATGCAAAATGGCACTTTCCGGGCCTGTCAACATGAAAAAGGGGAAATGGTGGTAGTACAAGTCCCACATCCTGCGTGGTGGCAGTCTTTGATCACCCATAACGAACGACTATGGAGTTTTGTGTCGATGGACAAGAGTATCAAATGTCCAGACTGGCGTGTGTACAGGACATCACCGCAGGATAGGGGTCTGGCAAAGACAAGGATAAGAATGTGTGAAAATGTGTGAGCAGTGGAGTGTACGGGTTTTCAACAGAGATTAGGCTGAATTGTGAAATTTCCACAATTAAAGTAGGGTTGGCATGCATTGGTGTGGTGATAGCAGGTGTTATCAGTTTCTCAGTGTAGTGGACGTATACGTTCGTGAGGTATCTAGGACGGATAAATGGAATTTGAGAGAGTTTGGGAAAAGTAGGAAAGTTGGAATAATAGTGAATATTGTAGAATTTTGTTGTAAAGCAGCCAATGTGCTTCTTATATGCCTTGTCACGTGACAAAAGAGTTGGCATCCATAAGTGCAGTCGACCAGGCAATGACAATGCAGAATAGATCATATGTTTTTATAACTTTAAAATTTTTTAAAGATTGCTTTGATTTGAGTTGGCAGCAAAACTGAGTAATAGTGAATCTACTGACAATGAACGTATGTACAATAGTGTGGCAGTACACAGTGGCTTTAATCAAAGTGTTTATATGACTAAGACTGTTCCATTTACATATAAGACCTCTTTACATGAGTTTAATTTGAATTTCAGTACTAGCTGACTTTACTCTGTTCTTTTTTTATCTCTCCTTTATTCACCATGGATGTGCCCATCATAAACAGAGCCCAATAAGGTGGTCCTCAAAATTGTAGGAAAGTCATTTTAAAGATAAATAGGCATTCCATTCATTTGGAGAAATAAAATCCTTTTCAGGCAAAGTTTACTATTCCTATTTTAAATGAGCTAAGAAGACAACACTAACTTCACAACAACCATCAACAAAGCACTAGCAGAGGACAAATCTTGTAATACACATATCTCCTTTTATAATTATATCACCAGCGTATTTTCTCTGGCTGCTCCACTTTCCAGTCTGTGTTCGAATGGCAGGTCACACAGCCCAGAGCTATTACATGTAGACGTAGTGTCACTAAATTTTAAAATCCAAATCCAATCATCCGTAGAGAAATCGACAAACAGAAAATTATAACTACTTCTCTCGACAAATTACTGGAACCTTTGCTATTTTCCTTGGGCTTTTTGGATCGAATCAAGCAATGGACGTCACAGAGCGGAAAATGAATTGAAAATCACATTTTCATCCACTTTTGTTAGTTTTCTGGTCTTAAACAATATCAAAAACCATCTATAAATTCAATGCATTTGCTTCTGAGTAAACCTCACCTACCCAGTCAGAACTACAATTGGGTGCGAATTCAGAGTCAAGGCAAAACCACCACTCCGAAATAACCATAACAACCGATAAATTGTCAAATCTCTCCTCGGTACACAAAACCATCTAATTCATAAATTCCCTTTCTTCTTCTTCTTCTTCTTCTTCTTCTTCTTCTTCTTCTCTTTCTATATTCTCGACTTCCGCTGGTCCTGTATGGACGCGATGAGTAGTCGTCTATACCAATGGTTCTGAGTGAAGACCATGACTATTCGGCGGTCAAGAAGTCGCTTATTGCAAAGAAAGCTGGTGAAATCACCGAAATCCAGCCTTTCATTCGTACTTTCCATAACCTCTACAGTGCTGTGGTCAACAACGATAATGTCGACAAATCCACTGTATTGGTCATAGACACACTCACGATCTGGCTTCTCCGAGCTGCTCAGTATGTGAAATTGAAGGAAACTGCGTTCACAAACGAGCAAGTTCTGCTTGAAAGTCTCACGCGTCTCTTCCAGTTCGTGTGTGACTACTTTGATACTGGACTGGGTGCACTAGCCAACGCCATAACGGCGCTTCTAACTCGGCTTTGTCAGTTTTCAGCAACCATTGGCGATTTGGAAAGGCTGAATTTGCATCTGGATTGGGTCAAGCGCGTGGTGGCGTTGCCCATGGCTCTGAAAAGCTACTTCATTATAGTGGATGTGCTCTGTAAGGAGATAGACGCTCTGGCGGAGCAGATACTCAAAATGCATCCAGAACTCACAATTGACTACATCAGAGTCCTTGAGCACGATTCTCTAGCTAATGTGGCCTCTAAAACATTGGGTACTGTTCACTCCAGAGCTTACAGTCTGGATGAGTACGTGGCGAGCTGGAAGCCTGCAGTTTTGGCCGGCCTTACTTCTCCAGCGACAAGATCCAATATTGCCACATATCTCTTGCCTGTTCTTTTCCGTGGCCGTCCACAGGAGTATATTGCCTTTTTGAAGGAAGTACGGAACCTGAGCTGCTCAAACGACGTGTTTCTTGCGGTGGCCAGAACTGGACACTTGATCATGGGCAATTTCGAGGAAATCGACGATTTCCAGGCTGTTCTCGGCGCAACTTTGAGCCCAGATCCCACCAAACGGCTAGATGCGCTTGAAGTCATTGTAGGATGCATCAGGTCCACGAAAATGACTGCTCCAGAGATTCTTCTGATTGTTCTGGACCCGCTTTGGCTAGATGTGTTTTTCAAGGAGGGAACCACTCCTCAGTCGCGGAACAGATTCGTCACTATGATGAGAAAGGCACTTTTGGCCTTACGGGACTTTGCATGCACCTGCGAGAAACGACTTCGAGCTCAGCCGGACGATGTGGAAACCAAACACTGCTACAAACTAACAAAAGACTCCATAGTGCAGTTTGGCACTTACGTCCGTGGCCAAATGTCGCCCAGTTCGTCCTACTGCCAGCTTGTGTTGGCTACAGACTTTCTTCGGATATTCGTCGACCACGAGTTCGACGGGGTGTCCAGAAAGAGCAAAAAGAAAGCTCCAGCGAAAGTTATCGACGTTTTCACTCACGATTTCGTCCAGGTCCTACTCCGGATGGCCTCCAACAATTACGAGGACATTCGCCAGAGAGTATCCAGCATTTTGCTCTGCTGCCCTTACTCGTTGATTGAAACTCAGCACTGGGAAGAATACTGTCTAAATACCATGAAAACTCTTTCTTCGCTCAAGGGTCGCCAGAGTGACTCCGCAGCACAGGTGTTCCTCACTTTAGCCAAGTTGCTCCAGATCCACGACCAGAAACAATATCAGGATCTTTTGAAAAACTTGCACAATGGAATTAGAGAAAATTCTGATTCTGTTCATGGGTACTTCACTGCTTTTACATACATCTTGTCTCTGGATCCACCTACCACAGAGTTTCCTGAATTGTTCAAGCCTCTCACAGTCTCACTACTCGAACATATTGTTAGCAGCTGGAACTCTATAAAAGACAACCAAAGTGAGATGGACCAAAACTGGCGAGTGGTCAAGGAATCGGCTGGCCTCTTGAAAGTGTTGATGGATATCAACTGGAAGCAGAACTTCCTGTTCTTCGATAAAGACCGGTTCCTCTCAATGTGCGATGTGATCATGAGTCAGTTGGCTACAGTGACCCATCGTGGAGCTTTCTCTGCTATCCATCCGACCTTTGTCCATGCGTGTTTCATCTGCGAGAAGTCTGGGCTTGAAAATGTGCTCGATACGTGGCTCACAGACAATTTGGTATTCATCAAGACTCACTCCCAGATGATCTCAAGGAGATCAGGCGGGATTCCGTTCTTGATCACAGGAATCTTGGGCGGAATGGCCACGAACACAGACCACTTGGAAAAGGAGTTCCAGAATACATTTGATCAACTTCTTCAGATTGCATCCGAGCCGTATGTGTTTGACGGTGAGGAGGAAGTAGATATTGCCCAAGTTCACGCTTTCAACTGTATGAAACAGATCGTCAACGAGTCTCTTCCAACTACACTTATGGACCAGTATATCAGCTCGGCGTTGGAAATTTCGCTTCTGAATTTGGATCACGAATCTTGGTCGTTAAAGAATGCAGCAGTGATGCTCTGCACGTCACTCCAACTTCGGATCTTTGGCTCCAACCAGTTGGGTGATCTGATGCAGAAGATGAATGCTCCGCTTTTCTTCTTCAAGTACCCAGGAATTTCTCGCATTTTGATGGAAAAATTGGAGCACTGCAAGCGTGTGGATGTGATAATCCCGGTTCTTGCGATCATTTCTCGACTCACCAGCCATAAACCTGAGGACGGGAAGGTCGAGTCTTTTCTCGGTATTCTAGAAGAAAAGTACTTGGGCTACAGTGTGTGGAAAGTTCGAGAAATGACTGCTGCGGCAATTACTTCTCTTACTCACCCATCAAAGCTCATTTCAAAAGTAGAGAGTCTCATGAGCGGAATTCCCAAGTTGGAGTCCAACAATGAGATCCATGGCGCCCTACTTTGTGCTGCTAGAATGGGCCAGGCTATCAAACAGAGCGAAGGAGACATTTCCTCTATTGTTCAAGAAGCAACAACATGTTTCACTTTGCTTGAGAACAAGAGTGCCTCGAAATGGCTGTTGCTCTCTGCTTGTTTGAAAATATGGAAGTTGAGTTCACCTGGCGATTCTTCCATATTGCAACTCAAGGGATTCTTCACTTCTAATTTGGAACTTGCTCCAGAATACCCAGACTCGCTGAGGAGACTCTGCTTGAAGGCTGCTGCTGAAATATTAATACGGGCAGATTTCGAATCAGAAAACGTCTCCTCTATGGTGGCCTTAACTGAGAAGGCGATCCAGCACAGTGAGGTATATGAGGTTTTGTTTCTCTTCCTTGACTTCTGGATAGAGGCCGAACAGCCATTCGACGTGGATCAAGTCACTGAACAGGTGAAATCATTAGCAACGAGACTCTTGCAGAAGGGAGATTCATTTGTCACTGCACAAGTTCTAGATTTCCTAGTCAGCAAAGGGGTTTCTCTTGATGTGACCACGCAATCGCAGATTCCCGATATTGCATCTCCCTTAGTGTTCCTCGGTATCAATAGCGGCGGCTTTTCAAAATCCACTGAACTTCTCAAGAAGTGCATTGAAGATGAACAGGAGAAAACACGACTTTCTGCTGTTTATGCCGCAGAACTCATCAATAGGAAGAGTGGAGCTGACTCAGTTCGGGCAGAATCGTCCTTCTTATTGTTCCGTATGCTTTTCGACGGTTCCTTTTCAGTAAGACAAGCTGCAGCGAGATCTTTGGCTAAAATTATGGAGTTCGACTCCTACGAAATTGTTACTGTCAGCCACAAGTTCATTCTTTCTTTTGTCGGTCAATTCCAACTGCATGCGACGGCAATACTTTCCAGAGAATGTCACTCTATTGAACAAAACCTACAGGATGCAATGAAAGATCTCGTCTCTGACTTTGAAGTGGAAAGTGATAACTTGTACATGGACCAGGTTGCATACCACCGACTTCTAGTTTCTGGTTTGCGAGACACACAAGATAATCATGAGGAGTTTGTTCGTGAGATCAATAACGTCACACAATCGATTTCCGGTCAGTTTAGGAATATCATCACCGCGTGGTCGTACAATGTCCACATCGACAGTGCTATCCGGAAGGCATTTAATTATGGTATACTTTCCAGTTCCGAGGATACAATTGGAGTGGCATTGGCGGGTTTGACACAGGAATTGACCTCGTTGGGATACCCTGTTGGAGAAACAAGTGAAGACTCTCTAGTGATATAGTGGGCCTCAGAACAGTACATAGCATATATTAATTATCACACAAAATGCATTCAAAATAGTTGCTGGTTACATTCTTTTCATTCTTTTCATTCTTTTCATTCTTTTCATTCTTTTCATTCTTTTCATTCTTTTCATTTTTCAAATAATCATATATTAAATTCTAATCGTGTGGGTTTCCCCTAGAATTCAACTTCATCTGTTTCTTCTTGAGTGTGTTGCGTAGCTATCATTACACATGGCTCTCACTTCATGCACTAAGCTTGCCTTCTCCGGGGAACGGAAGCCCTACCCCTTTGTTGGCTCCACAACAAACTCTCCTAGACTCAGACTAGTAATGGGTGGCAATGAAGTGCTGTCTTACTCTCATGAGCAGAAACAGGACTTAATTGTTCCCCATTATAGTAACAGGCTTTACGCCTCGTATACTCCTTCACCACTATTCGTAACAATCGATCCAACTTACGGTATTGCTCGGCATCCGCGGGGGACGGAGCGAGCAAGCCGTCAATACTCATTTCGGTCTTTTCATTCTTCCATGTTATGACTTTCACTTCTTCTGTTTTCTTTCTTTTTGTCAGTACTAGTCTTAATCTAGTGTATCGCATTAACAGCCTCAATTTACGTTCTTACAATGTAATTTAGTTGCAATGCTACAACAACTGAAACAGTTGAAGATAAATGAACTCAATCGCACACTTCAAGTAAATCATTCTTATTTTCCTTTTTATTTACTTTTCTTCATTTTTTTTAATTCTACCATACCCATCCTCGGCCGGGTAACACCCAGCGCACTATATAAAGAGGAAAAAGTTCGCGATGGATGTTTCCTACTACTACTAGAAAAGGTATGTGGAACACTGTGTATCCTGATGAATTATTACAACGAATTTCTTCACCTGAATCACCATGTGGATTGAAATAATATCAGAGCTTTTTAACACTGAAATACACCTTGCTTCGAACCGTACTAACATTCAGCCTACTGTTCTCTGTGGATCCGGTAATCCTGTTTGTAGAATAGTAAAGCCTTTCTTATTGTGTTCCTAGATTGTTTTCTTGATCTCGTGTTAATCTCGTCTTGTTCTTCTGTTACTCTTGTGTTAGTCTTGTATGTTTTGTCAATGTCTACCAGTGATGACTAGCCACTGAGACGAAATAGCACCAGAGTTAACAACCAGAAATAACCACCTTGATTAAACAGTAAGTTGGAAATGGAAATCTAGCACAGGAACTCTCTGATTATCTAGTCATACCAGGAAATGTCGTTGGGGACTGCTGGAGTAGTATGACTGCTTAAGTTCAGACAGACAGACAACAGCACTTCCTCCTCAACACCCTAACTTCATTTCCAATATCCAAACTCGTTTACAGTCTTTAACCAGAATCCTCCCTTTTTCGTCCTACTCAACTGCTATCTTCACAGTGTTCTACTACCCCAATACTGTATGCAACGGTCATCTCATCATGTCTGATGCTCCTTCGCTATGTGCCCAGTGTCTAGGCACCAGAGAGCATGTCAAGATGATCCGGCAAGTGTCTGGAGATGAGTGTAAGATCTGCACTCGGCCATTCACTGTTTTTCGGTGGAATACTCAGGATGAAACAAGAAAACTGCTGAAAACCATCATTTGTAAGACCTGTGCCAACGCTAGAAATTGCTGCCAGGCATGTATGGTTGATGTTACCTATGGAATTCCACTTGACATTCGAGACGCTGCTTTGAAAATGGCTGGCATACCAAACGAGTATGCGGTTGAATCTTCATCGAGAAACCGAGAGGTGAAGGCCATTATGGCAGACAAACTAGAAGAAAAGGCACAAATAGAAGTCAAGGACGACAAAGTGGCGAAGGCAAAGGCCATCCTCGAGACCTTGGCAGCGAAATTGGCTACAAACAAAAGAAGTGTGCTCAAGGAAAAACCCGTGGATGTCACCAATAAGGAAACAGCGAAAATCGTGTCTCGATTACCCTTTGGAGGAACACTTGTCCCTCCTGAAGACTCATCCATAAAGAGCTTTTTCATTTTCGGGTTTCCTGCGGATATGCCGCAGTACGTTCTCACCGACTACTGCGGACAGTTTGGTGGAGTTTCACTAACCAAAGTAGTACACCGAGCCAGATGTGCGTACGTGACTTTCTCCACACGAAGTTCCGCTGACGCATTGGCTAAGTCCGTTTCAACTTCGGGCCTAAGCAAAAACCCGAAAACTGCCGGGTTGGCGCTTTTGGACAGGAAGTACCCTGTACGCATAGCCTGGGGCGCACCTAAGCCTTTAGGCACCACCAACGACGAACACAACAAAATAGGGCTTGTGGTAGCGAAAGTGATGAAACAGTTGGCGGAGCGTGACAAAAAACCGGAAAAGAAGAAAAAAGAGGAAGTTAAGTCCTATAAAGCTACAAGCACTGACATGGAGATCTAGGTGGTACTGCAGGAACCACCAAACACCATCACCATATCTATACTTCCTACTTCTCAATGGTAACTGAAACTCAGGTGTGCATAGTGGTGTTTCTAGTGCTGATTCCTGTGGTTTTAATACTGCTACGACTTACATGGGCTCTTCCTGCTTGCCGGAGGTACCAAAAGAGCCTGGCTGGCCAGAGAATGGCCGATTTGGGAAAATCACCAAAAATCATGATTTTACTCGGATCTGGCGGCCACACAGGCGAAATGCTCCGTATATTGAAGCCAATTGACCTCAGCAACAGCCTGCGCACGTGGGTTGTGTCTTCTGGCGATACTACCTCGCTTGAAAAGGCCAAGGCTTATGAGGAGTCTATCAAGGGCAAAAACTCCCAGTACATCGAGTTGGCACGTGCACGGAAGGTGGGCGAGCCTTTGGTGCTGTCTGCGTTGAGCACTTTGCGGTCATTTGCATCTACTGTGTCACAAGTCTGGAACTTACCGAAACCAGATGTTTTGCTTGTTAATGGACCAGGAACGTGTGTCCCTCTTGCCTATGTGCTTTTTGCCATGAAAGTGTTTGGGCTTTGCAAGACCAGAATCATTTATATCGAGTCTTTGGCTCGTGTACGGTCCTTGAGCCTCAGTGGGCGACTCATTATGCCGATTGCAGACCGGTTCTTGGTACAGTGGAAACCATTGGCAGACCAGTACCACCGCGCAGAGTACTACGGTATTCTCATTTGATTTTGTGTGACGAATCATATAATTTCTCATGAAACTCCAGAAGAGTGGAGTAGTTAGTGTGGGCAAATACGAGGAAGGCTATGAACCATTGATATGGATGGAACATCTCACAAGAGAGGATCAGAGCAAAAGATATATTTTGCCTCAGAATCTGTCCTCCGACCATGAAAGCCAATGGTTGTATTGTGTACCAGCACTGAGCACTCACTACTGACCACATGAAGGTATGTGATAAGAGTGGGAATTTTCTCTCCTTTGACAATTTTCTTCTCATTCAGCATCATTCATCGTCTTCAGTTGAATAATTCCACCCTCTGCATCTTTGGAGCATTTGAACTGCATTTTGGCCCGTTTGGAGTCAGTCAGTTCACTGAGATAGCTGATATAACAGCACTGTAATGGAAATGTGGTAAAATAGATACCCAAGCAAAGAAATACAGACACAAACATTATATCGGGAAGTCCTGAATTCACTGCTGACTTTCTAAAGTTAATTGCTCCTTCCAATTCTGCCTTCAATGCTCGCATTCAATACAACTACCAATCGCATCACACACAACGCCTCGTATGATCTAATATTCTCTCTTAGTATTATCATGTAAAATACCGCCATAATCACCAAATAAGATTTTCTCTCTTTTTTTTTTTCTCTTATCACCTCTACCCAAGCTCGCACTACACGTCTTCCCCACAAAACGCGTGAGAACATCACCTCTTCTCAGCAAATAATGTCCAACACATTTGACGGCATTCTAGGTGAGTTTCCCTTTATTAGGGTCGACCGTTTCGACTCCTTAGCTTCTGTTTTTCTACTTACACACTGCCACGCAGATCATACAGTGGGCCTTAACGCTAAGTCAGTGACGGGTCTTATCTACTGTTCTCAGGCAACCAAGGATCTACTCACTATAGGATCAAAACCAGACTGGGCCAACCTTGTTACTGTGTTGGATTACAATGTAGCGACGCGTTTGGAGCTTCCACAACACGTGGAATCGGTGTATGGTCCGGTCTCTGTAACTATGATCAGCGCCAACCATTGTGTCGGGTCGTCGATGTTTTTAGTTGAAAACAACAACGGTTCAGTTCTAGTAACAGGCGATTTACGCGCAGAAAAGTGGTGGTGTGACGGTCTTCGCAACATCCCAGCGTTGTACCCGTACTTGAATGGACTCAGAACACTAGACAACATTTACATCGACTCGACTTTTGGCTACAGGGGCGAGCCGTACATTGAGATGCCAGCCAATAACGCTGGAATACATGCTGTGATTTGTCTTTTGCGAGAGTATCCCAGAGATGACCCAGAGCTCTCGTTTGTCTTTCTGGATACTGTTCTTGAGTTTGAGCAAGCGTGGGCGTTCATCCTCAGTTTCTTCCGGAGTTCGTTGCAGATCGATAATGGGGATTTACGTCTCCGCTTGCTTACTGCGATCAAGTACGATCCCGTGAACGGACCAGCGTTGACTCGTGCACTCAAGAGAGGAAAGAGCGAGAACAGGAACGGGACGTTCTATGCTGGGAAAAGGGAAACAGAAAACGAAAACACGCTTACTGTGCGTATTCGCCAATGTATCGACTTCAACGTGATGGACTACGCGGGTGTTTTCTGTCCGCTTCTGTTGAGCAGCATGTGCACCGAGGAGCAACAGAGTATGGAGTTGGTGCGAGAAACTCAAATCGGCACAAAATTGTACAGAGTGAGAGACCGCTTGTGGATTATTCCTAAAGGAGGAACAGAGCTTTTACCGGTGGATTTGCGTCTAGTGTTCTCCAGACACTCGTCGTACTCAGAAACCAGAGACTTCGTATCGATGTTCCAGCCCAAACAGGTTTATCCGTGCTGGCACTCAAAAACCGCTTGGCTCAATGGATTCTCGATGCTCCGGCTCTTTGGCAGCTGCTGCTCTGGCGATTTGTTCCATTTTGACTCGATAATGCGTGCTCAGTACGGTGAACACATCAAGACTACACCTGTGACTACTATCAACCGGTGGGACGCCGAAAGCTGCCGCCAGGAAAAAGATGTGGTGGAAAGCATTAAGGACCACTCCGACACTCTACGGAGGCAAGGTGTTCTGGAAAAGAACGTAGCGTTGATCAATATTCGCCGTGTGGTGCATGTTCCAGTGTTCAGGCAGCACCGCACCAAGGAAGACCAGGATTTTGTGCGGAAACGAGGCAAAGACTTCCAGTTCCAGAAAATGGTGCAAGGCCGGCGCGAAGTTTCGTACCGCAAATTCATCGAGAGCCAGCAGCAGCTCTACTACAAGAGACACAATCTTCCGCAGTACCAGCGAGACTTTCTTGACCAAAAGTACCGAAGAAAGTTTGATTCTGCGCTTGGAGGATCCAGTGACTACGATTCAGACAGTTGCGACAGCTCGCTTGACCTTGCTGAGATGGCAGCTCGGAAATCTCTGGACAGAAACTCTCAGGTCTCTGTTGTGGAAGAATCACAGCCTGACTCAGCCAGAGCATGTGGGTTGACCAGACGACTCGAACTTCCCCGGTCGTTTGTGAAATCGTCGTTTGACTCGTTCGAGCAGTCTTTTCCTTGCCAAGATTCACACACTCAGTCCATCTACTACAATTCAGAGGCACCTGTGGACCCAGGCCCAATCGAGACTCGTGCTCGACAATTAAGAGCAAACCCCGCTCTGTGGGCCTACAGAGAAACGTCCGTTATGTGATTCATTGATGCTACTATACAAAATGCTGCCGCCAGAGTGCTTTCCAAGCATCTAGTTCTCCCTCCATTGGTGTGAACACTTGGTACACTTATAAAATGTGGTCATAGGCTCATCAGCAGATCTGATCTGTAACTGGAAGAAATATGCCTTGTCGTTGCCACACGAGTCTATAGGACACTGTGCCGCGGTTTGGTCCACATTGTCCCATGCTCCGTCTCCTCCTAGAACATCATCAACTTCTTTTCTAGGTAGCACTTTCCTGTCGAACATTTGCAAGCCATTGATGCGAAACTCATAAGGGCAGGTCGGACAATAGAGCCTATTGCATGCGTCCTCGCCTTGCGAGATCAAGAGCATGTTCGAGCAATATGGACAGAACGAAAGCATGCTGAGGTGTATTTGTTAGAGATCAGAAAAGTTGGAGATGCGGTCACGTGACCGGCGATGAGATGGGCCATGATCTTTCTTGTGCTGATTGTGGTGTGGAGGGGAAATGATGATTGGTGGAAATGGAGAGAAATTACAGTGTTTTGCGATTTTGTTTAGCCTGTTGGCCTGGATAGAGCAATGGTCTCATTCTGGACTCAGGTGAGTATATGGAAATCCGTTGCGAGCATTATCAACCTATATGACTAGATCCTAATAATCACCTAAATAATTCGAAAGAAGACTAGTAAAACAAAATCTCGGAAGGTGTTGTTGGAGGAAATACATCAAGAAGTGGGTGGTACTGTATGTATCTCCCAACTACAGCACACAAGTTGGACTTACATCAGTTAAGCACAGATTGCAACCTTGAACAATAGAAGGTGAGAACAGTTCTAGAACGGATTATAAGCAACCCTGACGATTACCTTGTTTTCCTGCCAAAAAGGCTATATTTCAGTATTACTCTCTCACGTGATGCATCACGTGACCATCAACAACTTAACTACTCACTAAATCAACTTCAGCTGACTCTGTGTCAGAAAGACCCCACGCAGCGGTCACAAAAGTTCAATATCATATTCTGTCTTTCATTAATTGCCTACTCAAATGGCTCGACGTGGCATTATCAAAACGGAAAAGGAGGACAAATCACCTAGTCCAACTAAAACACCTACTGGACGTGCAGGTCTGCCGGCACCAAAAAGAAGTCTGAATGGCAGAAAAATGACTAAAAAAGCTAATGCGTCGACGCGTCTCATGGAGGAAGAAGAAATTGAGGATGGAGACGCGGCTCTGAAACAACAGGAGTTGAATTTGGCAGAACAGATCATTCGAGAGTCCAAGGACGGATCGGATGCTCCAGAGACGGGGGAAACAGATAAAACACCCGTACCTCTTCCGAAGAGGAAAAGAGGACGGCCCAGGAAAGAAGAAGCGGCCAAGAGACGAGCACTTGAAGGTTCACCACCCAAAGGAGAAGTGGCTCCCAGGCGGCGAGAAAGAAGGGCGGTGGTTGAAAAACGAGAGGCCCTACGGAAACTTGAGTTGGAGCAGCAGAAGGAGCAAAAGGAAAAAGAGGCCAGCCGACCCAGAAAGCGCCACGTATCTGAATCAGAAGATTCCGGTGACGACGAAGAGTTTATCGAGAAGGAGCCAGTGAAACCGAAACGGAAATATGTTCGGAAAACGGTCAGCGCAGAACTGGGACTGCCGGTGAAAAAACCTCCGATCGAACGTCGTTCCAAGAAGGGGAGACCCAGTAAACAGGAAAACGTCACCAAACAGGTCCACAGCATCTTCCAGATGGACGATTTGGCATTTTTCCAAGACAGCATAAAGATCCCCGAGAACGACACACCTACATCGTCGCCGCAAAAGGTGACCAACTACTTGAACTTCGACAATACAGGCAAAAGCACGTTTTCGGCCATTCCGTCGGTCAGTGGAGTTCGAGAACGCCCGAAAAAGAAGGTTGCAGAGGAGAAAATCACAAAGTTTGTTCCTATGCCCGTTCCAGACGTGGACGAGGAGGGAAAAGTCACAGACAAGAAATATATGAAGGAACATTTCCATGGAATTGATTTCGAAGCACAGATCAACGGACGCTTGACCGATGAAAGAGCATTTTTCTTGGAAGGCAGCGAGGGATACTTTGAGCAGCATAATTTGCGGTTTCGGCCCTCTGCTACTTCCTTAACCTCTAACGCTCCTAGTATGGAGTATGACGAGTTTATTCCTATGGTGAAACTAGGAGCACTTATACATCTCCAAGAGCGGAGCTCACTTAATGAGTTGCACAAAACGCTTTATCACCAGTGGTGTTTTGAGTTGTCTCAAGGCTTCAGTCTCAATATGTATGGAGTCGGGTCGAAAACCACTTTTATTATGGACTTTGTGTCGGAATACCTTCTCGACTGGTATGGAGAAGTAATTGACGACCAGATGCCGGTTGTTATGGTGGCTAATGGATACAACCCGTCCACAAAGCTCAAGGCAGTGATTCACGATATCATTGGGGCATTGATTACGCCCGAGATGCAGAAGCTGAAGAGTCTCCGCATGCCCAAACATGTGGCGGAGGCGTTCCCGTATCTTTTGAACTACCTCAAGCGTGTGCAGCGTCAGCATAACGAACTTCTGAAGGTGGATTTGGTGCTTGTTGTTCATAGTATAGATGGTGAGGCATTTCGGGACGAGAGATCACAGAACTACTTATCTCAGCTTGCTGCGCTTCCCAATGTGTGGTTTATTGCGTCCTCTGACAATGTGAATGCCAGTTTGTTGTGGGACCTCAACCGATGCAAGAACTTCAATTTCTTGTGGCATGACACCACCACCTACGAGCCTTACAGCATAGAAATGTCGTTCAAGGATGTTCTCAGTATGGGACAATCCAAGAAATTCTTGGGTACGAAGGGTGTCCGGTATGTGTTGACGTCGTTGAGTTCTCGTGCGAAAGAGCTTTACCAGACATTACTCCAGATGCAGATTCAGAAACTTGCTGACTCTTCTACAGAGGCTGGCAGAACTGGATTAAGACCTAATGTGAACACCGCTGTGGATTTACGAGCACTCTACGATAAGTGTCGTCTGATCCTTGCTGTCAGTAATGACATTGACTTCCGCAACACTTTGCGTGAGTATGTGGAGCATAAAATGTGCAAGATGACAAGAAATAAGCTGGGCACTGAAGTGGTGTATGTTCCGTTCAGCTTCGATGAGATGGAGAAGTTGTATCAGACGGAGTTTGGGAACTGATTTTCTGTGGAGGGCTCTTGGTGATTGCATATTTGAAGTGTTTCAAAACAGAGCGTGAAGTGGATGGATTTGGATTTTAGAATGTATAGTACTTTGTGAATGCACTCTCAGCACGCAATGAACCAGAAGAAGTAAGGTGTTCTGATGAATTGGAATAAAAAAATAAAATAAAGGGGAAAGCCAACGATCAAATATTCAGTTACAAGTGAACATACGTGATCTATGCTCTACATTGGGTAAGTGGCTTTCAATTTTGAGACTGAACTAATTTGATAATTTCAAACATAGTGCTAACTACCACAGAATGACAGTTCCATCGTAGCTCTTGAACGTGCCGTTATCCTCAGGAGTCAAACCGTCGAAAATGTTCTTGAGCTTCTCAGCACTCTGGTCGGGCTTCAAGACCTCGTAGCCCATACTCTCAAAGTCCATGACTTCAATGAGATCCTTAGACATGTCGGTGAACACAAGTCCAGGGTGAGCAGCAACCGTCACGGAGTTCTTAATAAACTCCTCAGAGGACTGAGCATGGAAAGATGACACTTCCTTGACAAAGAAGTTCAATCCGGCCTTGGACAATCCATAGCCAAGCATAGACATTCCAATATGACTGCTGATCAGGCCAGCAGCCGAGGAGATGAACACAAATTTCTTTGCAGCGCCAGTGTTCTTGATCCAGTATGGGTAAATTGCCTGGTACACCTTGATTGGTCCCAAAGTGTTGGTGTTGAAGTGATTAGAGTAATCCTCAATTGGGTCTTCGTTAATCTGAACCCCTCTGCCTGGGTCTTCACCAATTGCTGCGTTCTGAATGACAACATCTACACCCTTAGGTGCGATCTTGTCAATTGCAGAGAAGCTTTTCTTGATATCATCCAAGGAATCGTTGATGTCAAGCTGAATAACGTGCAAATTGGCAAGCTTCAAGGCCTTCAAACCTGCAGCTCTCTCCAAAGATCTGGAAGTAGCAATCACAAGATTCTTAGGGTTGGAGGCGTATTGCTTAGCCAAGGCAAAGCCAATTCCCTTGTTAGCACCGGTAATGAGAACTGTAGACATGTTAAGAGGTTGTATTCAAGATTTGAATCTGATGATTAAACATTGGAAATTACTCTGGCATTTATACAATTGTTTGATGACAAACTATCGAGGCTGAGAAGTTGGTCCTGCGTTACGAGAAAAGACTTCTACAGTAGTTTCATTAAAGTGTATTTGTGCTCTTAGGCCGTTTTCGGAGAGTGCGTATCTTTTATTATGCAGCTGCGGCCACATGAACGATATTTACGAATTTACTGATCCTGGATTGCTACCAATTGACACCTTTTGATAGTGTTCTATTCCCGTTACAGAATCAACTAGAACTGACACATATTTCTCATTGCCGTGAATTCACCGTGTCAGTGACGGAGGTATCACCATTCGGGAAAGTCGCCACTTTCAGATCGACTGACAGGCGGGAAAAACACACGGAAATTGACGGAGATAACCTTGTGTGCAGTATGCGGACGCTTAGGTGTATGAATAGCTGGACAAGCAAGTTTCTAAAAAAAAGATTCAGGGGCTAACTGGCTGAAGCTACTCCTGAACGGTAAATATCTCCCCCTAATGACCACAATTGTAATCACCGGCGCAAACAGAGGAATTGGCTTTGAATTGGCCAAAAAGTACTCTGAGAACTCAAAGAACACTGTTATCGCCACATCCCGATCGTTGGAAAATGCGGAAAAATTGAAGAAATTGAATTGTGACAATGTACACTTCATCAAAGTTGATATCAATGACTCCTTGGAAGATCTCAAGAAGAGTCTAACTGTGTTGGATAGTATTGCACCAAAAGGTGTTGATATAGTGATTCACAATGCTGGCATTTGCACGCCTAGAAAGGATGGTATAGACCTTACATCGGACCCACTTGAGGACTACCAGACACATTTCAACACAAATACTTTAGGATCCATTAAGATGTACCAGGCAATTTATCCATATTGGTCCAAGAAGACAGGTGCTTCCAAGATGATTGTCTTTATCTCCTCCGCAGCAGGATTGACCAATAACTACTTTGGGTTGACCACATACGGCTACGGGATGTCCAAGTCCGCTATCAATTTCTTTGCTAAGGAGGCGTCGAGTTTCCACGCGCAGTCTTCAGAGGAGCATATCAAGAACTCGGTGACAATTGCTATCCATCCAGGATTGGTGAAAACAGATATGTCCAAGCGATTTATTGAGACCAGAAATGTGGCCAGTTTGGGAGTTCAGGTTTTGGCTTCACTGGAGTGTGCGGAAATGCTCACAGAGCTTTTTGATGGTTTAACTGTCGAAGATAACGGTACGTTCAAGAGCTACGACGGTTCTACTATTCTGTGGTAAAGTTGAGCTTTGTGATTTTTCAAGACGTAATATGTGTTTTTGGAGGGGAATTCTGGGTATATAGCGAGGTTAATTGGTGTAAAGCACTTTAGTGTAGCCGGGGAATTCATCTCTTGTTTGAAAAACGTTGGCCTGAGAGTGGAGCATTTAAGAGCCACTGGTAGCTTCAAATTAAGATGCTTTAAGGAAATTGGAAGGTAGATAATGTGATGAAGAATTCATATTGGTCAACAGAAGTTGAATCAATTGGGTGCTGGATCTTGTATGTTCAGCAAGTAGACAAAAAGAATTCTAACGAGCTTGTGAGTGTGTTTGTGTTTTTTTTTTAGACATTTATTGAAACCCAGTGTTTCACCCTTTTTGGATATTTTTGAATGGCTAGAAAACCCACAAATGCTCCAACACAGAGTGCTTATTTGACAAACACAATTTTTTAAATTTCTTTACTTAAAGGATACTACAAGAGATTGGGGCTAAAGACGTGGGACTGGCAATGACATTCATATAACTATGGTGAGGGCTTTATTTGAAAAAAAGAACTGTATTACCACACACTATCATTTCTGTCTCATTTTGAAGACCTTCCAAGCATCCATTGTACAGTTGGAACACCATGTGATGTGTTTTTTTTCTTCTTGAACTTTTTCTCAAACATATGAATAGGAACACCTAACTTACCTTGGGTATCTTGTTATAATCTATTTAGTTTTCGATAGAGATGCAGCCTTCGAGCTTCATCGTTGGAGTTCTCACTGTCCAGCTAGAGCCTCTCCACTGGCCATACCATAGATTCCCATTTCTCAAAGAAAGGTGCTCCATATGGCGTCTATCTTGTTCTGAAAGTCGAATATAATTGACTTTCTACATCAAATAGGTGGCCTAAGAGCATACCCTGTTCTGATAAGAGATAATGGATATTGTCTTATACGTAAATAGCATCCAAAGGTGGTAGGGTGAGAATACCTGATCATGAAAGTTCAATAGCATTCCGTTATTATTCGCCCCAGAGTTGGTAGAGTCTTGCTTGAAGAGGTATTTCAAGAAATTTCCAAGCATAGAATGCGCTGTTAGTTCGTCCGTTGTTCTTGAATGTAGTCTTAGAACATTTGATCTGGTGTTTACGAAGTAGACGGCCACAAAGAAATATTCCGCAAGCCATTCGAGGCAATATGAAACTCTCCTATAATCTTTCCATGCATCGGAGTATTCCAGAAAAAGATAAAAATGTCGATTGCTCAACGAGTGTAGGTCTATGGGGAGACAATATCACCGAAGGACGGGCTTAAAGTCACTCTGGAATGTAATTTGAATATCCACAACACTAAAATTCGAAAAAAGAAAAAAGTTTAGAAATGTTCACTATATGTGATGGAAGACTCTTTCGGCGAATATGCCTTCTGGCATCTGTATTCTAAATTGGTTTACCGATTCAAATAGGGGGGAGGCTCTTGAGGCTCAATCCCCAAGACATTTGTAAGCCCTAGACAGCCTAAAAAGGACTACAAGGCGTACAATTCTAGAAAGGGACGTCACAGCGGGGTGGACGGACTCATCCCAAAGAGTAAGACTTCCCAGAACTGATCCTATCCGGTAATATCCGAAGGAAGGTTGACCCGAATGTGGCAATTGTACGTACAGGACAGTTTGGGCCCATACATAGGGTAGGGAAGTTTTAGAATGTACCGAATATCTGTCTAAAGAACCACCTAGCCTTGAATGTGCCTGTACGGAAGGTATTGCGAGGTTAGTTTGTGATACCAGTAGCGATATTCTTCCAGAATAAGTTTCTACAGATAGAAAGGCAACATAACTTCGAATAGGGTACTATAAAGTTGTGATGTATTACAGAATTAGTGTAGTCGTTTTTTGCTTTTTTCTGAATAGGCATTAGTAAGTCGGACCAAGTTTAAATCCGCACCACGGAGATAGGCCCAATGCGGGAGGGTTTTCAGCTGATTACGAGAAAATAACCGTAGAACACACAGTCCTTTCGAAAAATTATTTAAAGAGCCAGCTTCCCTCTCAAACATCATCTACTTCTGAATCCTCAGTTATAGCTTAAAAACACTCACAATATGTCCACCTTTCTCATTACCGGAGCCAACAGAGGAATTGGCTATGAATTGGCTGTTCAGTTCTCTGAAGACTCAAAGAACACCGTTATTGCCACGTCCAGATCTTTGAAAAACGCTGAACAATTAACTGCTTTGAAGCGTAAAAATGTACACGTCATCCAGCTTGACGTGAACGACTCATTGGAGACCATTAAGAAAAGTTTGACTGAGTTGGACAAGGTCGCTCCTAAGGGAGTTGATGTTGTCATTAACAGTGCAGGTATTTCCTTGCCTCACGAGAACGGTATTGATCTCACCACAATTGCAATTGATGACTACACTACACACTTCAACACTAACACTTTGGGATCTATCAAGGTGTACCAGGCAGTTTACCCGTACTGGACCAAGAAGACCGGAAATGTGAAGAAGTTCATTTTTGTTTCTTCTGGATTGGGTTGGATAAACAACTACTTCGGTATGACCGCTTACGGCTACGGATTATCCAAAGCAGCTGTCAACTTTTTCACCAAGGAGGTGTCCACTTTCCACACTCAGTCTCTGGATGAGGATATTAAAAACTCCATCACCGTTGCAATTCATCCAGGTGTGGTGGCCACTGACATGTTTAAAAACTTTGTTGCCGTTTCTGGTTCGGCACCCACCGGCCTTGAAATTTTGTCTCCTGCTGAATGTGGTGAGAAGCTCAAGAAGCTCTTTGATGAGTTGACGACTGCAGACAATGGCACTTTCAAGAGTTACGATGGAACTACTGTTCTGTGGTAAACAACTGGTTCGTTTAAATTTGGTATGTTAGGTAAGAATGGAAAAGCATAGCCACTTGCTTCGGTAGAAGATGTAGATATGTTAAATTGAATTCATGAAGCACTCGTGTCTCTCGCAGTACTTCGGCATCTCATAATTAAGAGCTACCAGTAAAATTCACTGACTTCCTGTCTTACCATGGTAATGCTGGATTCACATGAACAACGTAGAAATTCAATGCAAGTCACTCAAGTCTTTTTTTTTTTCTTTTAGTGTGTAATGACATAACTTTTTTCACCAATCCAAGCAAGAAGATAGATCTGGAGAGTGATTGCCGTAAAATCCGCGTGGCCTATTATAGTGTTATCGTAATTTTACTGTGAAGAAAAGCAAGATCTATACCACATACACCCATTACCTATTGTAAATTCCATACACTATTATGAACCATTCTACTGAGAATACATCATACGATTTTTTATTTTGTTTACAATCATCCTAAACTTGAATTTATCACAATAATCGTCATAGTTCGCCACTGTAGACTGCACATAGTTCGGAGCGGAGATAGTCCATTTACAGAAAAATACGGCCAGAAGATAGCTCCGTACTTGAAAGGCACTTTTCCGAACGGACATAACACGGGAATGAAAAGATATTTCCTGGAAGCACAGGATGCAAATGCCCGCTGGCACAATAGTTTGTCAGCAGAAATGTTTATAAAGTGGTAGAAACTCCTCTCAAATCAAATCATCAGAATATTAGTCTGTCACAACATCAATTCTCAGCAAAACAAAATGCCTACAGTTCTCATTACCGGTGCCAACAAAGGAATTGGCTTTGCTTTGGCCAAGCAATACGCTTCTGACTCTAAGAACGTTGTAATTGCCACTTCCAGATCTTTGGAAAGAGCCTCTGACTTGAAGGCTTTGAAGCTTAGCAACTTGCACGTTATTCAGCTTGATGTCAACGCTTCCTTGGAGGATATCAAGAAAAGCTTTACTGCAATTGACAAGGTTGCCCCAAAAGGTGTGGATTTCGTTATCCATAACGCAGCAATTGGTGTACTTCAAGGACCAGAAGTCAATTTCACCAATAGCTCACTTGACGATTACACTTCACACTTTGACACCAACGTGGTGGGCTCAATCAAGGTGTATCAGTCTATCTACCCATACTGGGCCAAGAGTACTGGGGAAGAGAAAAGGTTTGTTTTCATCTCCTCTGTTGCTGGTTTGACCAACAACTACTTTGGCATGCCATCATTTGGTTACGGTATGTCCAAGGCAGCGATCAACTTTTTCGTCAAGGAGGTTTCAACTTTCCACACTCACTCTACAGAAGAGGCAATTAAGAATTCGGTGACCATTGCTGCTCATCCAGGACTTGTGGTCACTGATATGTCCAAGGACCTTCTTGGTACTTTAGATGTTGCAAGCATGGGTATTGATGTTTTGCAGCCAGCCCAAAGTGCAGAGAAGCTTAAGGCTGTTTTTGATGGATTGACTGTCGAAGACAACAGCACTTTCAAGAGCTACGATGGCACTACTATTCTGTGGTAAATTCTTAAGCTGCTTGAAATCAACACGTTAGTTAAGACTTGAAGTTGTAAATAAAAGCGATTACACTAAGTAATGAATCTGTACAGCCAATTGTTTCTCTTCTGTTTTGCTGTTAACGAACAAATCTAAATTAAAGAGATCACATTGCCTGCAATGCAGCACACTCTTGGCTCATTACATTAGTTAACGTAATTTATTCCCCTCTATCGCAAGCTCGAAGATGTCATCATAATTAATTGATTTTGGATAATTCATGTGCAGGCGTGTGCTTTGTGTACCAGACATTCCATGAAAATATTTGTGCCGATTGTTACAGCGTGAACGAGCCAAGAATTCTTCAGACAATCAGGAAATACTAGACGTATATGGCTATCAAATTACACTGCATCCGAGTATTTGGTATTACGGGTGCTTAGTTGACGGTTAGATAACTCTTAAACTAGTACAAGTCTCTTGTGCTTAGAAATGGATATTGATACATATCACAAAACTGAGCCATTTTACTAATTTTGTTCTTTTTTACTAATTGATTCTGCGGTACATTTCCTGATACGTAAGAGAATAGGAGAGGGAGGCAAATGAGAGACGTAGAAAGCCGATCTGCTGCGGATGCAGGTCCTCAATTTCCGCTGGTTGAATAGTTTGTCAGCAGAAATTTGTATAAAAATGTAGAATTACAACTCAAGTGAAATCATCAGAAAGCCAATTCTATCAGGTTTCAAATCTTCAACAAAAGCTCTTAATATGTCTACAATTCTTGTTACCGGTGCCAACAAGGGAATTGGCTTTGCCTTGGCCAAGCAATACGCATCCGACCCTAAAAATGTCGTTATTGCCACTTCCAGATCTTTGGAGAGAGCTGCTGACTTGAAGGCTTTGAAGCTTGACAATTTGCATGTCATTGAGCTCAACATCGACAACTCTTTGGAGGATGTTAAGAAGAGCTTCACTGCAATTGACAAGATTGCCCCCAACGGTGTTGATATTGTTATTCAAAACGCCGCAATTGGATTGAGCCCAGGTGCCAATGTTAACCTCACCAATGATCTGCTTGGAGACTACACTAAGCACTTTGACACCAATACATTGGGACCTATCAAGGTGTACCAGGCGGTGTACCCATACTGGTCCAAAAAGACGGGTGCTGCAAAGAAGTTTGTTTTCATTTCTTCGGCTGCTGGTTTGATCAACAATTACTTTGGCATTAACTCTTTCGGGTATGGCTTGTCCAAGGCCGCTTTGAACTTCTTTGTCAAGGAAGTTTCATCCTTCCACTCTCAGTCTTCCGAGGATTTCCTCAAGAACTCTGTAGCAATTGCTGTTCATCCTGGTGTTGTTCAGACTGATATGTCCAAGGAATTCCTCGATGTGGTTGATGTTGAAGGCTTGGGTCTTGAGGTTTTGACTCCAACCGTGTGTGCTAACAAGCTCAAGAACATTTTCGACGGATTGACCCCTGCCGATAACGGAACTTTCAAGAGCTACGATGGTAACACTATCTCTTGGTAATCGTGGCTTTACTGTAGCGATTTGCAAATATTCCTTTATAGAAATAATTAGACATCTGCAAGATAACTATGCCACAGAGGACTGAGTGAATTTTCTTCAGTATTTTTTTGTTTCCCCTCCTTTTTTGCTTCTTTTTGCCCCCTTTTCCCCTTTTATTATTATTTTTTCCCCTTTTTCTTAGACTGGCCATGAGGACAGGGTGTCCCTGACATTCTCCCTCAGTATTTCCGCATACATGTGAGTCTGATTGCAAGCCTGGAATTGAAGTTCTTATCGAAATTAGATAACTTTGATGTTTCAATACTGGTTTGGTGAAATGCAAGATCGCTGCTAGTTCTTCCAAACTAGACTCGATAGCAAAGTCAAATATCCGTTGCGAATGGGTAAGTCTCTCGGATTCTTTTTGTGTAGCAGGAAAAGGTAAACTTGGAGAAAGTAAGTCTCAGACTTTTATTCACCAAAACCCTGATATTCCCGTCTAATTCACTCAGACATATGGTGGTGCTTCTGTATTTCAATTCACACACAAAAAAGTTACAAAACAGCAAAACAAGCAAATTTTCCATTAAACCACTTTAATTCTCAATCCAAAACTTTTAAATTTGATCCCACAATTCGTAGACTCTCTTGTCCAATCATCTCCTGCACAAGCTCACAGCTTTAACTACTCATGTATCGGATACTGCCGCTTCTCCGAACAGTACCATGGCAGGTCCTGCGTAGAGGCTGGTCCCGTTCCATTCTACTGTCCCGTTTGGTGACTCGGGATTTTTCTGTTTGTCTGTTGGTTCGTTCTTCGTTCCAGGAACAGCCAATTCTCACTTCTCCACAAAACCCTGAGAAAAAACCACAGAATCTCACTCGTTTGGGGCAGCAATCAGTGTTCTCACATGAAGAGCTTGAAGCAGCGCGTCTTGCACGTCTTGCATCTCTCGGATGGCTTCTGAAACTCCCAGAAAAGTGGATTCCTTATGCTGAGCTTATGCGGTTGGAAAAGCCCGCCGGAACACTTTACTTGTTGCTTCCATCGTTGTGGGGAATTACTATGGCTGCATATTCGATTGCAGCACCCCTTTCAGCGTTTTTGTATGCTGTCTCCTTGTTCTCTGTCGGTGCTGTGGTGATGAGAGGTGCTGGATGCACGATCAACGACATCTGGGATCGAGACTTGGATAACCAGGTGGCAAGAACCATGGAAAGACCAATTGCAAGTGGCAGAGTATCTGTTCCACAGGCTGTGACGTTTTTGGGTGCACAATGCTTGGTCGGTTTGGGTGTGCTCTTATCTCTTCCATTTGAGTGCTTTTACTTGGGTGCATTGTCTCTTCCATTTGTGGCAGTATATCCACTTTTCAAGAGATTCACTTACTATCCACAGATCATGATTTCTGTGTGTTTTAGTTGGGGATGTTTGCTTGGATTTCCTGCGGTGGGTGCACCACTCAACTTGTGGGTTGCTGGACCTTTAGCATTATCCAACTTCTTCTGGAGCATGATTTACGACTCTGTCTATGCTCACCAGGACAAAAAGTACGACATTAAGGCTGGAATCAAATCCACGGCATTGAAGTGGGGAGATAAGTCCAAGAACATTATGTATGGAATGGGTGGTTTGCAGATGGCATCTTACTTGGGTGCTGGCATCATCAACTCCATGGGACCGTTTTTCTATCTTGGGGCTGCCTGGGGTTTCACCAGAATGTTCCGTATGTTGAAGAACACCGACTTGGATGACCCTAAGACTTGTTGGGCCTACTTTGCGGGGAACATCCGGACAGGAGGCATTTTGTGGCTTGGAATCCTTGCAGACTACTTGTTGCAGGTGTTTGGTATCCTTTTCTAGTGTCAATAGTCAATGCTGACTCTAGAGCTGGCCAGTATTATAGATTTAGTGAGTCATCATACATGAATGTCTTGCGTTGATGTAACGGATCCGAGTAGAGTGGATCATCTTGTATATTTCTTCGAGTTGAGACTGCTTGAGAGAAGTAGAGTTTGTTTGGCTGACGGATTGTTTCTGCATGTCTGGTATTCGTAACTAACAGAATCTTGTCGAGTTGACTTCCAGTCATAACACCAGATTATAGCTCCAAAACGCCCTTGTTGCATTCCTGGAAATCCTGACACACCTCTGCTGTGAACTTTGCATCCATCTTGCTCATCATTTTCTTCATTACCGAGTCGGTTTTCTGTGCCTCAAGATCCAAAACCGTCCTTGTCAAATACTCTTGTAGATGTACAACAGGAAAGTCATCCGGAATCAAAGCAAGTAGTTGGTTGATGTCAAAGTACTGTTCGCCGTAGAGACTGACCAAATGTCGCACAGATGAGTACCGTATGTTCAAGTCGTCGACTTCGAGATAAAACCTCACCACTTGGTTGATGCTGTTTTCAACTTCAGCCTTCGGCCGGATATGATACTTGGCCAAGAGGAGTGATCTCATCTCGTCCAAGAAAATGGTCTTTCGAGGAAGTGACATTTTGCCATATAGACTCACCCATTCGGCCACACCATAGTCTCCTTGCTCTAGCAAGTACGAGATTAGACCTGAGTGACTGGTCTCGGTGAAACATCTGCACAAGTAGCTGAAGGCACCTTTATCAGTCAAAAACGGTTTGATTGTCTTGTCGTTCAACGACTTGATCACCAGCAATTCGTAGAATTTGAGGTACATTTCCACAATCTCTTTACTGTCGCCCTTTCGGCCATGCAAATGGAGGAACTCGATCCATGAAAGCTTTGGCCAGTCAGTATCTTGGGACGTCTCGATACGAAAAGTGGATGAGAGGATGTTAAGATTTTCAAACCCAACCTCAAACTTCTCCATGTTGGTTTCAATGTATTGCACCATTTCAGCAAAGAGCTCATCAATCAAGGCGAGATCGATCTCTTTCTTGGCTAGCTGCTCGATCAATGATTGCTCCAAGTACTCCACTTTCAAGGATGAAAACCTTGTGTCTATATTATGCGTGGACGAAAGCTCCTGTAAGATGTACCTGTGAGTAGACTTATGTTTCCCTCCTTTTTCTGCTTGCAAGAGTTCAAGCCCTTGGTCTGGATAGAGCTTAAGTAACTCCAAGAGCTTCTTGGTGTACTCATCACTGTCATTGATATTGTTCCTCAATTGGAAAAACACTAGCAGTACCAAGTCCTTGCTGAGGTTTCCAGATGTGATTGTCCCTCTCTCAATCAGGTAGTTTTGTCCTAGCAGAGCGCCAGAAAGTATTGAAAGGCCCAAGTCTATAATCTTGACAGCATTTTCTTCGTTGTCTGTCTCTTGTTTGATTTCAAGAATCTGAAAGAGCGTTAAATAGTCACGACTGCTCTCAAGAAATGCGTATATCCTGTCGTTGGCCTCACTCTGGTCCTGCCAGATTGTCTTTTCGGAAAGCACAAGCTGTATAGCGTTCGCAGTTGATTGCGACTCTTCATAAGCGAGCTTGCGAAAGAGTTCCCAAACAACTTCACTATAACTTTCCTTGCTGGAATGCACTTTTTGAATCAACCAAGACTTGAAGTCGCTGTCTAGGTGAGTTTTGGATTTCTTGATGGTTTGAAGTAAGGCATTTTCCATTCTGAGATCCTTCCACATATCGTCAGCGTCTGACTCCTTCTCGTCGAATAAGAGAAATAATCTCGGATCGAACTTTTTCAAAGAAAATTCCTCGCCCTCCATGTCTGCCTTAATGTCTTCTTGCTGTCCTAAAACAAGCTGAAGAGCCACATGGGCTCTGGAAGAAAACGAATCAGGAACATCTTCAGCCATTTTGGATAAGGTGTCGCATATAATCTGTAACTCCTCCTTATTGTTTTCCTCAAGGTTCAGGTACAACTTCTCCACCAACTGGACGAGCTCATTGGGTTTGTGTAGGTAATAAGCTGAAGCACTGTGGTAAAAAATGACACTCAGACTCGAAAACTGTTTCGTGTAGCCTGTGCTACCAATACCTCGGTAGTCAACAGGCATTAGTAACTCCAGAAGATCCGAGTCAGGCAATGTTACGCCTTCATCAACTCTCACCAACCGGAAATCACCACAGTCACTTATACTCAACGCCGCCTTAGCATACTGTTCCAAATCAACCGAGCAAGTCACTTCAAGAGTGGTTAATGAGCTGAAAGCCAATAAGCTGCGATTTTCGTGAGAAAACAACCCAATCACGTATGGCCATTGCACAGCTACTCCTTTGTACGGATATCCTATGTTGATCCATGCTAGCGTGCCTCTTGTGACATCCCCGAGTGAGTTCATAAACATCGCCATAGAGTTGGATGAGTCCGAACAGATGGTTAACATGTACTCCTCCTTTCCTGGTGGGTTTTGTGGTTTGAAAGGAACAATATGTGGCTCCACACCGGGCAATTGCTCTGGGTTATAGTCAAAGAGCGAGATTCGTCGGGTTTTCTGGAGATCCACCACATCATAGTTTTTGTCGTTTGCTACCAAGCAGATATTGCTGTAATTGGCCAGCGTTCCAGCTGCAGATGACAATCCCACCACTGATCCAGCATAGTTAATGTCTCGGAGTAGTTTTACCACATCAGGAAGAAGTTGCACCACCCTAATCCGAGTTGATGTATACACTATGATCTTGTCATGTTTGTTTCTTATTTTCGGATTTCGAACCTGTGCAAGCTGTGAAATATCACTTGCATCCTTGATATTCCCGATATGGCAAGGAGAAAGCTCAGGTAAGGTGAATATGTGCACCACACGGTTACATAGTACAAGACACATCTCCACATCTGGAAGTACCAAAAGTTTGGTTACAGGTGCCGATTGGCCACCCTGCACCGACGTTTTGAGTATGAGAATGTACTCGTCCGCATCATCAAATATGTAGTAGTGTAGGAGCTTGCCTTTGGTTGTTCCAAAGTATAGATTAGACTTGTGGGAGGAAATGCAGGAAATTGACTCGTTTTGATCAAGCTCCACTTCAAGCGGCACCTTCCGAAGCAGGAGATCATCCGGAAGACTCGTAATTGGCTGTTCCGAAGCCTCGGAAGCCATGGATGTGTAGTGGAGAGTTGATCTGTGGTGAGGTGTACGGGTGTAATATCATCAGTAGTGAGTAGATGTAAAACCAAAGAAGAAATATTTAGAGCAGGTAGGTCAATTATGTCAATGCTGAAAAGGAGAGTTATGTGGAAAAGGTTGCGTTTTTTCCTTTTTTTTAAATTTGCATTTTTGGTGATATTGACTGGAAGTAGCACCAACTCGCTACAGGGCCTACTGGCTGCGAACACAGTAAAGTAGGTGTATAATATTATTAGCTCATAGAATGTACACTGGACGGAGACCTTTCAGTAACACATTGGAGATGTGATATTGTTGATCTTCCCTCTATTCCCTCTCTGACAGTCCTTTACTCACCTCACGCTCAACTTCTCGCCCATTTCCACCAACAGGTCTGTTGAAGGAGGAAGACTAGGAGGAAACGCCAAATTGTCTCTGTGTGCCACATATTCGGAGTCAGCAAAGCCCAATACGGCCTCGATGTCGCTGCTGTTCATACCCTTGATCAAGTCAATTTCTGTAGAACTGTAATTCACCCGGCAATGACCAACCTCAACCGCAGTGTCCAAGGGACTCTTCTTGTTGGCGAGAACCTTGATGGAAACACACTCACTTTCGTGAAATACGCCCAGAACAGCCACAATTCCCGCAGGAAGAAGTCCAGCGCGGTCTTTCCGAGTCAATGCCTGTAAGCAGCCAGCATCAATGTATATGGTTCCTTTAGTCTTCAAGCCATGCAAAAGCCAGAATCTCCGGTCAGACTTGATCTGGGTGTCACGTGGAAGAGCCAAGAACCGAGTATGGAGCGGAATGCTGCCCTTTGCGATTTCTTCTTCAATGAACTTCTGCTGTTCGGCCAAACTCCATGACTCTTGGGCCTGAATGATATTGGCCACAATATCCAAAATGGATTGTGGTTGAGTGGATAATGTGATGATTGTAGTGACTCCAACGTTCGTTGCCAACTCGGCAGCAATCAATTTGGTGGTCATTCCACCTGTTCCAACCTTGCTTCCTGCTCCAGCATCCTCAGTATCGGTAGTGACAGTCAATTCGTCGATTTTGTCCACCAAAAGAATTGGTTTTGCTTCTGGGTTGGTCCGTGGGTTGTCCGTATAGAGACATTGGACATCTGTCATCAAAAAGAGGTAGTCTGCGTGGATCATGGCGGCGGTGATTGCAGAAAGCGTATCGTTGTCACCAAACTTGATTTCCGCCACGGAAAGAGTGTCGTTTTCGTTGACAATGGGAATCACTCCCATTTCCAATAACTCATTGAGTGTGTTGGTGGCGTTCTTGTACTGCGTGAAGTCTATAATGTCGTTTCTGGTAAGAAGCACTTGTGCGATCGTCTGGTTCAACTGACGGAACAAGTCGTCGAAAAGTCCAATCAACCGGCCTTGGCCAATCAGTGCAAGCGCCTGGACCGCCGCTAACCTCTTTGGTTTCTCGGTAACACCGGTTCTTTTCATACCAACCGCAATGGCTCCAGAAGACACTATAACTATGCGGTGGCCTGCCCGCCGGAGCTTAACTGCCGTTTCCACGATATTCGACATGTTTGCTATGCGAGGCTCTCGCGTGACCTCATCCACCAAGGATGATGTGCCGAGCTTGACCACGATGGTGTAAGACTTCATTGTAGATAGTGGGACAAGAAGATCGAGAGATCTGACTTCTGAATTTTCTGAATTTGTGTGATTTGCCCTTATTATAAGCACTAGTTATTTCCTTGGCTCTATATTAGTGTGTCACGTGGAGTTCCAAAGGGCTTGGCTGGAATGACTAGTTGCTTGAATTATCATTTTCGCGATGTACGAACACTACTGAGTCAGACATTGCTGAATGAGAGACTAGCAACTGAAAAGCGCAAACCAGTGTCTTTTTGATCTGACTTGACTGTTTTCTACAATTTCAAGAAATTTTCGATTTAGCTGACTTGAAGAATTAGGCCTGGAAAGAAGAATTAGCTTTAATGTGCACATATTTCACCAGATCGGGACATACCAATTTGTTCAGATGAGTCATCGGCGAAAATATCAATTCAGTAGAGGGTAGAGCGCTTGGAAGTGTTGCTGGATTGCTCTGATGTGTCGCTTCTTTCACTCAGTAGGTTCAATTTCCACTACGACACCTTTATTAGCCGAGCACAAAAGGCCTTGGCATTTACGGTGCCTCTAAGCTTTATAAAAAAAAAAATAAAAAATAAAAAAAAAAGAAAGAAAAGGAAAATTAGAATTTTTAGCATGATCCGCAACATACTTATGTTCTTAGTGAATAGGCTGGCATCTTCTGTAAGCATTCCTTCCTTAACTAACCTCCTGACCAATTATGACTCTTCAGAAAAAGAGGATTCAAGAGATTTCCAGAATAACGCTCACTATGCTTCAATTACGATCATTGACTCAATGGTAAAATTATTGGATGTCTCATAAAGTGTTCACTAAGTGTCTCAGCGCTCAATTAAGACACCTCAGTTTGACCAAATTAACCAGTTTGTTCTAGTTTCTCCCCACTC
Source organism: Sungouiella thailandica (assembly GCA_022023595.1). NCBI lineage: Eukaryota > Fungi > Ascomycota > Pichiomycetes > Serinales > Metschnikowiaceae > Sungouiella > Sungouiella thailandica. The sequence goes on along the minus strand of JAKKCY010000002.1, from coordinate 2,639,965 downwards.
AATGATTGGCCAGTTCACGGTCTCCCACTGTTTTCCTCGGTTTTTCCTACCTCCACCTTATTTTCCACGCTAATTTAAACTTGTGGTGGTCCCCACCGATCCCTGTATGTTGTCATAGCGTCCTTTTACTAGAGGTGCGACTCCCCCGCCAATAACCTACCCCCTCTTTCGCTCCTTTCCCAGATCTGGCTCATTTCTGCTCAAAATCCTTCCCTTTATAAGTCAGCAATGTCTTTCGGCAAGTTCATCCTCTTTGGCGACTCAATTACTCAGTATTCCAGCGACCAAGCAGGGTTCGCATTGGCCCCAGCTTTACAGCATCTCTACATGAGAAAATTGGACATTGTGTCCAGAGGCTTTTCAGGATACAACACTAACCATGGTGTGATTGTGCTCCGTGAAATTCTCGAGGTAGAATCCAATATCAAGTTGATGTATGTGTTTATGGGTACCAATGATGCTGCGTCTACCTTCCAGAGCGTACCCCTTGAGAAGTACAGAGAAAACCTAGACAAAATGGTGAAAATGATTCTTCACCACGGTATCAAGGTCATAGTAGTTGGGCCTGCTTTGCATGACCAGACTCTCAGTAGAATAGCCAGAGAAGACAGAGATGAAGATGATGCGTTTTCGAGCTCTGCTGCTACACGCAAATATGCTGATGCAGCATCACATGTGGCTTTTGGAAACAACGTTCCGTTCATTGACTTGTGGAAGGTTTTCCAGAAGCACGGACTGTGGACTACACAAGAGCTCATGGAGGGCAGTCCAGACTTGAGTGAGTTGTTGGTGGACGGAATTCACTATACTCCACGAGCATATGAGCTCTTGTATGAGGAATTGGTGCAGACTATCAGCGCCACATATCCAGAGCTTTCTTCAGATAACTTGAAGACGGTGTTTCCTTTGTACGATGATATTGACAGAGCTAACATTGAAAAGTCACTCATGGAGTCGATTGGTAAGTAAAAGTATTCTAAAACTGGAATATTTCATGTTTGATTCTAGTTACTTTGTCTATTTGTGCAAGTACTATTTTAAGTGGCTTTGAATAGAATGATATAACGTTTAGATCTTGATTGGAGTAGTGTAGAAAGGCTTATTAAATGAACAGTAGGTGGAAGAGGAAGAGAGAATGCATATTGATTTAGTGAAAAGACTGTTTTCCCATGATTTTCATTTTTCCGACGACATGTTAATTTCTAGGATTCTGAGAATTCGCTACAATTTTGTATTTTGAATTTCTTACTCATGTAAACTGAAGAAAAGTATACACCACATATTCTTGAAAAAGAATAAATTGCCATTTTTTTGAAACTGCAGTTTGATCAAGCCTAACATAGAAAGAAGAAAGAACCAATTAGCAAGGTTTTTCGATGTTGGCATTTACGAAATGGCCATTCAAATTGAATACATCTTCAGATGCGAAAGATGATCTCTCTAGAAATCTTTAGAAGCGTATTAAACGAAAAAGAAGATGAGAAAAACAAGCTAAGCTTCATTTTCCAATTCTTTAATATCTTCAAGAGAGGCTTCTACAAAGTCATTCTCTTCTCAGCTCAATAGCATAATAGGAGGGGGTGAACAGAAAATAGGCACTGAACAGGTACAATTTATTAGGCCGAAGAAAAGAAGTAATTCTGGAAAAGTGAAAAGTTCAGGAATATATGTTGACGGTGATCTTGGCTGTCATGTATATGTTCGAAGAATTTGCAACCTCGAGGAGAATTAGTAGATAGAAGAACTCAATATTTCTTCTTGAGAATAGATATGTGCGACATTGTGTACTTTTGCTCTCTTTTAAAAACGTTTTGGCTTCACCTATGACACTTTATTGACCTACTGCCTTTCCCTAATTATAGTATTCCTACACAATAACCTGTCAATTTGGACATTCTGCAGTATTTCCTCTCAGATTCCTACATACAATCTTCTTCCAAATTCTGCACTGGTAAAAGCGCAAAATCTTCTCAAGGGAAAATGGTCCCTTGGCCCAGTTGGTTAAGGCGTGGTGCTAATAACGCCAAGATCAGCAGTTCGATCCTGCTAGGGACCACTTTCTACTGGGCGTGTGGCGCAGTTGGTAGCGCGTCCGCTTCGCATGCGGAAGGTCTCTGGTTCGACTCCTGACTCGTCCATATCTTTTTGCATTTCTTTCTTTTTGCTTCATATAACCACCTACTGACTGGAATATGCTGATATATATGAGTTGGGTACGAGTGAGAACTTATTTTCACTCTGCAGGATAATTTAATAGCCAGCCAACACGTCCAAGTACATCAGACATGTATAAGGAAAAAAGCACAAAGAGAATAATGAAATGGAAACTAATTTGATCCAGAACTGATCGGATTGTTTCTGTTATATGTAAAAGAATTAGCAAAACTGAAAAAGCTCGGTATTATGTACCAAGCTAACGCGAAGAATTCAATAATTGAAAGATACAACAAATTGGTCAAAGTTGAACTAGCTATGTTAAGATTGAACCGCTTACTTATTACAGACATCTTATCCTTTTCTTCTTATCAATACGATTGTTCACTATTTTAGAGGAAAACACAAACCAATTCTTAAATTGAACCACCTAATAAACCTGCAATTCAATACTCCACACATTCACATCTACTCTTGTTGATTTCGAGATCAAACCACCAGCACCTCGTGACTACAAAAATCACATCCATATCAGAACTGAAAAAGATATGGCGCCCCCCGAGAGAGCCCTCAGGGGTAGTGGTCTTAACTACAATAGCGTTAAAGCCCGCACTTCTAGGTTTAAGAATCCAGTGACAAGGAGCGCAAATATCGTCGGCGCCATTGTCACCAGCCATGTGCGAGGACCCTGAAAGCCACTTCCGCTACAACTTCCTCCACGTGAAGGATCGGTTGATCTCTTGGACTACACGACCCACTCGAGACGGCATTCAAAGAGCAGAGGTGCTTATCGAGCTTGGACAGCCCAAGTTTCCCCCGAAGAAGCTTACTAGAGGGTTGTGGTACGGGCACATCAAAGCGACTTCGACTATTGTGGACGACGTGAAGGGGGTTATGAGAATAATGGAAGTCGGGAAGGAAACATTCAGTCCAGAAGAGCAAGCAAGCTACCAGATCTTTTTCGCAGCTGCTGAAAGCATCCTCAAGAACCATGAAGCTAGTGAGAGAGTTATCATGAAAGAACTGGCTAGACCTTTTGAATACGTCTATGACCATGCGGGCATGTTATGTACCGTTGAATTTGGTATAAAGTACTGTCGCTTGTGCGAAACAACCAAGCACACTCTTGAAACTTGCCCCAATCTCCGGAAGGAGTGCAGTTTCTGCCGCTGCTCTGGTCACAATGTCGAGATTTGTCCCAAAGTTTGCAAATGTGCCTACGAACATCACACTAAGAACTCACCAGAGTGTCCTATGACGCCAAAGGTCAGGACCAAATCTGAAGGCGAATGGCAAACGATTGCCAAACGACGTAACACGGAACGGCCCTTTCCGATAACACACCTGTGCTCCAACCTCAGGCCGGGACCATATAATGCCTTTTAGGCTCTTGCTCTAGAATCGAGAGAAGAGTCAACAGAAGAAGAAAATTAGTTTTTTCCTTTAAAAGCTGATGCCAAGTTTTAAAGGCGCCTCACACGACGTAGCCTGTGTAGCCATCGAGATCTTCAACCCAAATGGGATCTTCGTCTCTCGAGTATGGATCGAAATCATCTTCTGGTTCCTGAAGATCATAGTCACACTCACGCATATAATCGAACATCGTGAGGGTCAAAACTATAACATTCCTACCCTCGCTGAGCTCAAAGTTAGACTTCAAATACACCTCTTGTTTCTCAGTAATGTCACTTGTGAAGAAGAAAAGATCGTCCCGGAACAAGTGTTCGGGCCAAATACTTCTGCAGTAGTTGTGAATTTTCACGACACGCTCTGACCAACATTCAACTTGTTAAGAGTAATAACTTCAACAATAGTTTGCTCTAACGGAGTGATGTTATTGATCACTCTCCGAGCCCCGCGCTCAATAACACTCAACTTCGCTCCCTCGGTGGCGAATTCGTGCAAAGCTCTCGCCCGACTCTTCAAACTTCCGTCGTTTCTTCTAGCTGGCCGAGGTTTGGTCATAATGTGTAAAGGGAATTTGGAGCTTGGATACAGTCCGCAAATGTGTTGAGATATACTGTGCAGGGTTGCTGCAAATGTACACTACTGACAGTATATATCTCTATTAATGAGTTCAGGTGATCTATCTAGTGTGAAGAGATTATTCAAGTGTATTCTAGTGTATTCTAGTGTTACAGTGATATGAATTATCATTGTAATATAGAATAATATGGAATACAATGGAGTCTAGAATTTTTTTTTTTTTCAAACACATTTATTGGGACCCAGAAAACATTTTCCTTGGGTCCCGCTGTTACAAGCTAATAGTTTCTATATGATACGCTGCCTTTGATTATGTGAGGTTACCCCTCACTTAGCCGCTGTGTTGCTACCCAATTAATATAAATATGGGTTGGGGGTTTTAATGCTAAGGACACCTGTTTTCTTATTCAGCATTCTGTTCTAAAGCTTTCCCCTTTGAGAGAATATATTTACCACGTCTGTCTCTCTCACCACTGTAAATCCTGCAGAAGGATAATAAATTTAACAAAATGTGTCAAAATAGTAACCCGTATGTAGGATCTGCACTTGGTGAGAGATAGGTGGTTAAATGTATTCTCTCAAAAGGGGAAGCTTTAGGATGGATTATTCAATCCAATCTTTGATCTCCTCAGCATTAAACCCCAGACCATATTTATAGTTTTCCAGAATGGGTGGCAAACTCAGTGGCGTCAGTGGCGTCAGTGACATGACCACACATGGACGCTTCCATCCCATTCTAGATTGTTCTATCTTCTGTATGACTCATCCTGTCATCTCTAACAGAAGAACACTTTAGAACAATCTAGTCAACAGATAGATCACCTGACCTAATTAGAGGAATAATGTGAGTAGTGCACATGACAGTACACTGCACAGTACATTTCAACAAAACGCAATTTAAACAGGCAAGAATCTAGCAAATGAAATAGTCGGAATGTTTCAAGTTGAGCAGAATGCTGTTAGTGCTGCTGAAGTATTAATTTGTAAAAAAAAAAAAAAAGAAAAAAAAGAAATAAATAAATAAATACAGAAATTGAAGGGAATTAGATCGATGACTTGTGCAGTGCGCTGATTCTTCTACAGAGGCTGGCAGATCTGGATTAAGACCTAATGTTAACACCGCTGTGGACGAGCACTTTACGACAAGTGTCGGTGCAGTCCTTCCCAATCAAATGGCAAAAATGAAATCTACGCTTTCGTTGAAGTAAGTGGTTCAATTCCGAGACTTATCTAATTTATTTACCACAGAATGGTCGTTCCATCGTAATTCTTGAACGTTCCGTTGTCCTCAGCAGTCAAACCATCAAATACCTTCTTGAGTTTCTCAGCACTCTGGTCTGGAACCAAAACCTCAATATCCATACTCGAGACGTCCATTGTTTCAATATACTTCCTCGACATGTCAGTGATCACAAGTCCTGGGTGAGCAGCAATGGTTACGGAATTCTTGATAAATTCTTCAGAAGACTGAGTATGGAAATTCGACACTTCCTTGACGAAGAAGTTCAATCCTGCTTTAGACAAACCGTATCCGTATGAGGTGTATCCAAAGTAGTTGTTGATCAAACCAGCAACGGAAGACATGAACACAAATTTCTTGGGGGAACCTGTTGCCTTGGTCCAGTATGGATAAATGGCCTGGTACACCTTGATTGGTCCCAAAGTGTCGGTGTTGAAGTGGTTGGAGTAATCCTCAATTGGACCATTGGTAAGGTCGACTCCTTCACCTGGTTTCTCGGCAACCCCTGCATTCTGAATGACGATGTCCACACCATTAGGTGCAATTTTATCCAATGCACTGAAGCTCTTTTTGATATCCTCCAAAGAGTCGTCAATGTCGAGTTGGATAACGTGCAAATTGTCAAGCTTCAAAGCCTTCAAGTCAGCAGCTCTCTCCAAAGATCTAGAAGTAGCAATAACAATATTTTTAGGATTAGAAGCGTACTGTTTGGTCAAGGCAAAGCCAATTCCCTTGTTGGCACCGGTGATGAGAACTGTAGACATGATAGAAGGTTGAGTTGAAGAATGCTCTGATTGTGATTCTGATTCAGAAGACTCAGAAGACGCATTACAATTTATACAATTCTTTGCTGACTAAGTATGGTGATAGTGACTATTTGATTCCTGCATTATTAGCAAATGCTCTTGTTTTATTAGGGTGGAGTTGAACCTTGAGGCAACTTTTCGTAAGTGCATACCGTCCAATCCACAATGAACGATTCTTTTTTTTTTAAATTACAGAAAACCAAATACTCGCCCGCTAATACCTATGCTCTGTTCTGATTAAGGAACATAGTCGAACTGGCACATATTTGTCAGCATTGCGAATTTAACATGTCAAAAGCGGAGGTATCACCATTTAGGAAAAATTTCCTGTAAAGATCTACGGAATTGACGGAGATAACGTTGTGTGCAGAGCACGAATACTGGACTCTATGTACTGTGTGTAGGAATTACAGACGGTGAGAGAGAAGACAGGTGGTATGTATTATCTCTCGCCAGGAAGGAAAGCCTGACAGAAACTGTAAAGTGTTAATCAAGTGGCGTAAAACCTCCCGAGACACCCGTACACCTGGTCTGTACAGTATAACGGGTGGTGACTGTCTAGTTCCAACTGTAATATTAAGCTTCATGGGGTCATTCTGCAGGAACTACACATGATAACAGACTAGTTGTAGCTCTATTCTCTCAAAAAAGGAAAGCTTGAGAACTGATCAGTAGTAATATCACAGCTGACATCTCAGCGATAAAACACCAGTACTTCTATAGGAACTGGGCGTTCGTTCAAGCCCCGTTTCATCATTACTAATACTTCCGCACTTAACAGAAATAGGACCGCTTCATGTCCGCAACGGGTAAGGTGCAACATATGTGACGTGCTCTATGTTCTTGACAAGCACACCCCTCAGATTCGTCCAATAAATTTTCGTAATATTATGTGTTGTACAAAAACAGGCGAGCTAAAAGCTACTAGATCAAGGTAAACTACTGGTAACGTATGAAGTCAAAGTTAGTTCGTGTTCTTCTGTATATTATTCACCTCTATCGATTGAGAAAGCTCCAGCCATCACTTTTCGCTCCCATTCAGTGGAGTAAAAAAATGGAAGGAATGTTGGAATACAGGACTGGGAAATACAGGTACTTGATTTTCTCGGTGAATCAGCTTTTTAGTTCATTTTTTTACAACCATTATAAAATAGGTGAAGCACATTAAATCATTACAAATAATTGAATATTCTCCCCTGAACTGTTCTTTTTTTTTTGTTGTTGTTGGAATACTTGTACCTGCTTCTACGACTGTCTACTCTTTTATATCTGTATCTGTGTATTGTATTAACCCACCTAGAGCACCACATCGGCGGCCAAGCGCTTCTTGTAGTCCAAAATCGACCCATTCCACCGTGTGGCCGTCTTGTTCTCAATAACGAAAATGTCCTTCGCAATCTTGTCCAACAAACGGAAATCGTGCGACACCACAACCACACCACCGTTGAATGCATTAATAGCATCTGCAAGCGAGTCAATGGTCGACAAGTCCAATCCGTTAGTAGGCTCATCCAACAAAATCAAGTTTGGTGCCTCGATGGCCAACAACGCGAACACAACTCTGGATCTCTGGCCCTCGGACAAAGTGGCCATCTGAGAAGTCTGACCTTCACCAGTCAAACCGTAACGGCCCAACTGCTGGCGCCAGTACTGGAAATCCTGCGAGATCTGAGGGAACCGGTCCCGCACAAACTCCAACGGCGTCTTGGTCAAGTCCAACTGGTCCGCCAGATGTTGCGAGTAAACTCCCAACTTGATGTGGGTGTGTTTGATCACACGACCCTTTTGAGGGGTCAATTTGCCCTGGAACAAGTTCAACAACGTGGACTTACCAATACCGTTAGGTCCCACCAACGCAACACGCAGGTCCATGTCAATTCCAATGTCCAAGTGCTCGTACAAGTTGTCCTCATCTTTACCAGAGTAGGAGAAACTCATGTCGTCGAACGCCAAAACTGGAGGAGGCAACTTCTCCACCTCGGGAAAACGGAACGAGAAAACTTTCTCCATGACAACAGGCTGGATCAATCCATCGGCCTCCATCTTATCCAAGATCTTTTGTCTGGACTTGGCTTGTTTAACCAAGTTAGCATAAGTACCTGCGGACGCAATGAACTTCTTGATGTGAGCGATTTCCTCCTGCTGCTTGTGGTACTGCTTCATCTGGGCAGTTTCCTGTTCCTGACGAGTCTTAAGGTAAGAGTCGTAGTTTCCACCGTACTGAAGAAGCAACTTCATACGCATGTCGATCATGTTGGTACACACACCGTTCAAGAAATCCTGGGAGTGAGAAACCAACACCAATGTACGGTCCCAACGCTTCAAGTACTCTTCCAACCACACACACGCAGCCAAGTCCAAATGAGCAGTTGGGTCATCCAAAAGCAACAATGTAGGCTTAACAAACAATGCCTTGGCAAGTGCAACACGCATCTTCCATCCTCCCGACATATCCTTTGTTTTCTTGTTGATGGTGACGGAGTTGAAGCCCAAACCGGTCAAAATCACCGCGGCACGAGACTCGAACGTGGAAGGGTCCATGGAGTCGATACGCTCGTACAAACCTTCCAACGCAGGGTTTTCTGGTCCGTCACGCACAATAATGTCTTCGACTTGGTCTTCCAATCTCTTCAATTCGGCTTCTGCCTCACGAACAACATACTCCAAAGCAGAAAAGTCTGAAGGCTCCGCTGGCTCGTTAAGAAGGTAAATATCGATTTCGTCAGGCACAGGGTACTCACGAGCAGCCAACGACTTCAAGAAAGTGGATTTACCGCATCCGTTCTCTCCCAACAATCCGTAACGACGACCAAAGTTCAACTCCAAAGTAGAGTCCTGGATCAACACTTTACCGTGGAACAACAAAGACAAAGACAGGATCTTGATATCACGAGACGTCTCCAAGGAATCCAAAACACCAGTCGTGACACGATCAGACAATCCATGTTCGTCAGTTTGCAATTTCAACTTTGCAATTTGCGCTGAAGCGTCATCTTCAACTACTTCTTCTGCATCTTTGGCAGCCTGCTTCTTAGTCTTTCTAGGCGCCTTTCCCGCAGCAGTCTTGGCAGCTTCTCTCTCTGCACGCTTCTGTTCTCTTTTAGCTTTAGAAGAAGAGATGGACATGATGTTGAGTAGGAGATGGTTTGCTGAGGAAATACTTTTTTCTGCGTCTGTGTGCAGGCCAGATGAGCTCGACATCGATATGGACGTGGCCATTCATATGAAAGGTTTAGGTAATTTAGAAAAAAATATTTTTTGAATGGAGCCTGAATAGACTGGGTAGTGCAACGGAGGAGGCCTCTGTGGCCAATGGGGGCTGGAAATGAAGAAAAAGTGTGGATTGGTCACGTGATGCAAATCACGTGGGCAAGTGCACGTGACGTTCCAGAATATACTAGACATTCTCTGGTGGGTGACTTTCAGGTCAGCGAAACGACAACGGTCATGCAATGTGCAATAAGGTCACAAAACTGTCAATATAGGAAAATGTGGTTTGCACTTCTGGTGGTGTGCAGTGCGGTGTATGCTGCACTATAGGTAGCTATACTATTGCGGGTGCGAATAAAGCATTCGAGCCAGGTTGCTACAAACAGCATATTCACTTTTTTTTCAAAAAAATCGAATTTAAAAGTAGATGATGAGTTGCTTGTTTTAGCGGTGGGAGTTTGTGATTATTAGATTTGTTGTTTTTGGAGGTTTCACTTCCTGCCTTTCTAGACCTCTCTTATTTGGCAGGTATTCGTATGAACACAGCCTATCGGATCTTTAAGCTGTTGAGAAGAAGATGAAAAACCGAAGAAAAAAAAAAAAAGAAGTAGAAGAGCTCTAGGAGATTTAAAGATTATGAAAATTTGGCAGGACATTTGGCAATGTTTGAAAGCAGCCCCGAGCACACTCTTAAGAATACTGAGGTAAGCTTTATTGATGGAGTCTGACATTAAATTGTTTGGTCAAGTTCGTTCTGTTCAATCGAATCTTTCCATTCAAAGGTTTTTGCCTTCAACGGTTCTCTTAAGTTTCTTAGTGATTCAATTGAGCTCATGCTAGGGACGATGCAAGCCAACCAGCGTCGACCAGATTTAGAAGGTTTGCGAGATTATTAATCATACTGATGAATAATTACAGAAATATTGAGTCTCAGTCTCTAACTTCAAGAAAGAAATTGAATAGGGATTCAGATCAATGCATATAGTTTTGCAGGAGGTACAGGGTCATGTTTCAGTCGGCCCTGAATTAAACAGAATAATATGAGTTGCTGACCCTTATCTCTAGGCAATCAATTAGCTGCAATGCTAAGGAGAAGCTTTAATTCTGCTGGCGTGGACTGAATCTGAGTCTGGTCAACCAAAATGAGATCTATCATTCACCGTCCGAAGGTCCAACCAAATCACTTCATTTTCTTCCAAATATTCAAAAGACACGTAATAAACAGTATGTGACTTAAATTTCAAGATTTTGAAGGATATTTGCTCGGGATCGTTCATTAATTGGAATTCAACACAGATCAGACTCAAACTACTCCAAATGATTATAAAACCCTGAAATATTTAGTCAAGACAACAAAAATGTCATAATTGTCTCATACGATATGGCCGAATAATTTTTCTGTTTGTAAATATCGAGAAATCACCTCAAATATCAAGAATATTATAGATTACAACCTGCATATGAACGTATTTTTCCAGTCTTGAGAGTGCATGTGACTATCATTTTCACGAAAATTGCACAAAGCGCGTAAATAGTTTAGTGGTAAAATCCAACGTTCCCACTGTTGAGTCCCTGGTTCGATTCCTGGTTTGCGCACACTTTTTTTTGATTCTCCAATTCAAACGTACTAATTAAAATGATTTATTAAAACGATTTAACCCAAAAAATTGATTTAGATGCTTGTATTATCTAGTCATTTCTATAAACCCCAGTGCTCGCCTTTATCAAAAAGCAAACCTCATGCTATCCAACTCAGGTACAACAAGAACAGTCTCCAAAGCATTTTCATGAACAACCTCCATATTTATCTCCTCCGGACCAAGTTGCTTAATCACCACGCGGGGCAATTGAAGTTCCCCAACACTGAGCGGCACCAAGCAAACATCGAAACTGGACGAGTTGGTTCCTTGTTTCACACTGAACTGGTGTTTTTTGAATCCACTGAGTAGCCATTGATCTTCTCCAAGCACTGTGAACTGAAAAACCGGAGACGTTTCAGGAGGAACTTCACTGATCGGAGAAGACGACGCACAGATTTCCTGCAGCTCGTGGCTCGACCACTTGGACGTGGACTTGATCTCGAGTTGCGCCTCTATCGGCTCACCAACGAGATGTCTCTGTTTTTTGTCAAACACAAACTCAACTTGGTGGAACATCCCAAGAATCGGCACCGAAACAGGAATGTATAGTTGTTGGTCGATACTTCTGGAGCCGTCCACAGCCAATGGATCTCCGAGAATACGGACTAAGTCCATCAAAACACGCGAGTCGTGCTCTGGAACGAAGTTGGCCACAATCAGATTCATCGACACACAACACTCGTCCACGTTGAGCACCTCTATCTCGTTGGTCACGGCGTAGTGGTTCAAGTTGTACCGGAGTGTCGAGACTGTGGGGAGTAGAAGGAAGTAGTACTTTTCCAAGCCAGCTCTGCGAAGTTCGTCCTCTAAGCGTTTCTCCATAGCTCGGGTGCATTCTTGTTGAAGTCCAGAGTAGCTGATACTGAGGTCCAACACGTCTGTCAGAGATACCTTCTCCTTTTTCGGTTTAACTCGGTAGAACATGAACGCAGGCTGATCTCCGTACACCACCAAAGAGTCACCTTCGGCCATCGGCACTGACAGACACGATATTTCGTAGTTTTCGTCCCGGCTCTCGAACGTGCAGCTTTTGATTCTGACTGGGTGCTTGAGCGACGCACAGCCAATCAGAAACTTGGGGTATATGGCACTGGCACGGAAAATGTCCTGGACCAGGATGGAAATGATCAAGCCCATGTCGTACTCTTCGGAGGTGTGGTATTCGTAGACTTTTCCGTCGCTCTCGTACAGAATATCGATCTGCAAGTCGAGAATCTTGGTATCGCCGTAGTACGAGAAAGTCACGCCCTTGTGGAGCGCGGAGTTTGCCTCTATAGATTCAAGTTCAAACTTCGGCGCATTCTGGTCGAATCGGACTCCGTGTGTCAGGCTGCCAAGAGATACACCGATGTTCCGTGCGTCTTTTTGCCCAGTATGGAGAGCCAAGTCAAAACGAGCTACACCCAACTCGACACGGGCCGGAGAAATCACCTCAGCTCGGAAATTCCCAGGAACTGGGTACATGGCGATATCTTTGCCAGCATGCACTTCCTGGTCCTGCTGGGACTCGTCTGGCTGGATGCTTGTATCCTCCAGATACACCACCGTGCTGTCTGGGTTCACAGAAGGCACGTAGTTCCGTTCGTCCACAAGGCGGAGTTTTTCGGTCACCTGGATTTCGATCTGCTTGACGTGGAATGTGTCCTTGCGGAAGATGCGGGAAGTCAATGCAATAGTGTGTTTTGGCTCGGACGAGACTTCCACCGCAGAAGCAGAAAACACAATCGGCCCACTGGGGCTCTCTAGGGTCACTCGGATCTCCAGAAAATGCAATTTCGTTGCAAAACAATTGCTCAAGATTACCAGAACAGAGTACTCGTCGCTGCTCGCAGTCTCAATGAACCCACACACCGAAACATCGAAGAGCTCCGAAAGAGGGTAGCTCATCTGCTTCTCAAGGTGTTCAGACTCTTCGCAGACTCGTTCGAAGAGTGCATGCCGCTGGTCCAGGCTCCGGATGAGATTATAGTTGTTGATGCCTGTGGTGGTAAATGCGCCCTTGAGCGCAGCCAAAAGCTTCAAGTTGGTCTGGAGGATCTCGTCGTGGCCCACAGTGTTGAGTTTCTGGATACACTCGAGGTAGATCTCGAGAAGTGCACCGCCCATGAAGTTCCATCCGTTCTCGATGAAGTAGTCGTGCGAAGTCAGCAAGATCTCTAGCGCCTCGGCGTACTTCTTCCTTCTGTAGCTGAGAATGGCCAAGTCCACACTGAGAAGGTCGATGGTCTTGGTTCTGTCGGAACTGACAAAGTCCTCTATGGCCGCAATAGTCTCGGCCTCGAAATAGTCTTCGTACGAGCTTTGGTCGTGCAACTGTGTCACCAAGGGGCTGTATGTGAGTTTGAACGAGCCAGACTCTTCCTTTTCGCTGCCAAGTGAGATATCCTCGAGAACAAAGCCGATCTGCGGAGGCTCGAGACCCTTTTCGGCCGCTAGCTTCCCAACAATAGTTCTTCGGAGAAGCCGCAATTCGGCCATGCAATCTTTGATCGCCGAAACACGGCTAGGCCCAGTTTTGTCCTGGTCGGCGGCATCGAGCTCTATCAACTTGGAAGTTAATGGTAAATCCAAGTAGAAGTCAATCATGGCACAGAGCCACTCGTTCAACCAAACTGAGTCCGGGTAGCTTCTCGAAACGTCGTTGATGAAGAAGTTGACGTTCAGAAGCAACGTCAGAACGTAGATGGCCGAGATAGAGATGGAGGTGGCGAAATTGGCTAGTGACTGCAACACAAGCGACTTGCCCAACAAAATGCCCAACTTGGCCGTGAACAAATTGACCGGAGTGCTGTCTTGTGCATACCTGGCGAACTGCACCAACACCTCGGTCTGGTCGAATGTGGTTTCAGGTGAAAAACTGTTGAGGTCTAGATCCGCAGGTAGACTCACGGAGTCTCGGTCGAAAATGTCAGACGTGGCCAGAAGAGCCTTTAAGTCTGTAGATGCTTCATTGTAGAGGTCAAGCAGCTCTTTCAAGAAGCGCATGTCGCCCATCATATACACAAGCTTCAACTTGCACTGGAACTCGGCCACCTGTGCGGTAGAGTCCGCAAGAGTCAAACTCAGAAGCAGAATCATCTTGTCGTTGTACAAGTTGTAGCGCCAGTCGAAAGTCTGCAAGATCAAAGTCTTCATCTGGGTGACTATTTCGTTGTATTCTTGCACCTTCTGGAGTTCGTTGGAATACACTTCTTTGATGCGGAAAATGTTGTCCGTGTCAGGCACATCGTACTCCTCTTTGGAGCTATCCAGCTCAGACGGTACCATATTGAGTGCGCCCATCTGTTTTCCCGACTTTCCAAAGTCTATCTTGAGCTTGTCAATTATCGAAGTTTTGATCAATGTAGATGGCCGATCTCGCAGCGAACGCGGCGAAACCAAGATAATGGCCCATGTGACGTTTCTATCCTTGACTAATGCCTGGAGCCACGCCCCTATAAGTGGACGAACTTGCGATCGGTACATCTCCATGTTTTCTGCCCGAACAAACATAAGACGGAGATAAACATTATCCACCAATGGCACATTTGCATTTCGTTTGTGCTGTGGCGGCGGGATTTCCTCTTTGAGGTTCACGGGGAGTAGTGGGATCGACTTTCCAGGCTTTCTTGGATGGTACTTCCAGAGCAAATTAGCCAACGGGAACTTGGACAAGAAGTCCTGCAGGACGGACGGGAACACCGAAAACGGATCATAGTACGCTATAGTGATTGGATTTCGAAGATTCAAGTCTTCTAAACGCATATGTGGAAGAGTAGTAGTTAGATAGAATGGGTAGTGCGTCACGTGCAGGTGGTAAGTGGAAGCGAGACAATTATTCGAGCAATGATTTGAGATAATAAGGCATAGGACGAAATGAGCAGATTATTGAAAAAGATTTGAATTTTGATATTTTAAGTTTTGACAAAATTGTGGTTTGTGGAGGTTAATGGTTCTTTTCCAAGAGTGCTACTATTGAGTGAGGCTGAAAAGAAAGATGAAACAATAAGTACATTCCGGGGTTTATGTGCAAGAATTCAGATATCACTCTTCTCAATTATTAGCTTACGTATAAATAATACCGTATAGACACGTAAAGTACACAAAAAGAGATTTGTAGCAATTTCTGGTTGATAAGAATAGTAATTGGAGGGGGTGTTATATGCAGCACACAAACATTTGTAACGAACGTAGTTCAAAAAGCTTCCAAATCATCTGAAAACTAAAAAAGTAATGTACAAAAAGGTCGCTTTTTCAAAAAGAATGCGCAAGCCCGGAATCGAACCGGGGGCCCAACGATGGCAACGTTGGATTTTACCACTAAACCACTTGCGCAGAAGCTCCGCGACGGGGAATTGAACCCCGGTCTACCGCGCGACAAGCGGTAATTCTAGCCACTAAACTATCACGGACTTTGTTGAAGGAAAATTAGAGATATTCTACTGCAGGACAGGAGTTGCGCGAGTGTCTGCAGGATCGCAATTTTAATTTGGTACCATGTGCAGGTGGCGATGAAGTGGGGTGGATTGGCGATACAGTGAAGATCGATAAAATGCAAATGTAGATCCCCCAAAAACCCAGAAAATAAAATCTTGGCTTTCAATTAATGATCGCTTTTCTTCTGACAAAAATTTCCGCTTTTGTGGTGTGAAATTCTGCCACATCATCTCTCCAGCCAAAAAAATCTGGAAAGTGAGAAATGTGTTCGGACAAGCGGATACTCGAAAAACGGCCGAAACGAGCGGAGAAAACACGGAGAACTGTGCATCGCTCCGGGGCGGCCGGAAAAATTTGCCCGACGAAATTGTCTTGGCAGCAGATCTTCGAATCACGCCAGAGAGAGAGAAAGAGAGAGGAAGAGGAAGAAAGAGAGTAAACATTTCAGAGAAAAGAGTAAACATTTAGAGTGAAAAGAAAATTCTTCAGAGTAAGAGGGAAATTCAGAACAGAAGAAAACTAGAAAGGAAAGAAAAGATAGTGTATGGTAGTTGACACACTTTCAATACACTTGATAGTACTTAAGGCTACTTAAGGGTGCTTTAGGGTGCTTTAGAGTACATAAAGAAAGGCAATATTCAAGACAAAATCAGGAACAGAACTTTGGAAAACACAAAATAGGGTCTGGACTACAATACGTAATTAATCTTGGTTTGTTAAGAGAGCCACTATAGCATAGCAGAGCGCAGCAGTAGAAGAGAAGAAGTGATCGTATAGACAACAAATTAAGATTAGATGGAAAACACAAAGACACTAATGGTACAAATACAAGAAAGGAAAGAATTTTCATGAATTTGAACTAGCGCAATTCCTACAAATGCTATAGATCTATGCCTGCAATACGGAAGAGACCACAACAGACCACAACAGGAACTAGTGCAGATATTTGATTTTTGATTAAATGTTCCTTATTTGTAATGAATTCTTCTGACTAAAATTCTTACTCAATACAGATAACTCATGTAATTCTATCGTTACCATACACCAAGACGTCAAGTCTGACCGATCAAGCAGAACTAGCAGATTTCTTGACAAAAAAAAAAGTTTTTGACTAGAGTGGTCTTGATATTGCGTGTTGTATATATTTTTTTGTACGATCTCTCTTTGTTAAAAATGCGTTGCTAACCTTAATTTTTTTCTTGGTTATATTACCTATGGTTATGATCGAAGAGGGGCCACGATAAGACCTAGAAACACAAGAAAACTGATAAAGAAAAGAAAAAAAGAAGATAAATAAAAAGAATACGGAAGCCTAGAACGCTAAATTCTGGAGGTTGCAACACTTCGAAATACAGCACTATCCCCACAATACTTAGGCCCGTACTTGAGACAAAATGCTCGGTACAACAATGTTAGGTCTTTATTAATTGGCATGCTTTTAGATATTGAACTGTTTAGAATGTTTTCATCGCCAAATACTGAGAGCATTACAAAGACTTATTTCTGAGGCACTAAAGACAATGCTTGCTGATGCTTCTACTGTCACACGATTTCAGTTAGATTCAATTGCGTACTTCAAATCATTAATTAAGCAGTTCGGAAGTTCATCAGTTGTTCAAATCATCAAATCATCAATTCTTCAAATCATCAATTCTTCAAATCATCAAATCATCAATTCTTCAATTCCTCAACTCATCAATTCTTCATTTACTCATCCGCTCTTCTTCTTCTCTCTTTTTTATTTCTTTCTTTCCTTCCTTCTCTCTTTTTTCTTTCCTTCTTTCTTTTTTCTACCCCATTACAGATATACATACATTAATTAACTGGCTATGCCTGCGCCTCAGGCTTCCGGGCCTCCAAGTGCGCAACCTCCGCCTTGTCGTCCGCAAGACTGTTGTCGTCCTTCTTCTCCACATCCAAGTCGTCCACGGTGATCGCATGGTCTCTGTCGGAGCTGAAGTCGGCACCTCTGTTCTCAGGACCAACAAGCACAATGAGAATCACGTACGCGAACACAGCACCAATGAAAATACTCATCACCTTGGCGTAGTTGTACACTGGAGTTCCGTCAGCAAGGGTGATTGGGAATCTTTCACCAATAGTACTCTCGATGGTCGACGACGCAGAAGACGCCAAGTTACCCAACTGGTACGCAAGTCCCACAACCAACGATCTGTAAGCTGGAGGAGACAACTCGGACAAATGGATAGGAACCACACCCCAAGCGCCCTGGACACCGGCCTGCAAGAAGAAAGCACCTGCGTTGATTCCGCTTCCGGTGGAAAACGCCCATGGGTAGATCATGGCACCACCAAGGATGCAAGCCAAGATGATGGTCAATCTTCTGCCAATGTACGTGGAGAAATGTCCACAGACGATACCTCCGAAGATCGCACCCAAGTTGGCCACACAGTTGGTCACGGTGGATCTGTCGCTGGAAAACTGGAGCTGGACAGTCAAAAGCGTAGGGTACAAGTCCTGAGAGCCGTGGGACATGAAGTTGAAACCAGCCATCATGAGCACACAGTAGATGATCATGAGCCAGTAACGCTTGATGGCCGCTTTGGCGCTGTCGGAGATCTTGAGAGGGTTGTGCGATCTGACCTCGTTTCTGGCCTTCTTCTGTTCCTGGTGACGCTGGAATGCTTCCGTCTCAGGCAACAACCATCTCCAAACAACGAAAATCACTGGAGGACCCGCGGCGAACCAGAAGATGCTTCTCCATCCGTGAGGAGAGTTGTCCACGATAGCACGGTTGAACACAACAACCAAAAGGTAGCCAAAGGCGTAACCTTCCTGGAAAATACCGGAAAGAATACCTCTGCACGCAGCAGGAGCGTCATCCAAGGAAGTAGCAAGCGAGAAACCGAAAACACCACCCATGGCGATTCCGAAAAGAGCACGAACTCCCAAGAACTGCTGGTAAGTCTGGACGAAACCTGTACCGATTTGCAAAACAATCAAAAGAGACAAGTTAATAATGTAAGGCCATTTTCTACCGTAACGATCACCCCAGTAACCGAAAATGATAGCACCAACAGAACGCAACATAAGCACCAAAGTGATACCCCAAGTGATATCTTTCACAGTAACATCAAAGGATTTAGCCATAGCAGTAGTGTTAAGAGAAACTGCGAAGAAATCAAAGGCATCCCAGGTCCAGCCCCAGAAACCCATAAAGAAATAGTTCCAATTTCTTAAGGTCATCTGACTGAGACCAGCGAAAGGGTTGAAGATTTCATTTTTGGAGTATCTGCTCAACTCTTCTTTGCTGACGAAAAGAGAAGAAAATCTGGTTGCGAAATATCTCTTAATAGCATGAGAAGTGAACGTTGGAGGTTGGATCACGTGCTGGTTGTGTTCCCTAACATACTCAGAGTTAACTGAGGAGGTAATGGAGTCAGCCATTCTTGGAGATTATGTGAGGGAAAGCCAGGGTATTTATCTAGGGCTCAAATGGAAAAACCAAAAGGAAAAATACTTTGGGGTACGGCATTAACCCCACCGTGTCGTCCTGCACACTGAGCGCGGAGACTGTACACGGACCTGCACCAACTCCGGGGTATGAAGTCTTGGCGTTTAGTTTCGGGCAGGTTCTGCGTTATATTGACAGCCTTGGCAATTAAATTGACGTTGACAGCGGGGTTAGTGCAGGGGTACACATGAAAAATTCCGTAACTTTATCCCCCCCAAAAAAAAATAGAATGCCACTTATCAACCGAATACCACATCTCTACATTTCCCCACAAATTCATGCGGCTTCATACATACATGCATAAATTTCTGGCGCAATGCCAACTTCCTTATCTCGGTGACCTGCAGGCAAGCGGCAAAAGTTTTTGAAAACTGCCCCGCCCTGTCGGTTGGTTGGTGCCCCCCCACGCCGCATATCACCTTAGTTATTTTTTCTGTTTCATACAGACCCCCTCGGAGAAAATTTGCTTTATCCGTTTGTCCGTGTCAGCTCAGGCCACTCACAGCAATTTTTCTCATTTACAAAGTTGAACAGCTCGGACTTCCGGATGTAACAAATGTACGACAAAAATTTCGGATGCCGGTGGTTCGGTCCGGAATTGCTCCTTTGGGCACATAATCCGGTCTCCTCCACCGGACAATTCCGGCCTGTACGGAATAATTATTCAAGAGGCATTTTACACATCGCAACTAAAGTATCCACGGAGTCCGGGGCAGAGATCGGTTCTCATTGGCTGGCTTTGGTACGGCTTAACGTTCGTGGGGGTTCATGCATTGACCATAAGCGGTAAAAAATATGGTCAAAGGCACGCCCTGCAACTATAGTTCGAGGCGTGACATGCGTGGAGTTCCACGAAAGATGGAACGGAATGGGTAATCCGATAGAAGAGAGTGGGTGGTGATAGAACTATTCTAGAAGTCAACAGTGTAAAACATAAAACGTAACATAAAACAAAAACATAAAACATAAAAAACTGGGTAACAATACCTCTACTGATCGTGCGACTTGAAACATGATGAGCTGGAGCTATGGCTCAAAAGTATTTCAATTCGTCATTCCTTCGTGATTTCCTTTTCTTTCCTTTTTCCTCTTTCCTCTTTCTCCTTCCTCTTCCTTCCTCTTCTCCTTATACCAAATAGTCGGCCACCACGGGCCGGTGGTCGCTCATGTAATAGTCGAAATAGTTCGGAACAACCCCGTACGCCTGCCACGCCGTGTTGTTCCCCGCCCAAATATAGTCAATGATCGTGTTGTCTTCGTGGTTGCGGTTGAATCCCGAAAACGTCGAGTTGTACCCATAACTCTCGCCCTGAATACGGCTGTCTTTGAATCCGCTGCTCAGTAAGATCCGATAAGGCTCATCGGTTGGCTGTGTGTTGAAGTCGCCACACAAAAACGCCGGCTCTGGCCCCAGATCCATCTTGCTCATGATCAACTTGACCAGTTCTCGGCGTGCTGTTACTCCCACATGGTCAAAGTGAGTGTTCAACACCTTGATCTTTTTCCCTGATTCCTTGGATTTCAAAACAACCACAGTGACAATCCGCTCCAAAACTGCGTCCCACCCTTTGCTGGGCCGGTCGGGAGTTGGACTCAACCAGAATGTCTTGCTACTGACCAATTCCCAGTCAGTTTTCCGCCAGAAAATCGGAGAGTATTCTCCCCTGGTGTGTCCGTCAGTGCGTCCTAACCCGTAGTACTGCCACAGGTCTGACTTCTGGTTCAAATTCCCCAAAATGTCTTCGAGCTGATTGTGAAGCACTTCCTGCAAGCAAACCACGGAATTTCCCGGCTGAGTGTGGAACCGAATACTTTCCGATACTAACGGTTGTCTTTTCTCCCAGTACTGTTCGCCCTGACCTATATTTCTGTTATCGTAGCGAATATTGTTAGTGTAGAGTCTAACTTTCATTGTGAGGGCGGATTTTTCCCGGAAAAAAAGCATTGACAGCGCCAACAAGAGGAGAATGAGTAGGCCAGGCGCAAACTTCCGCTTGGGTCTGGGTTGGGGGTCTTCTAACTTGATGGCCATTGGTATGCAACTTGTGGGGGGAATTAGAGAACGTGACTTACTCCGTGCACGTGACCGCGCGTCACGTGACCACTCAAGGGTTCAATTGCTGGTTTGTAGTTTGGGGGCACAATGCACAGCGTGTATAAGTGTTGGGAAGTTTGTTGAGAAGAAGGGGTACAGAGGTGGGGAGTGCTGTGTGTAGTGCGGTGATTTGGTGAAGTAGAATGAAAAAAAAAAAAAAAACAAGTAGTGAACTGAGAGTACACGGAAAATGAACATGTAAGAAAATGTAAGAAAATGTAAAATGTATGTAGCATATCAATTTTACAGGTTTCTGCTTTTGTAGATTTATCTTTCTGCAAGTTCTTTTTTTTGTAACATCTTTTCTTTTTTGTAAGTTCTTCTGTTTTCTCTTTTCTCCTTTCTGTTTATCTATTCATTGCTGAACACATACATACATCCAGTCTATTCACGGTTTTTTTTTTTTTTTTTTTTTTTTTTTTTTTTCTTTCAACTCAAATCTGTATCTGGCAACTTCTGTATTTTTAGCGTTTTCTCCTTTTGCCTGCTGTACATGACACATTGTGTTGTATATTGCGTGTTCTACATTGTCCACCATACCCTATTGCAGATGAGGCATTGAAAATGCAACTTGCCACAATCGGTAGCTTACCTACTTGAGTTATACTGCAAATTCTCAATTTGCTTATGTATTGTGTCCCTATTGTTTCTGCAACTTAATTGTTTTCCTTTTTTCATGCTGTTATTTATATCCACATTGTGCTGTCTATATTGCACACCCTACATGATTCCGTCTTCTCCTCTCGTTGCAATGCTTTTGATGTTACATTGCATGTGGAGAGGCACGAATGGGGTAGCTGGCTGATTCGACTTTGGAGGTTGGGCCACTTGGTATGGCGAATTCCGCTCTGCAAGTGAGAAGTGGAACGGAATGACTCTAGATTTTTCAACGTAGTTAGAATAGATTCTCCTGTTGGTAGTATCAGAAAACTGATACTGGCTCTGAAAATTGTCTCATTCGTGTTTTTGTTTGAAAAAAAAAAGTTTACGTTCATGCTTCTTGTTCATACCTCTTGCTCATACCTCTTACCTCTTGTTCATACTTATCCTCGAAACTAATACAAAGTTCCATATAGTGGCGATTCACAACGTTTGAACCGATCTGCTATTTCGACAAATTCCCACTTCTCTGGATAGAACGAGTCTCATACAAAGCCACTTGGGAAGGACCCCAAGCACACTTCCACTATCCCACCAAACAGGAAGTCTAACCGAAGATCAACCTTATTCAATTGCAGATTTACCTAACCACCCCGGCTGAATGCTCTTTTACGAGAATCGGTGGCTTATGCTGCAACTCTGTGCTCAAGACTACTCTGCAAGCCCTGCCACAGAAGACCAATGACCAAGAGAATTCAGCCTCTCTCTTCTTCAGAGCCTTAGTTCTTTCATGTTTAATCTCTCCTTCTCTTTTCCGCTTTCTCTCATTTTTTCTTTTTCACTTTACTTCCGCTTCTTGGGACTGGTGCTCCCCGTCTGGGCGCCCGAACTCTTCCCCGTGATTTCCGCAATCATCTCCTCCTCGGTGAGTTCCTCGATTTTCGGTCTTTCCGGCTCGGAAACCTCGGCCGGACTGCTCAGGAATACGAAAACGAGCACGTTGATTGCTCCAAAGACAAACGTGAAAACAAAGAGGAACCCCACGCAGGCCAACCCAAACCGGACCGGGTGTGCGGTGATAAACGGAATTGGAGCTCTCTGGAAATCGTACCACATATCCTGGGCCGAGTAGAAACTGCCCAAGAACAACTCTCGGAGAAAGGCAACAAACTGCTGGAACTGCAGCACGGAATCGTCGTCAAGCATATCTTCAAACAGGCGTGGGGGCGCTCTAGGCCGGT
The DNA here is from genome assembly GCA_022023595.1 of Sungouiella thailandica. NCBI lineage: Eukaryota > Fungi > Ascomycota > Pichiomycetes > Serinales > Metschnikowiaceae > Sungouiella > Sungouiella thailandica. The sequence goes on along the minus strand of JAKKCY010000002.1, from coordinate 2,617,102 downwards.
GCTTGGGTGTAGGCTTGTTGATCTCGTAGTCTGCGTACTCTAGCTTGACTTTCGGTGCGTAAGTAGCGTTTCCTATCAATTCAGCCTCCGACACAGAATTGCCCAAGTACACGTTGTTGAACATGATGCCCGACTGCATGCTCCACACCTCTATACCAATAGCATCCACAGGCAGAATGTGCGCCTGCACTTTGCTGCTGTAGTTTGGGTTTTTCTTCATTGGTGGTTTCCATTCTCCTTGGTACGCAGGATTCTCGATCGCTGGAGGCACCCACTCGCCTTTGTAGTCAGCGTTGACGATTTTGGGGGCTTCCCATCTGCCGCATCCATATAAGCACTGTGGGTTTCGGATCAACGGCGCGTTCCAGGCCCCGTCCTCTTCGTCGTCCCATTCGGCCGGTTTCTGCGCCTGTGGGTCGCGGATGAACTCTTGCTGTGTCTCGTCGTCGTTCCAGCCGCTCGGTTTCGGCACTTCCGGGTTCGGGATCCACTTGAGCCCGTGTTTTGCGTCCCAATCGGCCGGCTTCTCCACGTTCCGGTCAAATATGTATCTGCGGTCGTCCCAGTCGTCTGGCCGGCTCGCATCCGGATCTGGAATGTACTCCGGAATGCTGAGCGGCGGGACCATGAAGTGCGGGGTATTGATCATGTTTCCCGCCTTTGCAACCTCCCCATTGATCCGGATTTCCATATCGTTGTTAGGGTACACCACCAAAGTGTACAAGTTCGTGATGAAATTGGCGCGTGCCATGGGCGGAGTGCGGAGTGTGGACTCCACAGTGCTGTTGACCACGTGTTTTTTCACCACAAACGCCACCTTGTTGTCGCTTCCACAGATATCAGGACCAAACATGATTTCGAACGGAGAAACATCGGAGAACTGATTTGGACCTGACGGCGCCGCCAAAAGCTTGATGTATGAGCCCGCGCACGTGATCTGGTCCTGGTACTTCACCTCAAATTGTAACACTAGCGGCTTATCTTCATTAGTAAAGACTGTAGGCAACTTCTTGGAAATAGCGTACAACGCCGCCTCAGATTTCATCACCAATCCGTGGTCCCCGGCGAATCCCGGGTATTTGGTAGCTTGCTCGAGACTCCACGTTCCGGAATACTCCGAGCCATCACTCTTGTGTGCGTGAGAAGGGATCCAACCTGAATCTTCCAAGGACTGTGCATTGAACTGGTCGAAAAAGGAATTAGCCGACAATCTGGAATCGTCAAATGGAGCATAGACTGCAGATGCGTGTGCTGCGCCTGCAGATACGGCCCATAGAAGCAATCTCATTGCTAGTAAGTACAGATGTGAGTAGTTGGTAGATGGTGATGTCTGGCTGTATGCAGGTGGCACTTGATAACGAAGTAGCTGGAATAAAAAAAGTATGTATATATATTTGGAGCATAATGATGTATGGAGAGATTCATTAGAACTTTATTTGCGAGATTGTCTTTTTTTTTTTTTTTTGGTGAAAATAAATTTTAGAAGGTGGGTGTATTTAGTGTGAGTGAAGAACGTATAGTAACAGAAGACATGTGTTTCAAATTTGATTATGCAATGTGCTGTTGGAGTGTTCAGATCACGGTCTGAACATTATGTAAGTGCATTTCTATATAAAATCACATTTGCACCACAATTTCACAACAGTATTACACTTACCCAGTACTGTAGTGACTATGCTATTTCAGTACTATGCTATTTCAGTACTGCTATTTCAGTGTTATGTTATTTACTATAATAAAGTTCTAACAAACAATTTCAAAAATTTCTTCGTTGTCTCCTACCAATTTCACCAAATCCTGTACTGTTCTGAAACTATTCCGGTGACAGAGACACCGACCTACACGAAAGGCCCATTGAAAAAGGCTCTGCAGATGTGGGAAAAGTTTGTTGTGTAAAATCTCAATAACATGCCCCTTTGATATTACCATTTCATACTAGTATGTTGCATCACCTATACTCACCGCTACAACACTTTTTTTTTTACACTACGTCTACACTGTATCACGATTATCATCTCAGTACCCTTGAAGTCTGTCACTCCAAAGCAGGACTGTATTACATTTAGTACTACTGTGGCATTACCACCATCACTGCTATGTGTTCCTGTACTACTACTACTACTACTACTACTACTATTTACACTTCGTTACCCTTGAAGTCCTTTACTCGATAGTAGGACTCTAATACACCTTAGTACTATGGTATTACTCTTGTGGTATTACTCTTATGGTATTACTGTAAACCTGTATTCCAACAATTACTACTGTATCACTATTCTATCACTACTGTGGTATGGAATTACTTCCTTTTTTTTTACGAATAAGATGCGTATAATAAATCTATACACCTCAAAGGGAACTGTCCTCTGATGCTGACAACTAAATTCTTGTCATATTCTCTCGGAACCACTGACGAACTACCTTTTTTTACGTTTGGCCCATCTCCAGGAAAATCGACGTACACCACTTGTTTATCAGTCTAAAGGCCTCCTGACAAGTTGTCAATGAAATTCACATCTACAACTTTGTTGTTTTGTTTGGGTTCCTTCGATGTTTTTATTCCTCTTTAGATTTCATTTCACAAAAAAACATTGAATCTAGTTACAACTGAGTTGAGGACTATCCACTGTAGCCTTCCATAGATCCCTCATGTATGTCTCTCTGCTGGCTATTTCGCTTTCGTTATACCTCTTGAAGAATTGTCTCGATGTGGTGTTAGCCTGTACTGCAATTCCCCAGTCGACTGTTTTATGTGGACTGCCATGAATACTACTTAGTATTTATTTATCACTTTTCCATTGTTCACTCTACACTACTACACTACTACACTACTACACTACTACACTACTACACTACTACACTACTACACTACTACACTACTACACTACTACACTACTACACTACTACACTACTACACTACTACACTACTACACTACTACACTACTACACTACTACACTACTACACTACTACACTACTACACTACTACACTACTACACTACTACACTACTACACTACTTTTCTCATCTACTCCTCTCACACCAACAACTCTTTTTCACTCCTTTCTACCGTAGCGTCTCAACAGTCTATACTTATTGACTGAATCACTAAAACCAACCCTACTGTACTACTCAACACCATTCAGTACTGTCCCACTGTTCATTCCACTATATTCCTGTACTACCTCTTCTTCTTCTTCTTCTTCTCTATGCCTCAGTCTCGTCCAAAAGTGCAAACACATTGCCGCTTCTGGGCTGCACTTTCGTCTCCTTCTTAGGCTCCGCTTTTTCAGTGTTCTCCTCATTTTTCACTTCCTCCTCGTTCCCCTTCATGTAGAACTGTCTCACATACTCATCTTCCTCGTCACGGTCGATCTGGCCCCGTGACTTCTTTGGTTCGGTGTTTTCCACAACTTCTGCCGAGGTGATGTTGATCGACCGGTTGATCTGGTCCCATCCGGACTTCCGGGCGTTCTGAACAAACTTGGCTCGGTCAATACTCTGCTGAATCTTGGTTGCTAGGATACCTTCAACTTTCAATCCGCGCTCCGATTTGAACTTGATCGCACTATTCTTCTTTTTCGCTCCTTTCTTCCTGATCTTGTCCATCTCCATTTTTCTCGCTAGAAGATTCTCGTTCTTGATCGTTGTACGAATAATAGACTTCTTAAGATCGCTACTTTCCGCTTTGGGAAGTCGCTCCAACAGTTTAACTTCTCCATCGGTATCAATTTCGCCCCTTCTGGCCGCTCTACTATGTTTCGATACTGCAGTTAGTACATTCACCGTTTTGGGCCATATTTCTCCACATACCTTTCTTAGCCATAGTAGTTGCGATGAGATGAGGTGCTGTGATCCACGTGACATATGGCGAGTCACGTGACCAGTCACGTGACAAAAATGATAACACACCTAGTTGAACTGGGACGACAAGTATTCAAAACAATTACCTCCTGAAGTGTTTATATGCCCCTTCCTCTATACTCAGCTGTGTTTTCTCTTTGTGATAAGTTCTTTTTTTTCTGTTGCCTCCTGCACACAAGCCCCGGACCAATAACTTACTTATCCGCACCCACCTGCCATATTCGTCATTTATCAACCTCCATGTTCTCCTCCAATTCCAACCCCCTGATTCTGTCTTCGCCTCGACTCGATCCAGTGATCAAGTGGTGTCTTTGACTTCGAAATTCGCTTGTCAAAAAATGACCTAATGGTGTTTTTCCATGGTGTACATTTAGTACGTGGACTGATCGGTCCAGATAAAGATATGTGGTTGGTATTTAACAGAGAAGGCCTAGAACGCTTGTCAGATCAGTATAAGAGCTCTGCATCTAGGCTTTGCGTTGATTTGGTGGATCTTTGCGATGAGTTCTTCGGTTCTAGACTGGTCTATTTTGTGCTTCCTAAGAGGTCGACAGAACTGGTTCTGATCGGGAAGTTTCTTTGTGTTTGTGTTGGCGGATGCGTTGTCAGCGCGGCTAAATTCGATCCATACGACTGGATGGTTTATGCCTGTGTCCAGGGTTGACAGAACATGGACTGGTGAAAATGGACTGAGGAACCAGAACGACAAAAGAGGAGAAAGCGGGGTCAAAGAGGAAATGCCACCGAAACAGGGATTTGAATAATCTGCTTTTGGTAAGGACGGAATGTGTTCCACTGATGTGTCTTATTCATAAGATTGGGTAGGTGAGTGAAGCCAGAAACGGCAGTATGTAAGATTGAGTGAACAAACCAGAAACAGCAATTGTAGATGAAGTGGAAATCAAATGAAAAGAAAAGGAAAAGAGAGTACAAATCTACTTTTTTTTTTTACTGTTTTCGTGGCTGTACTGGAAAGGATGTAGCACTGTCTGATACAGATTTCACTACGGGTCTGAACGATATTATAGAGAACTTTGAACAAACTAGAGAAAAATGAATAAATATACCTTTACTTCTCAAACAGTGTGATGAAACCCATTACTCAGAGTGTTCCTTGGTACATAGCGAACAAATACATGCGTAAGAGGCAGAGATTGAATTCGTTACTTTCAAACATTATAGGTTTTAATATTGGTTAATTCAATGCTGTTATATCGATTTTTATTCCTTTTTACATTTATTTGAATTTTCAGTACCACTCTCCTTGTATAGATTAGGCAATAGCGACCCTTCTCATGTCAGCTGCATTCGGCAGCAGATGTTTCCGAATTGGGTCAGTCATCATCAATATAGCTCCAGTAAACCTATTTTTGTTTTTTTCTCGTTTTTATCTTCTCTCAAGTGTAACGACGTTATGTTCCTTGATAGTGCAGTGCTTACAGCAGTGATGCAATGGCATGTTGAGATTGCCTTTCAAGAAGTGAAGAAGAAAATTACTCTACAATCCAATTCCGGTTTCTGTCAATTTAACGTATATCTCTTTTTGAAGTTCGTATGTAGCTATCGCTTCATGACTATGTTAGGCTAAAGAGAAACCGTCTACACAGAAAAGCAGTTTCGGATTTCCGTTTCTGGAAAACAAAAACAGAAAAGGACACAAAGCTACTCCATATTAATTTTTATTATCTTTTCTTTTTCTTTCTCTTCTCTTCATATCAAGGTATGTCACTTTACTTAGGCCAAAGCGCAATTTTATTGTATGTGTCACGTGACCGTTCTTCCTGCTCCCAAAACCCGTACATCCTGCAATTGAGTTGTTTTTTGCCCCATACAACCGCCCAACTGACCATGTCACTTGCTCTCCACATGCAAGGTGTTGGTCTCCGTACAATGAGCCCTCGGGTTCACCCTCGATTTGTTCCTCGGTGTTCCCCTCGGATTAACTTACGGTTATTACCTCGACAAATCCCTCGGATTTCTCCTCGGAATTATTCAACTCAAGCACCTCCTCAAAATGGAATACCTATCAATATCGAAAGAGAATTACCTGATCCATTCAAGGAAAAAAGAAAAAACAGAATGTATTTCTGGGTTTATGCTATAGGTATTACTGCCCTGTGTGCAATTATCTTTAACTATGAGAAATCTTCTTCTCCAATTGTCAATTCCGTCCTTTACTGCTTGAGAAGGTCGGAACAAGGGAAAAAATACCTCGGATCTAATATCGGCTTCAAGTCTTCCTGGCCTTGGATCCTGGGTCCTCTCAATACCGTTAAGGGAAATATCGATATTGAATTCGACGTGAAAGGTGATCTCCAAACAGGGAAGTTACATTTGAAAGCTTCAAGATCTTCCAAGTTGGTGCCATTTGATTTGGAGGCGTTTGAGCTTGTGATCAATGATGCTAACCACACCGCAGTGGACTTGATGAAGGACCCCTCGATGGACTTTGAGTTGTAGTAAATAGTGTAAATAGAAGCAGAGGTGGGCCCAGAGGTGGACCCTCTAAATGGACTGTGAGTCTGATTGCTGTAGAGTGCGTAACAAGAGTACAAGAGTAACAAGAGCTACTTGAGTGTAGTGAAACAGTGAGTGTAGTGAATACTAAAATGTACTACAATTGTCATATTCCGTGAGTTGTATTAAAGTGAACTGCTTTGTTCAAACACTTTATTGGTCTGAGTGAATTGAGTTGCAGTGAGTTGTATCATAGTGAGTAAGTTGTAGTGAGTTGTATCATAGTGAGTTGTGTTTTAGTGAGTAAGTTGTAGTTCCACTGAGTTGCATTTTTTCAAATTTATTGAGACCCAGTATTTTCATTGAGTCCTGTGTTATAAGCTATTACTTTTCTAAGATACGCTGCCTTCGTCATTAGAGCTCTCGTCCAACTAGACACCTTAAGCTGCATTGAGTTGTATTAAGCTACTTTGAGCTATAGTGCATTGAATTGTATGAATTGTATGAATTGTGTGAGTTGTATTGGAATTGCTGAATGCTTAATGAGCGGAAGAAAGAGCCAGAGAAAGCTTAATGGCCTGTAAATGTTTCAGTGTGTTTTTAGTAACTTTCAAGAAGTTCATTTTTTTTTTGTTCATGTTTTGTGTACCCAGTATCGATAATCGTGTTCAGTCCTAATACTATGCAACGAGATATCTTCTGCAACCACAAAGCACTGAAGCAGACTTTAAAACCGTTTGGGGCTTCAATGTGTTTTTTTTTTTTCTTTTTTTTTCAAACACGTTTATGTTTGAAGAAAAGTACGTACAACGGTGTATATAAGTATCAAATACACCCTTTGAGGTAGTGTTCAAATGAACTGTCGATGCTATCTATGGAGCGTGTGGAGATAGTGACGCTAGGTAATCAAAGAGATTTTCAAAATTCAATCGAAGACACAGTTAGTATTGCTCTTTGAGGCTTCTATGTTTAGTGAGTTTAGTGAGTTTAGTGACTTGCTAGGAAGTCTAGACAAATCACCGTCTGTTGTAAGATATACGCTGGAGAACTTTCCTCGACGAATAAGCCATGCTCAAAACGATAAGAAGACACTGGAAAATTAATGATAATGTGTTTTTTTTATCATAGTTATGTGATTCTTTTTGACACTGCACTAGAGCATATGGATACAGACACTACGGACCAACAACAGCCAGAATCTTTTTAGTGTGAAGAGTACACATTCCCAAGAAGTTCAAAGTTGATAATGTATGCTAGAAATCTTGGTGTGAGCCAAGAACTTCTGATCCTCGAAACGGAGACTATGACTGAAAGACCATCAGTGTAGAAACACACAACAATGGTAAGCATCACAAATCACTACGAACAAATACACTACGAACACAGATTACCAAAACTTTTCAAGAGCCACAAATACATTATGTCAATATACACTGGAGATACATTTGACGGTGAAAGCTCAACAGAAGGCAGTGTAAACCAGTACAAAAGTCAATGAAAATGGCACTGGATTCACTAATTGTTTGAAATCACAAAATTCAAGAACTTCTCAATGAAATATAATCTTTGGCGTTTTTTCTCTGGCTACTCCTATCTATGGCACCACACTGACTGTCTCCTATCTAGCTAACTATCCATCTTACAGTCTTGGTAAATCCCAATGGGTACACTTCCTGTTGAGATAGCCCATTTCACATCTCTACTCAGGATTTACTCAATAGCTCATATTGTTCTCTTCCTTGTTGGCTCTCCAAGTTGGCTCTCCAAGTTGGCTCTCTATGTTGACTCTCTATGTTGACTTCGTTAATTCTTGTTGATGCTTGACTGAATCTACAGAGGTTTTTCTCTTTTTTTTTTTTTTGTGTGAGTTTTTTCCAAGCTTGTTCATTGTTCTCCCGATTGTTTACCCAGTGTGGAACTACCAGCGGTCCACCAATACTTGGCGTTGCTTCCTAACTAGTCGAACGCGAGCGAGGTTCCGGAATTCCGGGATGTCGGTGAGAAATTAGTTGAATTCCGACCGCATTTCATAAACTCTTTACATCTCTTGTTTCTCCAAACTTCTTCATTTTCTCTCTCCTATCACTCAGATGCTCCACTAATGTGTGCTATAATAAGCCTTGTGCGAATGCAGGATATATCTCAATCATCCTGCATATAGTTCACCAAAACCCATTCAACTCATTATCGGACTAAGTGTGACATTGCTGCTGGCGAAAAAGTAAGAAGAATATAGATAATGTCTATTCTGCAGTCCCGCTGTGGATTCCTCGAGATTTGGTAACCGAAACCGGTTTTTTCCGAGGGTAAACATCAATTTTCTTTTTTTCTTTTTATCGTCTAACCCTCGGAATTCATTATAAATTTAGCTGGGTTTTTTTTTGAACCCTCGGAACTTATCACTTCATTTGAACCCACCTGGCCCTCGGAATTAACACCTCCCACAGCCTACTACTTCCTCTTTCCAATCCGGTCCCAAACCGTCCTTCCTCCTCCATTCCGGTTCATTCCGGTCCCCAGTTCCACGTCACCACATCGTGAAACTTTGTTTTACTTGGTTATTATCGCCGTTTTTGTGTTGGCTGCTGACTTGTAGTAAGCTACACAAGCGCTCGGCAAACAGGCATTTCCGTCCGACAGAGAAGACTAATAACGCCTGTGATAGTTGAAAGTGATCTAGGAAAGATCAAGACAACTACAACTACAACCAGTACAACAACAACTAGTACAACAACAACTAGTACAACAACAACTAGTACAACAACAACTAGTACAACAACAACTAGTACAACTAGTTCAACAACTAGTACAAATACAGCTTATTTCTAAGTGAATACATTGAAGTGCAATCTTCAAGCGGATCTTCGAGAGTTACAATCTTCAGGAAAGCATTTACTTGAGTGGATCAAAGACAGTGACAGAGTGTGATCTATAGAAGACCAAATTCGGAAGCAGTGCTGATTAGTACCTACTGAGTCTCAACGAAAGAGAATACTACTGGAGCTGAAGTGAGTACCACAGGAAGTTGGTGATTCAAAGATTCACACAAGTCACTACCACAGAGAAGTCAGTGAATCTAAAGAATCTATCCCCACTCCGAATCAGTACACCAGGGCGAATAGTCTAGTGATATTAGTCTAGTGAGATTAGTCCAGTGAGGATTGTCTACTGAAGTTAGTACCAATTAGGTCAGTACAGTGAGAAACGTGGGATTACATACCAAGAGCATTCTACCGAGATCCACTACGAAGACTCAGTACATCAGTGGAAGAGCATTTGAAGTTAGTACATCAGGAAAGCATAATACTGAAGAAAGAACGTTAGTGAGGTCAGGAGAATAGTACACTGAAGTTACTACACTACTGAGGTTACCACTACTAAGTCAGTACATCAAAAGTGAGCACATCACTACTGGAGCTAGTACACCACTGAGGATATTGTACTACTGAGGATTCTGTACTACTGAAGTTACTATACTATTGAAGTTAGTACACTACTAGACCCGGTACACTACTGAAATCGGTACATCAGTGAGAATAGTACACCACCAAGTCATCACTGCCTGAGAGCAATACTAAAAGTACTGAGAGAGTATCAAAGGTACTGAAACTGGTATTAAAGAATACCGAGACCAGAATTGAAAGTACTAAGTCACAGTCACAGTCACAGTCACAGTCAGTCACTAAGTCTTAGTCTTAGTCCCACTTTCTGTCTTGGCTGTCTCTCTTTCTCTCTCTTCTACACTCGTTCACTCACCATGGGCTACAACCAGGGATTGGCCGTCGGGTTGGCGATCGGCATCCCGTCGTTCATCGTGCTTGTGGGCGCCTACATTCTCTGGCTCAGAAACCGCAAGCGCAACCGCCGCGAGGACTTGCTCGAAAATGACTTGGACGTCGAGTTGCGAGATAACAACCTGTTCAAAGAGTTCCAGGAGGCGCTCCACCGGCCGTACGCGGGGAAGCCCGACGCCGACGCGCCGGAGCCGGAGAAAAACCTGGCCTCACTGCTCCTGCTGCCGGGCCACACGCAGTTGGTCACGCCGGCGCCGCTGGTGCACCACGCCAAGTCGCCGCTGGCGTACGACTTCTACGACACGTTCATCCCGATCTTGCCCGACGGGAACACTCCAGGAAACGGCAGCTCGGGCAGTATTGCGCGCGACAGACCTGCAAGCATCACCAACAGCCCGAGAGACCGATCCGTGAAAGAACGCGGTTCAGGCGCAACTTTCACGCTTCTGGCGCCGCCGCCGATAGCAGACCGGCCTAGCATCAACAGCAGCTCCACCAGTGTGGGCGACGCACTGGCGCTGGCCAGATCGCTCGACACGTTGGCGAAACAGCTCCAGAGCCCGCAGTTCTTCGAGAAGCTTCCGCTGCGGGCCGGCACCGTGCAGACGCGCCCGCGGGCGGGCCCGACGAACCTGAGCTCGGACTTGCTCCACAACGTGGTGTACGACCGGCAGGGGATCAACGACGACTATGTGTATGAGGTGCGGGCTCTGCGGGGCGCGGTGGAGTCGGAGTCGGACGTGGAGACATCGCCCAAGAAGTGAGCAGAAGGAGGGGGAAATGTTCCAAACACTAGGAGGTGGTTGGGTGCTGTTAACACCATGGTGATCATGAGGTTATCAGGAAGCCTTGTCATTAGGGATCATGAGTACCATTGGTGTTGCATGAGAGGAATTGCCTGAAAATCGGGAGCTGCCAATATCAGGAACTACCAATATCAGGAACTACCAATATCAGGAACTACCAATATCAGGAACCACCAATATCAGGAACCACCAATATCAAGACCTATCAGGAATGACCTTGATTTCGGAATTACCTTACCTAGATATCGGAGTTCCCTCGATATTGGTATTACCTTCCTAGGGGAACTACCTGTATTCATCATTCATCATATGGTCAACTGGGTTGGTGTTCGCGGGTCGCTCTTCATAGCGACAGGACCACTGATCTCAGGGCAGACAAAGAACTCTCGGAATGACTGCATTGTTGGTTCTCTATCGACTCTTTGACAAGGCCGCGTTGTTTCATTGGGACACCTGGTGGCTACTGACCTGCCATCGATGGCTATTTCACCCTTGGTCATCAGTGGTATCCTTCATGATGGAAATCCACGTGACGTTCATCGATCTTTAGTCACTGACCGTCATCATTCTGTTCGAGACGGAGGGTGTCATTGATTATCCTCATCTAGCCTTGGTTCTTGTCACTCGCTATCAGTCACATCTATTGGTGATGTACCAGTGGGTCATCTTTCAGTCAGTCTGACCCATCCAGACCGATTCCGCTTCCTGGGTCGTTATTCGAAATCTCCGAAGTGCTGTCCGATAGACCTCTGAAAGTGTTGTTCGCTACAAGTCATTCATTGCTCCACTTGACCGAGTTCCTTCTAAATCATCGATGGTTTCTCGCCTCAAGTTCGATTTTGCACCGACGGTTGTTTCGCTACAGGAAAAACGTGCTGCGCTTCTGTGTCGGCCATTGCACAGTCAAAGTGAAGACGACACTGTCGCCATTTTCAAGTACAACACTGCTTGAAATCCGCCACGCAAATTGCATTCGCTCACTCTACAAGGGTCCCACAGTGTTAGTTGGTGACAAGCATTCAGCCAGGCTCGCCTGGCCACATCGCTAAATTCAATTCATTCGCTCGAACTAGGAAAATCACTCCTGAAAAACCACTTGGCCAGGTTTCTGAAATATCACTTGGCCTGGTTGTATTCCATCACTCTACTCATCCAGCCATGGTCAACTCAACTTCTCAGCTCCGCTCGACTCAGCTCCGCTCGACTCTTTTTACTTCACCTACTCAAGTTCCGACTTGCAACTTTTCATTTTCGACTCAATATCGACCCACAATTATTTTTGCCTCAACAGTCCAATTGGTCTTCGTTCTTCGGTATGGAATACCCTGCATATGTATGTGTTGTACTGCATATTCCGCCTCCATATCGCCTTCGATACCAGAGTATTCGGCAAGGACTCCTGGAATTCTTTCATTCTTTCGAAAATGTTTCTCCGTCGTCAAATATGCTCTGCTGGAAAATTGAACCCCACGCGGACTTTCTTGAGCGCGGAATTTGCCAGCTTGGCCAAAGCTAACTACTCGACCTCATCTCAGTGTGCCAGAGTGACCCTACGGAATGTGCTGTCTCAGAACAGGTTTTCTGCTGGCAGCAGCCTAATTCGGAGCAGCTTCGGTGGAAATTTCACCGCCAAGTCACCCAATTCCGCTTCGTGCAGAGGCTACTCCACATACAGAAGGTTCCAGAGCGCCGGCCCTGGCTTCTCTGTGTCTGCGCTTCTTCAGAACCGGTTTGTCGCCGTTTTTGTCGGTGGGTGTGTTTTGTTCTACTTCTACAACTTGGACGCGGCGCCTTATACGCACCGGCGGCGGTTTCTCTGGATTCCGTACTGGATGGAAGAGAAAATCGGCGACTACTCATACAAGCAGATCTTGTACCAGTTCCAGAACCAGTTGGCGTCGCCGCACGACCCGAACTACCGTGTGATTTCTCGCGTCATGAACAGGTTGTTGGCCACGGCTATTGACGGATGTAAGGACCCGGACCAGGCCGCCCACTTGAAGTCGCTCAAGTGGACCATTCACATCATCAACGTGACGGATCCGGCGAGAGAGCCTCCCAATGCGTTCATCTTGCCCAACGGGAAGATCTTCATCTTTCTGTCCATTTTTCCAATTTGCAAAGACGAAGACGGACTAGCCACTGTTCTTTCTCACGAATTGTCTCACCAGTTGGCGCACCACTCGCTGGAGCAGTTGAGCAAGCAGCCGATCTACATCATGCTCCTGACGATCTTGTATGCTGCGACCGGGATCTCGTGGTTCACCGACTTGTTGGTAGCTGGGCTTTTTCAAATGCCTGCGTCGCGAGAAATGGAGTCAGAAGCTGACAGAATCGGCTGTGAGTTGATGGCCAGACTGTGCTTCAACGTGGCAGAGGCAGAAAAGTTCTGGTCCCGGATGGAGGGCTGGGAAAAGAGCTTGAAACTGAGAACAATGACTTTGAACGATTCGTATGTGGGGGAGTTTCTCCTGACGCATCCCAACACAAACAAGCGCATCCAGGACATCCGGCTGTGGATGCCTGAGTTGGAGCAGATCCGCCACGACTCCAACTGCAACCAGTGGGGGCTGTTCCAGGATTTCAACAGGAACTTCTTCGGACGGCAATGAGAGGGCGGAAAACGGTAATGGTCCATTGATCAGTTTTGGTTGCATTCTGCAAGTTTCTCACGGTATGTTCAGTCTTGATTGTGCTCTGACCACAGTTATCAGATTTATCAGGATTGAGTTGATCTTTGTTCCTCGTTCCTCATACATCCACTCAAATGTCCTCAATTGAACCACTCCATGTCACCATCACAGTCTGTTGAATGTCTTCAGCTTCTGTCTTTGAGTACTGTCTTTGAGTACTGCCATTGAATACTGTCTTTGAATACTGTCTTTGAATACTGTCTTTGAGTACTGTCTTTGAATACTGTCTTTGAGGACCGTCTTTGAATACTTGCTCGGAATACTTCACCATTGAATACTTTGTCATTGCCTACTGTGTCTTTCTCATTGAAAATTTGAGTTCATTATTTGAAGTGTCTTCAACTCTCTCTTCAACACTTTCCCTCCCCATCTCAAATTTTGTCCTTTCTATGTACATCCGTTCTCCACCTTCTCATCCTCTCATCTCTTCCTCTAAAGTTCCTTCTCTTATATCTTTGTCTCTCCCTGGTCTCCCTCTGTTCTCCTGAACTCCTCCACACTCTGCAACTCTCGCGTGCCCTCCAAAATCACCTCAGTGCCTCCCGAATGGCCAAATGGAGTGATTTCAATGGCAATTCGGTAGTCCTGGTACTGCAGCTGCTCCTCGTGTTCCAGTGTGGGGAGTGCTAGAATGCTGACATCAGCCACACCCAATCTCGTGCGGTTGTGGGCGTTTTTCTTGGAGAAAAGCGCCACGGAAAGCCTGAAAAAGTCCACAAAGTGTGTGTTTCCGTCTGGCGCCACAGTCTCCGCTCGTGTACTCACCAATGTCTCGATCTCACCCAAGTGAACATTAACCTGGCTGTTTTCGTCCAAAAGCAGTGAAACTAGCGCAGACGCGTCCAGCGTGCTTGCCTTGTCCACCACGTAGTCCACGATTCTCGACTCCACAAGCTGGAGAATCTGCGCCTGGAAATGCTCAGACTGGGTTTCTATGCCTTTCACCACGTTCTCCACGTCTGTCTCGTCGTAGCTCCATATGCGAACATTGCACCTGTTATTCAGCCACTCCGAGGCTGATTTGGGCGTAACCACAGCCAACAGACGCACGTATTGCCGGTGATTTAGCCTTCTATTCAAAAAGTACGCTCCCACTGCCAACGGCGGTCCGAGAGTGATCAAAGTGTCTGGATGAACGGCTATAAGTGAAGCAGCGCCGACTAGCACGCCAGAACACGCTTTTGCCGCCGCAGGAACCCGTGTGTTCCAGAGCAAAGCGGGCCAGTTGTGGAATCCGGCGTATCTCTTGATAGGCGGGCCCGAGTAGCTGCGGAGCTGGCGAAAATTGGACACAAACATAGCACGAGTCATGAGGAGCGGAATTTGCCTGAAAAACAGGGGTTTTGCCGTGCGCCGGTGCAGTCTGTGCAGCCAGTTCTACCTCCAACAGTGAGTAGTAGTGGACAGGTGCAGGTCAGATGATCATCACCTACATCTAGAAGCTAGACGAAGCAGAATTTTCAGAATGGCCCGGGCCGAATTCGGAAGTGCTAAGCACCAGTCCAAGCAGCTCAAGGCGTCTGGCCTCCAGAGACTACGGTACTACTGCCAGCTTTGTCTGAAGCAGTGTCGAGATGCCAACGGGTTCAAAAACCACCTTCTGTCGAAATCGCACACGGGCCGGATCTCCAACTTGAGCTCCGAGGGGAAAGGCGGGTCTGTTGTGGCGGCGTACTCCGCTGATTTCGAGAAGGATTTCTTGAAGTTGTTGAAGATTAATCATGGCACCAAGAAAATCAATGCAAACAGGTTTTACCAGGAGTACATTCTCAACGACAAGAACCACGTGCACATGAACGCGACGCGGTGGCCCAGCCTTACCTCTTTTGTCAAGTACTTGGGTCGGCTGGGCAAAGTCCGGGTGGAGATGGAGGACGAGGACGAGTTCAACTTGGTGATCAGTTTGGTGGACTCGTCGAGCGAGCTCCGGGCGAAAATGAAGGAGCGGACGCGCCAGACCGACGAGGAGCAGGCTATGCGGTTCATCCAGGCGCAGGTTGCCCGGGGACAGCGAAGGGAGGAGGAGGAGGAGGAAGAGAAAGAAGATGATGATGAGAATGGGAAGAAAGAGAATAATGAGAATCAGGAAGGGAAAATCGATACATTCACCGCAAATCAAGGGAAAGAGGCTTTTCACGAAAATGGAGCGGAGACTCTGGCGCCGAAGCCGTTGTTGCTGTTGAAGGGACTCCGGCCGAAGAGGAAGGGGCCGTCTGCGTTTCATGACTAGGAGATTTCTTCAAATGGTCGTTTGGAAATGGTGAGATCACCGGTGAAAGCTGTATCAGGTTATAGACAAATGCTCAGGTATCCAGAATGACGATGTAACCTAGGTAATCTATGTACTCTATAATATTTATGTGACCTATGTAATCTATGTAATCAAGTAATCTATGAAAAATGTTACCTATGTAATCTATGTCATCTGTGTCATCTGTGTTATCTGTGTCATCTGTGTTATCTGTGTTATCTAAGCTATATGTGTTACTTGTATTGACTATACTGACTGTATTGACTGTATTGACTGTTTTGACTTTACTGACTATACTAACTATACTGACTGTTTTTCTTCAAACATTTATAGGGACCAAATACATTATTCATTCCCTATGTTATAACCTATTAGTCTCTGTAAGATAGGCTGCCTACTATTGACTGTCAATCTGTATTATCTGTATTGACTGTTTATCTGTACTATCTGTATTTTCTGAATTATCTGTATCATGACTATGTTAGAATTACTAGCAGTTATGATGAGCAACCTACTGGTATCACCAATATCCCTAAAATCATGTTTCTACTTCCTTTTAGGTGTCTCGGCTCAATATACTGTCTAGTGTGTAAAGAACGGTTCTACCATTGGAATATACTTGAGTCAATGCTCTGATCACCAACGCTCCAATTAGATAGTACCATTCTTCTACAATAGAGCACTGCTCTACTGGAACACTTGAGCACTTTAACACCTCCCATACTCCTCCAATCTACAACCCTTCGATGAATATGCATAATCGTGTTCGACACTGGGCGTATCTCTAGTATTCTGAGGCGACAGGCACTCCGGGCTTCCCCTCCTCATTCTTCTCACACTCGCTCGTAGCAGAGAACATACACATCCCGCGACAGCAACTTGCTTGCATCGCTCGAGTTGACGTCGCCGTGTGGAACATTGATCCGAATGTGGTCGTCGTCGAAGTAACACCACGACGGGCTCTGCAAGTTGTCCTTGGTGCCCTTCCCGTTAACTAGTGCCTTGTTCACTAGCGCAGTGTAGTGCCCGCTCTTAAGGTTTCCATAGTGGTTGATGAGCCCGCTGAGTCCGTAGTAGATGTCGTGAACGCTGTGGTTGAACTTAAGCCGCAACGGGTACACTATGTCGGTGTTGAGCTTGTCGGTGCCGAACATCAGAAACCGCGAGAGGTGGATGAAGAGCACAGGAGGCAACTTGATGAAGCTGAGCTGCTTGATGGAAATGGCTGTGGGAGCAGGAACTGACGATGTGGAAGCTGCTGGTTTCTTCACAGGCGACTTGCTGCGTTTGGTGAAGCGGAACATGCCCCTCTTTGGCTGGAACACCACATCCATCGGGTTCTCTGTGTCCTTCTTTGCCTTCTCCTTATCGTCGTTTTTGTTGCATTTCGGACAGTTCCACGCGTTATCTCCGCTGAGCACCTCGTCCTGGGTATAGTAGCGCAAGCAGTCGGTGAGATCCACCACTCCTGCGTTGGCGTTCGGAATCGGGAGCGATAAAATCGAAAACGGACTGTAACTGGACGACTGGTACCCGCAAGTATTGCAAATGAGCTTGCTCTGCACGTGGCCCTGGCACATGTCGTTGATGGGCGATTCGCCTTCGTGTTTCACGAGTTCTCGGTACCACCGGAGGTACTCGTCGCGCTCCTTTGGGTTCACAGTGATGTTCCACCGCGCAATATAGTCCACTTGGCTGTCCAGTGGTTTGCGGGCGAGTTCCTCGTGCAACTTGTCAATGACAAAGAGCAAGAACTCCTGGGCGTCCTGCTGCTCGAACGGGATGTTGAAGTCCGGCTTGAGGGCAGTCAACGCCCGCAAGAACTTGGTGGGGGCGATGTTGGCACCTCCGTTGGCGTTGAACGTCGATATGAGGTTGGCTACTGCGTCCACAAGCCGGTGCGGCCGGTTGCGCAAGGCCTGGCCTAGCAGCGGGTCGAAAAACACCTGGTTGAACCGTTCTAGCCCAAGCAACACCTGCATGGTCAGGTTGATGTAGCACGACGATCCCAAGTTCTTCATGCCGCACACGGCGTGGCTGCGCAACCACGACACTCGCTGGTTCTGGTGTGAGTGGCCGTTGTGGTGCAGGGTATTCTGTTTGGGCGTGTGTATCATGTGGCCGTTGATAGGGTTGATTTCCCTGGCGTAGTTTCCATTTGTGTGGCCTCCCTGGAACTGAGAATGACTTTGGGGTTGAAACTGAGATAGACGTGGGCCTTGCAATGGTAACTCCTGTGCCGGCGGCCTGTATCTTCCTCCCTGACGAGGTGGAGCCTGCGTCTGCCCGCCGATCGGCTGGAAATTCGCCGAATCAATCGGTGCGTACTGTGAAGCCTGCTGCGGCGCATAGAACCCCTGTGGGAGCGTCTGCAGACGCATGCTGGGCGCCGTGTGCGGCTGTGTGTATGTCAACAGTGTGGTGGACACTGCAGGTTTCACGTTGAACGCGTAAGTCCCGCTGGAGGGGTAGTTTCCGTTGGAGAGCGTCGAGGCGTTGTTCTGGCGCTGTACTCGCGGGTTCCCCGAAGGAGCCATCTGCAAGGAGCCAGTAATGCTCAGAGTAAGGGTCTGGCCAGGCCCAGAACGTCTCGGGCCCGAAATTGGCGCCGCGTACGCTTCTCTGCTGGGAAGCAGTTCCGACGGAGGTAGCGGGACCGGCGGCCGCACAGACGCACCTGCTGGCGGTCCGGCATGCACAGGGTACGGCGGCAGTTGCTTCTGTGGCTTTCTTTTCGATTCCACCGGATATGGAGGCGAGAACTCCGAGGACTTTGTGTTTTGGCCATTTTCCACCGGCACCTCAGGAAACCGCGTGGTGAAGTCAAACATGTCGTCGTCAGAGTCGCCGTTGGCCACAGACGCGTCTGGCGCCAAATTCAGCGAAAGCTTGTACTGGCGCGACGCGTCTGTCTTGTAGTACGAGTCAACAGGGAGTGAATCGGAGTCAGACCCAGCATTGCTCTTATTGTCGTCGTCGTCATCATCATCATCATCATCATCGTCATCCTTATGCTTCAAGTAGTCGATGTAGTCGTTCAACCAGCCGTACAAAAGCTCCACGTCAAATGTGAGCAACGCCTTGGAGTTCAAGTACTGGATCACCCACACACGCAAAGTGCGCAGATCAACATCAAAAGCCTGCGGCCCCAAGATATCGTCCAGGCGGAAAAAATTGTACAAGTTCAAGTAGATGATGAAGTCCTGCGGCAGGCTCTCCATGAACTTCGCAAACCCATTGAAGTGGACCATAATGAACGTATTGACGAAATAGTTGAAGATAAGAAATGACCGCACATAAGTGCGGAGCCCGTGCTCTGTATGAAGATTGTGGGTCAGTTCCTCGAAGAGCACTGCACAGTGGTCGATTAGATCAAACACAGACATTTTTGTAACCAGCGAGTCGAGCTGGAGTGCTCGAAACTCGTGATTAATGATCCGGAGGTACTCGGGCGGAACCGGCGCCAGAGCAGGCGGTTTTCGGCTGAACCCGGCGGGCATCGCTTTCTGCAGGCCGCTTGCCGCCACACTATGTTCTGCGATTTGAGCAGACGCCGGCGGGTGGCTGTGGATCATCAGGGATCAGGAGGGAAATCCGGTCGGAAAACGCCGGAATTCGCCGACAGTTTTTGGGAATTGCAGACTGGGCGGAGTGCAGACAGGGCTGGGGCGTGTCCACAGTCACGGTTGTCTGCAGTGGGGAAAATGTGTAAGTAGAGAAGTGTAGGTTTGTGAATTACTTGGAGTTGGTGAGAACGGTCTGCAGATAAGGCCCGGTCATATATAGACCCAGCCACTATGGATATTGAATAGACTGAGGACGGGAGGTGCACGAGTTTCTGATGAAAAGATAATTCATCTGATTCTGATTCCACATATTCCTTCTTTTCTTTTTTTTTTTTTTGTTTTGCCTTCGGGGGAATAATTCCATCACCTCCTCTGTGTGGATCAATAAGTCAATTACTCCTCTTGATCTGGTGACCTGCATATAAAGTGAACAAAACATAGCTTCTACTGTTAAATTCTATTTCCATTTTCTTTTTTTCTTCTGATTCGGAATTGCTGTTCCGTGTCATTTCCTTTAGCATCGCCTCCTTGTCCTGCAGAATGCGCCTCATCCGCAGATAGTGGATGCGAAATTGCGGAAAGAACAGAAAATGAGAAAAGAGGGAAAGAGAGAAAGAGGGAAAGAGAGAAAGAGGGAAAAAGATAAGAAGAGAAAAAAGTGTCTGATACGGGCTAAAATTGGCGGTAATTCACTTCCTTTTTTTTTCTGTTTCTTCAATAGGCAACTTGTGGCACTTTCCCTGTAGCTTCCCAGTGTCCAGATACGAGTCTATAATTGTATAATTGTGTTGATAGTTGCATTCATGATTGTAGTTGCACTTCAATAAGCAAATACGAAATTAAGCTCTCATCCCAATTGAATTTGTTTATCGTTTCATTTTTTTAATTTTTTTTTTCAAACACATTCATTTTGAGTTTCTGGCCATTCCATACTGTGCCTATTGACTTCCATACTTTATTGTACTGACCTTCCAGAATGATACTCAAATACATTTCATTCTTTTCCTTTTTATACTCTTCATTTGGGTTATTTAAAATCACTCCCTTTTTCTTATACTGTTCAGTCACACACTTTATTTCTGCAGAACAAAGCAAATGGAAGCCTTGCAGTCCTCTTGATGACTGTTCTCCATTTTCGCCTTACAGTCCTCTTAATGACTTCTCTCCATTTTCTCCATTTCGGCCTTTTCGAGTTTCGCTTGTGTCACGTTCATTTCCAATTCCTACATATCTGCGCTTGTAGTTTCCGTAGTATTAACCTAGCATGTGGGGAAATCACTTATCGCATACTGTGAGATGATGAGACTTCACTACACAAGAATACCATGTAATATTACATCAGGCAGCAGATAAAAGACATTTATCAGGCCAGTCGGAGTATCCCGTGTGATCCAGCCTTTGGTAGGAAGACTACAACAAAAGCCGAGTATTTCAGTATGATTGTGTGATTTCTCATAAAAAGACTACAAAAGTAAAGAACGGCTTAGAAGAAGAGCTCCACATATGATAATACATAACACCATTCAAGCATGATACAGCTCCAAAGAGTAGTTTTTCGTGATTCCACATCAGTTTTCTTTCTTCTGCTCTTCTCTTCTGTTACTCTTTGTAAGCTATTCTTCTACTGTTCTACTGTTCTACTGTTCTACTGTTCTACTGTTCTACTGTTCTACTGTTCTACTGTTCTACTGTTCTACTGTTCTACTGTTCTACTGTTCTACTGTTCTACTGTTCTACTGTTCTACTGTTCTACTGTTCTACTGTTCTACTGTTCTACTGTTCTACTGCTCTGCTGTTCTACTATTCTACTACTCTTTTATTATTCTTTTATTATTCTTTTACTATTCTTTTACTATTCTTTTACTAATCTTTTACTATTTTTCTACTATTCTACTAATATTCTTTTCTTTCCTTCCTTCCTTCTTTCCTTCCTTTCTTTTTTTTTTTCAAATAATCATATATTAAATTCTAATCGTGTGGGTTTCCCCTAGAATTCAACTTCATCTGTTTCTTCTTGAGTGTTTTCCTTCCTTTTTTTTTTTTTCTTTTCCCTCTTTTCCACTTCACGCTTCCTCTTATTAAACACACATGGCTGCGAAACTCAGAAGCAAATACAAATAACCACCACAGAAATTCGGAAAGCCCGAAACACACTATTTCAAAAAGACACCATGAAAAAACAACCAAAAACAACAAACCCACACCTTTTTCTCCGTTAAAATTTGAAAATCCCAACAATCCACCTCACCTCTCCACATTCACAGAGAGTGACTCCAACTTCGCCATCCCACCACCAAAAAAGAAACAAAAAATACAACAAACAGACCCTAAACATCCCCATTCAGCCCTATAAAGCCTTTTTTTATTTCTCTCTCCAATCTCCTGCCTCTTTCTTCTTTCTCTATCTTCTGCATACAGACTCCACCATCAACTTTTCCTTACACCATGGGAAGAGACGTGATCACCCTAGACGACTTGACCCCCAACAACTTGGGCACTTTCAAGAAAATCGTTCTGGTCACCCTACCCACCACTTATCCCGAATCATGGTACAAGGACAGTCTTAACAGTGACCAAATCGTGAAACTTGCATTCTACAGTGAATTACCCGTGGGACAGATCAAGGGGAAACTCATCAACTCGTCGCACAACATCCCAAGCTTCGAGGTGTCGAGCTCCGCACAGATGAACTCGAAAATCGTGCCCAATGCGGTGTATTTGGAGTCGTTATCTGTGTTGGAAGCATACCGTGAGTTGGGAATAGGATCCAGGCTTTTGGACTGGGCTGTGGAGGAGGCCAAGCTGCGGTTTGTGCACCAGATCGTGTTGCACGTGCACGTGGCCAACACACGTGCCATTTCATGGTATGAAAAGAAGGGTTTCAAGCTGGTGGGGGAGCCTGTGATTGGCTACTACAAGCAGCAGGGCTTGGAGAGTCCAGACGCGGTGACGCTTGCCTTGACGTTTTGAAAAAAGAAAAAAGCAGTAGAAGCAGAAAGGTGGAAGAAGCAGAAAAGGAAGAAGCAGTTGGAACGGAGATTCATGGTTCATGTCTTCCTCAGACTCGTCACTTACATATCAGAGGACTCTAATACATCTTCACCAGTCATTTGTGACTTGAAAAAAAAGAACACTAATCAAATACCAAAATTCAAGAGTTCTTCCAATCAGTATACCATCACACTCTCTGTTCACTCATGTCAACCGTATATCAGTTTACTATCATTTATGTCAATTGCATACCAGTTTATATTCAAAGTAATGATACTTAGGAATTTCAGTAAGTACTTCGATTGGTCAACTGCTTCCTACAATTCTAATATGATCAATCTGCTATAAGGCTTCAATTGAAGGTACATCAATGAGCAACCACCATATAAAAAAGAAACAGAAAAAGAAAAGAAGCAAAACAAAGGGAGCTGCAAAAATCGTACTAAGACAGTCAATGGCGCATTTGAATGGCTTGACCTAATACTGGGAATGAGTATGTATCAGTCGAGAGAGTCTTACTAAGTGAGAACTTGTAGAAACAGTAAATCAGCAGAACGGGAGTTCCAAAGAGTACAAATGCTAAAATATGGAGATTACTAATTCAACACTATATTGAAGACAAGAAATTTTTTTCAGACATTTATCGGGAATAATGATTTAAGATAAATCGGTACTGTGGTACATTGAAATTGGCCCCCAGTGAACACTCAGACAACATCAAAGATCACAAAGACAATAATTTGAAATTCACAGCAAACACTCTTAAAACGTGCTTGAATGAAAGTTACAGCAAATGTGTTTAACGGAAGTCACAGAATGTATTTAACAGAAGTCACAGAATGGCGGAGGGCCACATGAACAACCCAGACAATGGTAAGCAGAAAAAAATTGAAAACAGAAAAAAATTGAAAACAGAACAATCTTAATTCATAATGACTTCGATAATCACTGAAGGTATGAATACACAATCAACAGAGTGCAACTAACTACAACCTAGCTACATATCACTTTAAGACAAACTCATTAAGAAACCACCAGCCATTAATTCTCCACAACCCAGTAATCTCATTTTCACCTTTCTACTCTTTCTACTTTTTCTACTCCCCTCTATGCATTCATATACTGATCCTACTTCACTACACCACGCAGTTGCAGCCTCATTCATTAATGTACAGCCTTCACTTCTCCGCCTCGTCCTCGGTGTCGGTGTTGATGTCGCTGAACACACTCTCTGTATCAGAGTCAGAGTCACCGCCAGCTTTTTTCACCGCACCACCCCGCAATGCAGCCAAAGCGCCAGCAAGACTGTCCTCCTCAGGGTCAGAAATGTCGCTGTCGGAATCGCTGTCGGATTCGTCTTCCCCCATGGCCCTTTTCACAGCCTTAACATCAATTGGTGGGCTCTCCACCACCATCTCCACGGGAACATCCACATCATTTCCAAAATATGCGTTGTTTTTCAAAAGCAACCGGAAATGGTATGTGCCCACTGAAGGTGGAGCTGGAACATTGAGCTTGATCTTGAATGTGCTCATCACCACAGGATTCTCGCCGCTGAGCCACTCAACTTGCGACAAGGCCAAATTGCTCAAGTCCACACGGTCCATGTGCACGACCTCAGACCCTTCCACAAGTTTGCTGTCTCTCTGGTTAATGATGAATGCTTCCCACGAGTTAGCGTACTTGTGAGGGAAGTAAGGAGCGTAGGCCAAGGGCAACTCGGGCGCGGAGTCGTTGGATCTCAACGGATTCTTCATATCTTCCAACGTTTCCTCCTCGAGAAACCGCTCTTCATCCACCTCCGCACACGACTTCAACGCCGCAGACCGGATGAAGAACTTCACCACCAAATGCGCCACGGAGCCCGGAGGAACCACGTTTTCGCCGGGAACACGGAAACTCGCGTCCAAAACACGCACAAACGGAATCTTGCGTGCCACTTGCAACGCTGTATCCAAGTGTTTGGGCTCATCAATACCTAACACTTTGCCAGCGTCTTCCTTGGACAACGTGAGCAACTTACCCAATTTTTTCACATCCTGCGACTCTACCACGTCTTTCTTCACGTAAGGCAACTGCAACAACTCCTTGTGCTTGCCTACAGGCGACGAGGCCTGCACCACGGCCTTTTCGAGCTCGTACGCGGCCTGGATCACGTCTGGAACACGGAAAACAGTGGCAATGTCCACAAAATGATGCACAATCTCGGGAATACGCGCCACAAGCTTCAACTGCTGGGTTTGGTCGCCACTAAAGTCTCTGGCCAAATACAGCAACACCAACAGTCTAGCCTGGTCGAAAGTCAAGTTTCCCCGCTCGGCAACAAGCTCCTGCGACGCAAGTATCCAGTCCAAGATGTCGTACGGCGTGTAGACCTTGCCTGGGTTCTTATCAGCCAATTTCCGGGTGAAAAGGGTGGCAGTTTCCACATGCAAGCCCTTTTTCGTGTATGCTTTCACGTTCGACCACCACGAGCCCACCACTGCAGGCAAGATCACGCCAACCAACACAAAGTACAC
Organism: Sungouiella thailandica; assembly: GCA_022023595.1. NCBI lineage: Eukaryota > Fungi > Ascomycota > Pichiomycetes > Serinales > Metschnikowiaceae > Sungouiella > Sungouiella thailandica. The sequence goes on along the minus strand of JAKKCY010000002.1, from coordinate 2,592,164 downwards.
CACAAGCATGATCAGCGAGTACTTGCTGTCGACCAAAAACAGAGGAATAGCAATCCCTTGAGTAACTTCCTGTGGTCCGTCTGGGTGACCGTACAACTTCAAGTTGTTCTTTGTCACTTCGTCCGTTAAGGCTTTGTAGGCAAGATTGATGCGAATAAACGCAGCTTCCATCTCCTGTTTGGCCTTTTCCGTGAGGTCACGTCCGATCTTGTCCGGGTGGTATTTCAACGTCAACTTTCTGTACTTGGACTTGATTTCACGTTCGCTGGCAGTATAAGGAATGTCCAAGATGGTGTGAGGATCAAAAAGTCCTTGCAAACTGACCTCTTTTGCGTATTTAAGCCAAATATATGCAACAGCCACCCATCCAACAACCAACACGGCGAATTTCTTGTTGAAAACGCGGTCGGATTTCCGGCGCAGGTCTAGGCGGTCGATTGTGGCGGCCAGCGGCAACGCAAGCGAATTGTGGTCGATATTAATGGCGCCTTTCACCTTTTTCGTTTGATGAATGGCATCTTTTGGCCACGCTACCCCCGCAATCCATACGATGGTGAGGGGTAACAATGCAAACACGAGCATGGCCAATAGAAAATATGGCCATGTCTCGGCTCCTTCATCGTAGGTATAGTCTGAACCCATGAAGAAGTAGTAGTTTAACACGAAAAGATTTTCGAGGGGAGGCAAGGGTTTTTGACGGGAGTAACTTTAGACGTGGAAAGAGGAGGGGCACAAGTGGGGCAAAAGCCGGTGTACGGGTGCAATGGGGAAATTACGCAGATTAGGAGCACGACACAATAAAATAATTCAGAAGAACCCGGGCGTTTGGCGCAATTGCCGAGTGTAGGTGCGCACTGTTGGTGGCACGTATTGCACATGGATCACATGTATTAGTAGTATGTGTTCATTAGCGAGGTACATGCAGGAGAGAAAGAGAAGATAAAAAAGATAGATAAATAAATAAAAAAGATAGATAATAAAAAAAAAAGATAGATAAATAAATACACAAATATAGGTATTACTAATGATGTATATATGTTTTAGAGTGAATAAATTCTTTCTTTTTTGAAATCACGAGTTTGCTGCGATCATGGAAGCTTGGCTGGTTGCTGACTGATCTTTCTAGAAAGAAGAGAAAGAAGAGAAAGAAGAGAAAGAAGAGAAAGAAGAGAAAGAAGAGAAAGAAAAGAGAAAGGGGAAATGAAAAAGTCGGATTTGAAAAATTAGAAATGGAAGTGAGGAAATAAAAATCAAGAATTGAACAATTGAACATGAGCAACAGCCTCAGCAAGCTCTGTCCCTACAACAGCTTCAACAAGCTCTGTAACAATATCCTAGCAATATCCTAGTGGTGGAACAAGCGGATCGGGTTCTCCACGTACACCATGTCCTGGGAGTCTGCCGCAGCAAACACAGCCTTGTCCATGACCGAGCCCGAAGGAGCAGCAACAAACTTCACACCGGAGCGGGCCGCACGGTACACGTTGTCTGGGAAGGGGAAGAACGCGTCCGACGACAACGCCACGTTGTCCAACTTGTCCAACCAGTCGCGTCTCTCCTGGGCGGTCAAAGGCTCGGGAACGTCCACGAACTTGGACTCGTACTCAGACTTCTCGGGCTCCGCGGTAGGAATCTGGCCCGACACGTACAAGTCGATGGCATTGGACTTGTCGGGTCTCTTGGTGCCCTTGGCCCACTGGAACGCCAACACGCGAGGGTGCTGTCTCAACCACCAGTTGTCGGCCTTGTCTCCAGCCAAACGCGTGCAGTGGATGCGCAGCTGCTGCCCTGCGCCCAAGCCGATCACCATACCGTTCTTCGCGTAGCACACGGAGTTGGACTGGGTGTATTTCAACGCAATGGTGGCAACAACCAAGTCCACCACGCCCTGGTCGGTCAAGCCCTTGTTCTTGGACACAATCTCCTTGAACGACGAGCCCTTGATGATGGCGTCGTTGCGCTTCTGCTGCAACGTGATGCCGTACACCTGGCGCGACTCCAAGGTGTCTGGGGTGTAGTTGGGGTCGATCTTCAAGATGCAATACTTGCCCCCCTTCTTCTTTTTCAAGATCGCCAACGCCTCGTCGGAGTAGCCCGGAGCGATGACTCCGTCCGACACCTCTTTCGAGATGATCTGCGCAGTAGGCAAGTCCACGATGTTGGACAACGCGATCCAGTCGCCAAACGACGACATGCGGTCGGCGCCACGCGCACGAGCGTACGCGTTGGCCAAGGGCGACAAGTTGGCGATGTCCTCGACGAAGTACATTTTCTTCTCAACATCGGTCAATGGCAAACCCACCGCACACCCAGCAGGCGAAACGTGCTTGAAAGAAGCAGCAGCTGGCAAGTTCAACAGAGCAGACAACTCCTTAACCAACGGCCACAGGTTCAACGCGTCCAACAAGTTGATGTAGCCGGGAGAGCCGGCCAACACCTCAAAGGGCAAAACCCCCTGAGAAACAAACGCCTGGGCGGGTTTCTGGTGAGGATTGGCTCCGTAGCGCAAGGGCAACTGCGAAACGTTCTCCAGGTACTGTTTGCGGAAGAAATCCGAGATCGCCACGTCGTAGTCGGCGGTGTGCTCGAACGCCTTCAACGCCAAGCGGTTGCGGGTGTCTGCGGAGATCTCGCCGCCCTTCAATTCCTCCAAAAACACGGCGTAGTCGCTTGGGTCCAGCAAAATGGTCACACGAGCGTGGTTTTTCGCCGCGGCACGCAACAACGTGACACCGCCAATGTCAATTTCTTCCACGGCTTCATCTACTGTGACAGCCGCTTTAGAAACAGTCTCCTTGAAAGGATACAAGTTGCAAACCACGAAATCGACTTTTTCAATGCCCTGAGCCTTCAAATCTTTCTCGTCGCTCTCGAGATTTCTAGCCAAGATACCGCCGTGCACTGCAGGGTGCAAGGTCTTAACACGGCCTCCCAACATCTCTGGAGCGTGAGTAATGGACGAAACATCTTCAACAGGGAAACCTGCTTCTCTAACCAATTTGGCAGTACCTCCCGACGCCAAAATGCGCACATTTGCTGCGGTCAAGCCTTTGGCCAAGTCCAACAAGCCAGTTTTGTCATACACCGAAAGAATGGCGGTTTTGGTGTGGGGCATTTTGTTAGGAGATTAGTAGATTTGAATTTTTGTGAGATGGGTGCGTGTGGTGCACGGGTGTATTGATTGGAGTCAGGGTGACTCGGACAAGGGGAAGAGCACAAAAAGAGGATGAAGAGAAAAAAAAAAAGAAGAAAAAAAAGAGAAACATGTGGGGTGAGTTGGTGGAAATTGCATTATTGGGATTATTGTGTGGGGCAGACGTGGGGCAGACGTGGGGTATGTGGAGAAATGAGCAGGAGAGTAAAAGAAGCAGGAATGTGAAGGGAAAGAAGGGAAGAGATGGGTAGAGTGAGGGGAAACGGAGGGAGACAGAGGGAAACGGAGGGAGACAGAGGGAAACGGAGAGAGACAGAGGGAGACGGAGGGAGACCAAAGAGGGGAATTGCAGGAAGTATGGAAGAAGTATGGAAGAAGTATGGTTGGTGTTAATTAATGAGAAAAAATAATAGTGAGAGGAGATGAGATCAGGAAAGTGAAAAACAAGAGTGAGGAAAGTGAAAAACAAAAGTGAGACATTGAGTTAAATATTGAGTGAAAACTGAAAGTGAAGTTATGTGTGAGAGTATGAAAGACTGTTTTTTTTATTTGTCCGTAATAAGAGTTCGAGCTGAAATGATAGTGAACGTAGAGAATTACTGATGGAGGAGTGAAAAAGAGGTAGACCGAGAAGTGGGTAAGCACAAATGGAAAAAGGAAAGAAATTGCAAAATTGCCTGGAGATAACTTTGGATGTTATGAATGTGGGTTCAGTGAACTAGAATAACGAAGGTGTAGACTTTGAAGCATTAGAACAGAACATTAGAACATTAGAACATTGGAACATAAATAAAATTCTTTTCCATAGAAAAGATACGGAGCAGACTTCATAATCTCTATATATTTCATGGGTCTCTATTTATTACTTGCGTTCTCTCTATATATTAAACATTTTTAATGTCATTGGATATATGCTCAACGACTTTGAGCATGGCTGGAATGATGAAATGGGCTCCAAATTGGGTCTGGAACAGCTCTACGTTGATTCTACTTTGGTGCTGTTGATAAATCGCCATAGATTTTGATTCAGTCATTCTGATTTATTCATAACTAGAATATTGGATCATTGGATGGGATAGTAGAAGCAGAGAGTGATCCTTTCCAGAATATCCATGTTCGAGCTCATTGCCAATAAATGTGATTGAAAAAATGCTGGATGGATGAGACAGATCAGGGAGATGAGAATGCAGTGAGTGAAGTCAAAGTACGTCCTAATGACCCAAACTGGAGTATGTGGTGAGTGTTAGTCTACGGTAACGGGAAAATAGAGATTTGAAAAGAAGAGATCGAAAGGGTTATTTGAAAGCAGAAGAAGTGCCCAAATGACAGCATGAAGAGGTTATACGGTGCAATGATGTCTTCTCAGAGAATCTAAAACCCTTGAAGCGCTTATCTCAGTTGAGCGTTCATATCGATTTGATCTACGAGGAAGAAGAGAAAGAGAAAGGGAAAGAGAAAGAGAAAGAGAAAGAGAAAGAGAAAGAGAAAGAGAAAGAGAAAGAGAAAGAGAAAGAGAAAGAGAAAGAGAAAGAGAAAGAGAAAGAGAAAGAGAACGAAAAACAACCTGACGTATAAAGACAACCACTTTTAGAGGATATCTGAAAGGCAAGACCAGCAAAGGTTGTAATGTGGAACCAAGATTCTTTTTCTCATTCATTCATTCATTCATTCCGAAAGCAATAGCTCATTACAGAGTGACTCTCATGGAAGAGCTGGACTAACCAAGCAGTGCTCATGCTGATAAGCACCAGTAAGAACGCAAGTTTTGTAGATGAAATCAAGGAAACATCTACATTTATTCCTCATCTGCTTCTCAATTTAACTCTTGTCACATTGCCCCAAATATCACTTGTGAACACTGGTAGTCATAGACCTCATAAATTCTCTTTCTTCTTTCCTTCTTTTCTACACATTCCACCACGGCACCGTATATTCTCAGATCTAAACACAGCACCAAAGTCACCTCCGCACACCCACTTAGTGTCTGTATCTCCACAAAGACAAAGTGTTGTGCTTCTTCCAGGTGTGACGACGGCCAGCCTTGGTCTTGGTGAACAAGTGGCCCTTGTTGATACCTCTGGACTTCTTGCCGGCAGAGGTAAGACCTCTGGCCTCTCTGTGCTTGTGCACAGGGTTGACGATCCAGTTGTATCTTGGGTCTCTTCTGATGGCGTTGTGAGATGGGTCCACCAAGATGACTTCAAAGTACTTGTAGGTGGAGTCCTGGTTCACCCAGTACGAGTTCAACACACGCAAGTTACCGGCTCTCTTACCAACTCTCTCTTCAGCAGTAACTCTCAAAGACTTCTGGTACTTCAACTGCTTGACACCCTGGTTGGTTGGCTTACCGTAAGTAGCACCCTTTGGCACAGGTCTCTTTCTGCCACCTCTTCTAACTCTGATACGGAAGATCACAAATCCCTGCTTGGCCTTGTATCCCAATCTTCTGGCCTTGTCTGGTCTAGAAGGTCTGGAAGCTCTGTGAATCACATTCTTCTGTCTGTATTCCCAGCATCTGACTCTCAACAAGAATCTAGACACATCAGACTGCTTCTTTCTCTGCAATTCTTCCAAGTATTTGTACGCACCCATGGTAGTAGTTGGTAAGATGAGGTTATGGAAATTTTTTTTTTGGGAAATGCAGACCCGAGGGTGACAGTCACGTGACGTGAAAAATGTCGCACAACCGGTCACACAAATCACGTGACTGAAAAATCAGTGCACGTGACAATCAATCATGTGATCATTAAAAAATACCAAAATTTTTTGTTTTTCAAAATGTCTCTGTTCGCTCTTTGTCTGTCTGTCTGTCTCGCTCGCGCTCCCTCCCCCTGTTTTTTTTGCATATCACGTGACCTCTCGACAATTTATTGTGCATCACGTCATGCACATACGCGGCATGCAGTTCCAGCCTGAAGCGGCATGCAGGTCAACCTGACCGTCATGCAGAAGCACATCTGGGCAATGCGCCTCCATGCAGCATCCTTACGTCAGCTGCATAAGTTGATTGCTTGCAATAAGCTTTAAACTACTCCCGTCTGGCTTTTGAGCCGATCACCTAGAATGAGGTGATTGATGCCCGACATTTCCGTACTCGGCTTAATTATTCTTGCCCACCAATTGATTTACAGATAATTATCAACTTTCGGACAATTGCGTACACTCTTCCTTTTTGCGAACAAATCCAATCGAAAAAAAAAATCGGATCAACCCCACCAATGCAAAACCGGAAGATCAGTCAAACATCAACTTTACGAAAAAAAGCAATTCTACCAACCATTGTTGCAGAACAATCGTAAGGAACCGAACTCTAAACAGCGAAACTTAAAAAAAAAAAGTGGAAAATTAGATGACACATTTTACAATGCAACTGCAAGTGTCTAGATGAGACTTATTCGGACTTAATTGCTAGAAGCATTTTCTAATTACCATTTGTGGTGGTGGTGATGGGTCTTTTCCAATGCTGCACTGGTTATACGCACTGACTGCGAGAAATTCCTCTTCTTGCATACTGTCAAAGTAGGACACTACCCGCCCCTAATCAGACGAAAAAAGGTGGATAAGAGATCATCGATCGGACTCCATATGTGGGAATCCTGCAAGTACATCGTAGTTTGATGATTGTGTGTGCAGCAACAATAGCTCGGTTGCGCACGATCGATACTGCACGTTCTGGCACCGTTGCATACGCAGGTTGCCACTAACATGCGTCTTAATGACGTGATTCACTGCAGAAAGCAAACAGATTGCGCTCTTTTTTTTCTTCTTTTGGAGGATTCCAGACTCAAACTGACGTCAGCCGGACGCATCAGATTAGTCAAAAAGTCAAAAGTTTTCAGAAAAAATAATCAAGGAGGCCAAAATTCCTATTGACCAGTAACCGAATGCGCGGGCTCGCAACATACATTCGAAGATGCAGGACCGCACCCGACAGAATAGGTGCAGGGCCGAATTAACAGGCCGTTGTGGCGCTTACAAAGGAAGGGTCGATTCTGTTTTGAAATTTCGGAGTTTTATTACTTTTTGCAGCTCATATGCATGATAATGCAGGGTACTTCAAACAATCAATTGTTTGATTTTAAACCTATGCCCGATGTAATTCTTATGCATATGCTGGTTGAATATACTGCAGGACCGAAGTGGGGGATAACACCCCTTTTGGAGCGAGCGAGGTATGAGGATTCGATTCCCGGCAAATCATTCAAAAAATATGTTGTGCACGTCAGACTGCAAGCATTAAAGATAAATAGACAAAGCGTGCATGCAGACATCGTCGGCCTGGACCTGCTCATGACGTGTTGCATTGCACTGCATTCTCTAAGTATACCCGCTAATCTGGCCGAAACGGGCAGACACGGCCAAAAGTCCGTCATCGAGTCTACATGGTTTTTTGGCCAAGATTAGCGGTGCTGCATGAACCTTACAACCCGACGCGCACCCTGGCCGTTGATATACATGCCATATACATGCCATTTACATGGGATATGCATGAGAATTGATACCCGAGACTTTTTTTTCTGCTCAATTGTGGAGATCAGCAAGGTGGGGCCATACGTTGAACCAACCACAGCTCGTTTTGGTAAGTTGAGCAAAACGAAATTGAAAAATTGCAAATCAAAGTATATTTAGGTCCTTACAAGTTATCGGCAGATATACATATACGAAATTGTAATATACTCCTATAGATCGTCCAAATCAGCCTCAACGCAAAAAAAAAAAATGATAATGGTCTAATTTTCTTTTCCTACTTCTTCCCCCCACTTATGCTTATTACATGCTGCACACTGAAGTTTGTAATCGCGTCGGCGTCTGCACCTTCTATGCGCACTTGAAACTGATGCCTGCGCATGCATGCAAGGCTGTGTAATTGTAGATGCACAGGTTGCATATCGGGACCAGCTTGCTAAGTTGGGAATTTTCTGCCGCTATCACTTACTGATCGTCGCTTACGGGCAGCGTTATAAATACTTGGTGTTATAAGGTTTTTGCTGGCATAAGTCAAATTTTAAGCCGAACTGTGCAATCAAGCAGGTTCCTATTGTCATCAAATTCAAATTCAAATTTACATTCCGTGCGTCACAACAAGGAAATGAACCTGTTTCGGAATTGGTTCATTTAAATCTTTGCATACTGAGTTAATTCTAATGGAGCTTCTTTCATATTCCAACGCACCATCATCGACGTTCACAAAAAATCTTGTCGGAAACTTTTTCGTGGTACCGAATTCCGACATGGAAATGGGTCCAGACCCGAACAACATCAATTACAATACTCAATATAGTGAGGAAAATGTGACATATTTTGAACAAGATTCAATAACTGCATTAAATGCACCTTCCAATGCGTTCATGCATGGCCATGTACGTTATGATCAATTCAAGAATAATGAAGCACTTTATGATGGTGGGATGCATCCTGCGTATGCACATACAGAAGACTATAACAATAATCAAGAAATTGTTAATCAAGAAATTGTTAGGTCAACTTTGACATCACCTTTGCATGATGCATCTGTGATGTATGAAACGGAGATAAAGCAAGAAAATTTCAATCCCGTTGCAGTTAATCCAATTCCGGTCAATGTCGCAGGCGATGTTCCAACTGACGACTTATCATCAATTCGTTCAGAAGTAATGAGCCGCTTGATACGACAAAGTATCTCAAGAGAAATGGCTTTGGAGCCGGACTTAAGTGCAGAGGTTCTTCTGTCAGATAATTCTTGCGAAATCACTCATGTCGCAGATGCTCCAGAGCCTATGAGGCACAACATCAGTCAGCAGCATATTAGTCCCGACATTCCAGTCCAGCTAGATATGGCTGGCCAGAGTCTTGGGCCGGAACTCGGTCGAAATCTTGCGCAGAATCTCGCTCAGAACGGCGGTCCAGACTTGTCTGCGGTACTTTCACCAGCTAACACCGAGATGACCCCCCAATTCCCCCAACTCCCCCAATCCGCCATCAAGAAGTACCCTGACGTCACCACCATGCTCAATTCCAACATCAGCATCGCCGCACCGTTGGTGGAGGCCACATTTGTGGACTTGAAAGTGTGCAGTGTATGTGGAAAACGCATCACCAGAGACATGATTCGCCATATGCGAACACACCAGACCAACAAGCGATTCGCTTGCATGTTTCCCAAGGGCGAGTGCAGGCACACCTCGCGCCAGTTCAACCGGCGGTACGACTTCAAAAAACACCTTCTAAACAAGCATTTTGTGTTTGACAATCCAGGAGTACGGAAAGTGCTCACCTTGAGTGGGAAGCTAGGGGACTGGGGCACGTGCCCCTGTGGAAGGCGGTTTTTGTCTGGCGACTGGCTTCAGAACCACATACTCACGAGCGATCCTGCGGCGAGGTGTCCGGCGATGTCATAAAGAGGAGGAGGAGGAAGGAGGAAGGAAGGAAGAAGGAAGAAGGAGGAAATGGAAGAGGAAATGGAAGAGAATGAATTCTGAAATTCTGGTCTTGTGTTCTTGTGGAAATCTGTTTCAGCCAGACTAGGCGACTGGATCACCTGGCTTGCGCTGGAATTCGAGAGTTGGACTGAGAGTTGGACTGAGAGTTGGACTGAGATTTAGAATTGTGTTTCGAAATTCTGTTTCGAGATTGTGTTTCGAAATCGTTGAGGGGAATGTGTTTTCACTGAGCTGGGAGATACAGAGTGTCTTCAGCAGAAATCTCTGAGAAACCTCTGAGAAACCTCTGAGAAACCTCTGAAATATTTCTGAAAAATCTCTAAAATCTCTAAGAAAATCTCTGTTATCAACCTTGGAATGTTCCACTTCTGAAATGTTGAACTTTCAAATCTGAGTCTCTCTCCAGACTTCTCACTTCCAATCCTACTCAACATTTTCCATCTGGACTCTTACTCCTGGAACGCTGAACCAACTCCGAATATTCCAATTTTGCTTCACAAATAAAGAAAGTGCTACTTTCACCAAGATACCTACCTGGCAAGCAAGTCTTACAGTACCACGCCAGGACAACGACAATAAACGACTATTTAACAAACACAACTGAACACCAGGATTGTAACGAACAATGCAGAAACGCTATTTTTCCGTTTTACTGAAGTTTTGGGAGTTTCAGGTACTTATAGTTCTGCCCAGCCACCAGCGGAAATACACGGAAATGCACGGAAATGCATGGAAATCCACAGAAATGATTGAAAACACACAGACGTGAATGGGAATATACGGAAATGCACAGAAATAAAGACGCTCTTACTTACTTAAGACAGCAGACGTGTCCATTTTGGTCACAAGTGCCTCTCCTGTACTGACATCTCATCAAAGCTACACTAACCATACCAGAGCACAACTGCATGTCGTAGAGGGCTGGAAATTGAAATTTGGGGCGCCAAGTACCATTTTGGGCGTAGCCAATTCTGCCATTACCGCTACGACTCTCCTGTCACCACTGTAGGCTCAGGCAACCGCAGGAGTCGTCTGCAGATCCGAAACAGGCTTTAAAGTGGGCCAAGCGAATTTCCAAAAAACAGCGGAAGGCCGGAAAGGGACAAGCGACCAGTGAAAAACTTCTGGAAGCAGCCAGAACGGCCCGTTTTTCTCCGGAAGTGGCCGTCTGCTTGCCGTATCACATACAAACTGCTGCACGGGCCGTACAGCCCGAAAACGGTAAATTGGCCGGCACTAAAGAAGCCGAAAGTGCCGAAAAATGACAGCAAAACACGAAATTCACCACTGGTTTCCCATAAAAAATTTGTATGGTGGATAAATACACTAGCCACACCTGTTTGGCACTGAAATGCAGAAACAATCCGACATGCGAGTCGACCAATCAGCACCACACTGAACTGCCAAGCGAAACAGACACAAACTGGAATGGGAAATAATGCTTGACAGGTGAGACATTGCCAAGGCGGTTTGGGGGTCTAGGCACCATCCACGTCATTGAGGACACATGTCAGATTGGTGACACCAGCGATAGTGGCTGAGTCATGGGAGAGGGAAACAGCTGGAGAAAGTTCTGGAGAAAGTTCTGGGATTGAGGAAGCTCGAGGTGTACAGACTACTTAGTTCTAGAATGAAAGATTGGTAAGTTCCAGAATTGGAGGTTCTAGAATGTGCAAGATTACGAAGTGAGAGCTTGCGGATGAAGATTCCGAAGTGGTATGGCTGATGATGCAGAGAGGATCCAGAGAGTTGATTGCTACACAGTCGAAGCTGAGAGAAAGACAGTTAGAGGGATTGCAGACTGGGAATACTAATGATGAGGAACACACCAGAACTTCAAACAGAACTTCAAACAGAACCATGGCAGAACCATATCAGAGCAATGCTTCCAGAATTGAACTTCAGAGCGACATTGATTCGGCCATTGACTGGCCATTGACTTTGACTGGCCATTGACTTCGGTGTACAACTGTGCTCGATATGGAGTTGGCCAGCACTTTTCCGCATTGGAAAATTAGCACGCAGTCACGCCGATCAGAGTCACGGCGGCAATCCCATAGCGATTTCCGATACCCTAGCCGAGCAAAGTCGGCTGGGCTCGGCCGATCGGCAGTAATAGATCTACACCAACAGATCTTCGCCAGACTAGACTCACACTTACCCGAGCTGCACCCCCACCAGCAAATACGAGGATGGACAGATCTAGAGCGGGGGGCCACTGCAGAAGAGGAAGGTGTCAGACCAGAATAGGAAGTCCAGACCGGAATATGAAAGCACTAGACCAAAACAGGCAGTTCAGCAGGTATTTCACAACTGATATAGGCGTTTGGCTCAGCATCCGCCAAGATCACAGAATCAGATTCCAGAATCAGATTCCAGAAAGACACTCCCTAGTTCGATACTCCAGAGTTAGATGTTCAAGAAGTCAGTTAGATGTTCCAGAACAGGCACTTTGTACTCCCGACATTCTGCGTTTCGTCTCACAATTGCAACCAATCATTTAACCCCCTTTTTCTCTTTTTAACACAAACCCAATTACTCGTCGGCAAGACGCAAAAGCTCTCTGCCCCCCACAATCTCCACCACCGGGTCAGAACTCGCCTCCAACGGCTGCGACAGCAACTTCACCGCCACTTTCGCCACCTCGGCACCGTAGATCGGGAAGAACAACGCGCGCCCGATCCCCCAGCTGTGGAACGGCTTCATCACCGCGTTCATGGTGTCGTTGATGAAACCCTTGGGGGTGTCACGGTCGCCAATCAATGGCCCGGGCCGCAAGATGATGGTGCGGGGAAACCGGAGCGCCACCACGTCATCCTCTAGCCGCCCTTTCGTTTTCATGTACAAAAATGGCGACAGAGCACTGGCGCCTACTGAAGAGATCAACACAAACGTTTCAACTCCAGCATCTTTAGCAGCTTTTGCAATTTCCATATTGATACCATAATCAATATCCACAAATGCTTGCGCCGATCCTGCAGCGGCTCTTGTGGTGGCAAGACTTGTATAACAAACTTTTGGTTTCTCCTTGTTGATGATATCTGGATACTTTGATACATCAGCTTCCACTATAGAAGTTACATTTGAAGAAAAATCAGGTTTGCGACGAGTTACAGTGACGATTTTGGAAAACGCCTTCTGCTGGTCGGCGATTTTCACGAATTCCGACCCACACAATCCAGTAGCACCAAAGGCAATAGTAGTCATTGATTTAGGGGAGAGAACTGTGAGTTTCGCGTATGTGTATGGTGACATCCGTACCTCCGAGAAAGAGAAGCAGGTACAACACAACAGAAGCGGAAAAAAGAAAAAGAAAAGAGGAATAGGAAAGGAGGGGAATGCAGAAGGAAGCGAGAGTGACAGTAGCGAGTGAGAGGGGAAATGTCAGAAAGTAAGAAGTTACAAAGGGGATTAATTGGCCTTATATACAGGATCATATCAAGATAAGAGAGTTATACGTTGAAAAGGAGGGAGGAAAAGTGGGGGCAATTGAATGATATTTTAATTAGTTAAAAAGCAATTGTTGACATTGACCTAATGTATGTAGATAAGTCGTCTCCTACATATAAACCCAATCTTGACTACAGATTCCAGTTATGTAAGCAGTGCAGTTGGGTTTATAGTGACAGGATGAAATTGGAAATAGATCTGAAACCTAAAACTGTTTCACGATGCCGAATTCGGCATTTCCAGCTATTTTATAACGTTTCGTGTCTCGAGGCCAGCAAATATTAATATTCGTGAAAATATATAAATCTTCAAAACGCAGGGAACATAGAGAAGTGAGAAAGGCGAAGAAAAGAAGAGAAAAGAAAGAGGAAAGAACAAATAAACAAATAAACAAACAAAAACAACAAAACACAAAGAAAATGAAAAGTCAAAGGAATGAGGGGTCATCACTTTCTCTTCCTTACTTGATTCAATAGTGGCACCATAAGCAACTGAGTGGTGTGCACACCCGTGCACCCAGGGCAATAACCCCCCACCGATAAGGGTCTCCCAAGAGGGAAATTGCAAGCGGTGGTTATGTCCGATAAATGTCGCTTCGGCCAAGCTGATAGGTAATGCCCGACTTATCTGCATGGTGTGCGGCACCCCTCCCCGCATTATTACATTAATAAAGTGAGGCGCAGCCGTATCACATTTACGTATATGTATGCATATGCAGAAACAGCCAACCAACCAACCAACCCAGGCAGTGCGTTGAATAAATTGATCACACATGCATATGCAGCCACGGCGTGCAGCGTGATAAATCCGAGTGATCTACTCCTTTTTTTTTTTTTACCAATACCGGCTGCATGCGTATGCGTATGCGTCTGAATTATGCGCCACATATGTATATATTTCACATTTATTCTTTTCTGTTGCATTGCAACATGTCCTCATGCATCAAAGTCAGGCGCAGCACACCATCAAACCTTTTGCCACCACTACCTCACCTAAAAGAAAATAACTCCACCTTAAAAACTCTACATATATATAACCATAAAGCAAGTAAGGGAAAATCTATCATAAATTCTCATAATAGTCCCTTGCCTCGCATTACATTCCCCATTTGCATCAACCTCAACGCAAGGTCACGTGCCCGGCACCCACTTCAAACTCTCACTTGACCCTCTAAAATATCAAAACCAAAAACAAAAATGCCTAATGACTAAAACCCAGATATCGCTGTGGTCCTGCAGACAATCGTACATTACACGTCACGTGACTCGGCACATGATCAGTCCGCGACTCCTCCAACCTTACTTACTCTAACTATTCCAACTTACTCAGTATCAATACTCAGTTACAAATCTTCTGTTCATCACATTCCTGTTCCCAAATTTACTCCAGACCCAGATGTACTGACCTGTTCTCCAAAATGTACCATTTAGGTCCAGAATCTGACTCACTTGATGGGTCTCCTCGACAACAATACACTTCTTGGGCCACAAACACAAACATGGACAATATTTACCCGCCAGGCTCAGTTGGCTCGGCTCATCCGTACCTCCTGCAGCAGTATCCGATCTCAGCGCCGGCCATTCCGTCGTCCGGCGACGACTACTTCAGTTTTTCCGTGTTTCTGCCCCCTGACGCCCAAACACCGCCACCGGCGGCTATTTTCGACGCGAGGAACGCCGACGCGCATACAGACACACCGCCGGTCTCTTTTTCTGCCGCTTCACGCCGCACATACGCCCAGAACGAGGCGAATCCGTCCGAGCGCCACTCAGCCGCCGCCAGCGCGGGCCATGGCGCCGAAATGCCCCAGGTGAGCCGCACATCGTCTCACACAGACCCGATTGAACACACGGGCGCTTTCTATGGCGCCCCAGCGCCGTCAGGCGGCTTCGCAGCGCCCAGAACGTCCCGGCACCGGTTGTCGGGCGTTTTTGCCGCCGAAAACGACGACAAGCACCGCCGGCGCAGGCCGGGCTTCCGCTTGCAGCTCAAGTCGTTGGCACCCGCGCGGCTGCGCGCGTCGCCGCTCCTGGAGGCCGGTGGCGACGCCGGAATGCGCATAGGCGATCCGGACGTCTATCTCCAGCACGGAGGCGACTTGGATACGCGCCAGGAGAACATTACGCCCCTAATGAACCCGCCGCACACCGACAACGGGTACTTTGGCTCGTTTGACGCCTTGCCGGGCGGGTACTTGCTGGCGCCCGGAAGAAGTGATACCAACAGCAACAGCGACATGGAACAGATGGCATTTGCCGAATCAACGGTTTTCGAAGGCGGAATGTTTCTGGATGCGTCGTTGAGTGTGTTTGCGCCGCTCGTTTTCGACGAGGAGGGCGAGAACAAGCTCGACAGAAAGAGAAGCAACAACAGAGACAGAACTGGCGCAGCACAGGACAGCCGAACGCGAGGAAACGACAAGTCACAAAACACGAACTTGGACAGTGTTGGCGGAGAGTTTCAGCCAATGAGCGGCGACTACGGAGCGGGGGAACTGAGTGGAGTGGATGAACTTAATGGGATCGCGCACATGGGCCATATGGGCCAAATGGGCCACATGAGTGGGCTTGGCGAGTATGGCGACTTTGGAGATTTCAGCACGGCGTTGGATGTGAGTCTGAGCGAGCTGGGAGTGACTCTGGGAGTGACTCTGACTGGCAATCTGCGAGTGGCGCTGGGTGTCAGTCTGCGATTGGCGGAGATGACGCAGGGGATGCTGGACCTAGAACACATGTCTGCGTTGGGGATGCACACATTGCTGGAGCACAATCTCCAGATGCTGCAGAGCCACGAAGCTACACAGAACCAGAACCAGAATCAGAGTCAGGGACAGAACCAGAACCACAACCAGAGTCAGAGTCAAAGTCAAATTCAAGGTCAGAACATCCAGAACATCGACCATAATGGGCACACGTACGATGCACATGCGCACCACCCGATGCACCATTCTGGGAACGAGGAAGTGCAACTCCACCAGTACCAGAGTCAGCAGGGACAAAGTCAGCAGGGACAGAGTCAGCAGAGTCACGGCAACTACGCATCTCACCAGAGTCAGCCAAGCCAGCCGAACTACGCGTCTCACAACTACCAGAACTACCAGGGTCAATCTCAGCACAGCCAGGGCCAGATGTACCTGCAGAACCAGCACCAACAAATGCAGCAGAACCAGCAGATGCAGAACCAACAGATACAGAATCCGCAAATGCAGAACCAGCAGATGCAACAGAATCCACAGATGCACAGTCAGACGCACGGTCAGCCCCAGATGCATCCTCGCCAAGGTCTGTTCACTCACACACAGGTTCTACCGAGCCAGCGGAACGCAGAAGATCACAACACGCAGGCCTCGGTGCCGCTGCCACCCGACGTGCGTATTTCGCCGCAGCTCGCCAGGTTGCTGCGCCCTGCACTCGAGCGGTCGGTTTCCGAGCCGTCAGCATCGCCGAAATTGGATAAGAAGTCCACCAAAAAGAAGAAACTCAAGGGCACGGTGTGTGCAGTGTGCGACCGCCACATTGGGCGAGATTTCAGCCGCCACATGCGCATCCACAGTGAAGTAAGACGGTTTCTGTGTTTGTTCCCTAGTGAATACTGCAAACACCGGTCTCGCAACTTCAACAGGCCTTACGACTACAAAAAGCACTTGCTCAACACACACTTCACGTTTGACGAGCCAGAAATCAGAACGGCCCCAAACCTTACAGACAAACTCAATGTGATTGGCCTGTGCAACTCGTGTGGGCGCAAATTCTTGGGCGGAGAGTGGCTCGACCACCATATCTTGACCAACGACCTCTCGCAGAAGTGTCCTGAGCTCCAGCGGCTCCAGAAGCTCTACGGCGACGATCTGGAGAAGATGGACCTGCTTATTGACTTTGGCGAAGGGAAACCAGACCGCACCAACGACTACGAGCTGTCGTAACTATAATTGAAGAAAAGATTGTTGAAGATTAATTCTGGTTAATTGGATCATGTTGGTTCAATGTTGGTCAATGCTATTCGTGTTGTTAATGTTATTAGTGTTGTTTATGCTTTGAGATCGACTGCATTCTTTTCAGGGTCTTACTTCAAACAGGACGACATTTGCCCTGCACCGGTGACATACTGCTTGCGTCTGGAAAAGTATGAGCGTGACGGGAATTCTATTGGTGGAAACTCTTTCTAGAAGCATTTTGGAAGCTCTTTAAGGAGGTCCTTCTATCGATGGAAGGGACATTGATCACTGGATTGGCCTAGACCATACCCTTTCTGTCTGTGAGCCTTCTATTTCCATCACTATTGCTTCCAGTAACGACATTTTTCTCGCTTAACTTTGTCGTTGACGCATCAGATGCTAACTATTTGCTCGTCGGGCCCGATGTGGTTTGACACCACGTGCGGCTCCATGCTGTGCATTGTTCCACAGCCAATCAGAACGCAATACGCTGCTGACGTCTGCGGCTCGGACGTCTGTTTGATTCTTCTCCTTTGACAGGCTCTAGCCACCGCAATGGCCTTTTGACTCCACCAACTCTCAATAGACTTGGCCCTAATATTCGATTCTACAACGGCGAACCGGATTTCCCAAATTCGACCACTTCATCTCAACTCGACTCATCCAGGCTTCTAATTTACCACTATCCACCCTACTTATTGACCGTTTCGGACTTTTCCGCACTACGCCGACCGCCTTTTCTCAACGGAAATCTGCCAACTCATGTTTCCGCCTGTGACCACATTTACACTCTCGCCAGGTATTTCACATGCGGATCTGTCTTGTTCACACTAAATTTTCGGAATACGTCAGGAATAATGCACTAGAGCAAATATCGCGCTGTGTGCAGGCCGCGCACCAGTTAGGCAGTGTTAAATGCTCACCACACTATATTATAACTTGCAAAGTGTCGGCCCATTTGCAAGGTCCACCATGAATTTCAAAAGACACGCAGGTCATGACACAACAGGAACCACTGCCATGGATATGGTGATGGCAGCAACTTCTGCTTCCATGGATATGATGATGTCTGCAACTTCTACCATGGATATGGCAATGTCGGCATCAACTTCAATGGATATGGATATGTCTTCAGCGACAGATTCCTCAATGGATATGAGTCATATGGCCATGCTGATGAATATGTATCTCACAAAAGCATACAAGGACTATCCAGTCTTGTTTAGCACATTACTGGCCTCTAACGGTGGACAAGCATTTGGGCTTTTCCTTCTCTTTTTCGTGGTATCGTTCTTGAGCAAAGGCTTGGAGTTCTTGAAGAACTACTTGGAACAGAAGGTCTGGAACAACCCAAACTACCTCGTGGCTCAGCAGACCACCATCATTGAAAATTGCGATTGCGACGATACAGACAAAGAAGGGTCTGCAGTGGGCGAAGCGTCCACCCCCACAGGAACACACCGGCATCTTTCGCTTGCCAACACGTTGGTGCGTGACGTGATTCGGTTGGGGTTGTGTTTTGTCATCGAGCTCTTTGGCTACGCCATGATGTTGGTGGTGATGACCATGTCGTTGGTATATTTCTTTGCCGTTGTCACGGGTATGGCAGTGGGCCGCTTCTTTTTCGAGCGCTTGAGCGACGCCATGGGCGTGCGGCCGGGGGCTAACAATTTCCTGGGACATCACTGATGGCAGCAATTGGGCGGCGCTGGAGCTAAATAGATGAAAATGCCTCGTTAATCTTGCGCGAGAGGTCGTTGAACTTGGTTCGGTTGAACGAGCTGGCGTTGGCAGACGCTAGCTTCTCACTGTAGATGAGCCGTAAAAGATTCAACATCTCCTCCTTGGTGTAGCGTTCGCTATTCTCCGAAAGCTTCTGCATGAACACGTGCTCAGACTCTGTGAATAACTCAAAGTACTTGAACGCTTTGGTGAGATCCACGTCGCTTTCATGTTTCAGCACACTGCGCAACATCTGCTGCAACGTAAGCACATTCAACAAGATCCGTTTGATGCCGTTGCGGTTGGTGATCTTGATAAGCTCACTCCCACGCAAAAACGCCTGGTTAACAAACGATCCAAGCCCCAAAAACACACACACACTTTCTTGGTCGCTCAAGATATCGTGGATCTTCGTGCCCACATAGTAGAGCTCCTTGTTGTACAGAGCAATGTACTGGTCTGCGTCGGCCGGTTCTGTTGCCAACACAAAGTTCTCCAGGAACGACTTCCCGATGTGGTAGAGCGCCTTGAGCCGGATATCGTAGCGCAACGCAATCAACGAGTTGTCGCGGATCCGTGCAAACGTGTTGACGATGCGGTCGAAGTCGCCGATCTTGTCCAGGCTGAGGGTCAAGTACTCGTGCACAACACGATCGGACATGGCGTAAGTCGAGCGTCCGTTCTCCAAAAACGACCAGTCGAACTTCAATTTTTCGACCTGCGACGCTCCAGATCCTTCAGAGTTGTACACGGAGTAGTTCAGCTCCTTCCGCATCTCCGGAAGCCACCCAAGCACCCACGTGGCGGTCAAGAGAAGATTGCACACCTGCGTAAGCCAGTCATCGTCCATAAAGTCGTCTTTCGAGATCGCAAACACCTTTTCCCGCAGCTCCTCGCTGTAGAACATCGCATCGAGCTCCACGTCCAAAAACCTCTGGCACTCGGCCAAGTTGTCGTGGTTCTGCAAAACTCCAACAGACAGCTGCAGCAAAGTAGGCGTGCGCATCCACCTGTTGATCTGCAGCAGCTGTTTCGGAGGATTATCGCTGAAGCCAAGCCGCATCTCCGGAGCGTCGTGTGTGCCTCCGCACGCAACAAGATCCGTGTAATAGTCGTCATAAGCTTTGGAAAACTTGCCTAGCAACCCAAGAACCATGTCGCTGATCTCCTGGCGGTACGCAAACGACGTGTTCATGGTATGGCACGCGTGGACGAAAAGCTGCTTGAACTGGACCGCGTTAGCGTACACGCGGTCTGCAGAAGTGTTGGTGAGCTTCCTATAAAGGTTCCCCTCGCTCACCAGAACGGTGGCCTGGTTAAACTCCACCAAACCTTTGGACACCTCTGTTTGGAGAAGCAACGCGTCTCCACTCATACACCCAGCAAGCAACGCGTCGAGCTCGTTCTGGAGCCCTTTCAAGAACGAGTTGCGCATGAAATCGTGGAAAAACTGGAACGCACTCGTGCGGGTGCCTGTTTTGCTGTTGCTGTTGGCATCGCTGAAGAGCTGGTTGGTGCCTGCAGTGAAGATGAGTAGGAACTCAAGAATGATCCGCATGTTGAGGATGTTGGCCGGCACAAGAACCTCCACCATGGTGTTGTAGCGTTCGCTGGTGATGTAAGGCGACGAGTCACTGGAGCCAGAACCACTCGTTTTGGTTCCAATGGAAAAACCTGGGAACATCTCATCGAGCACAAGCTTAAGGTTTTCCGAGTTTGTGCCCTCGGAGTCGTACGACACGTTGTCGAACTCAAAGATCCGCTTGCTGGTCATGAGCTGGTGCAACTTGGAGTGGTGGTCGATTTTGCCCTTTGGCCGCGTGTCAGACTCCTGGAAAAGGTAGCTGGCGACGAAAGCACGCACCTCCTTGCTCATGGACTCCCACACCGAAACAAAGTTGTAGAACGAGGGCTCCTCTGTGCGGACAGCCCGACTCGACACGTTCTGGCCCGCGTGGATCAACTTGACGATCTCAAACACAGCCTTGTGCTTCTGCAACACAACCAAGCACTTGATGAAAAACGTGCCGAACAAATCTTGCAAAACGGCCACCGAGGCATCGCCAAAACTCTGTCCACTCACTTTATCATACGCAGAAGGCTTCTCCAACGCCTGCATCTTGTTGATCCGGGCCAACTGCACAAAGTGCTTCAGCTTGATCTCCTCGGTGGTGTGGTTGATGAGTCCATGGAGTTCCAGCTGCATGGTAGTGGCGAGAATCTCCATAATGGACTCGAGCCGGTTCAACTTGGACGCCGTACTTAGCAACATGTAGATGTAGTAGAGAGATTCTGTGGCAGGATTCAGTGTTCCTTCAAGCAAAATCCCGTAGTCTACTTCGCTGTGGTGCACTTTCGAGTAGTGTTCGTGCAATTTCGGGAGCTGAGTGTCGAGAAACTGCCGAGTGGACTCCGTGAAGCAGTCTGCTATTTCCTGGATGTCCAAGTTCGCTGAGTGGTACACATACAGCTCTAGCGTGGCCAGCTCTCGAAGCAAGCTCTTGAGCGACGCGATCTGCGGGCTGTTGCTCTGGACCAAACTACTCCACAGATCTTTCCCGTGGCTGAGGAGAGAAAGGTTCTTGAGGTAGATTTCCGTCTTCAACTCCTCCACAATCATGTCGTAGAGGTTGTTGGACTGCATCTCGAGGTAGTTCTGCGTGGCGTTCATCGCTGACAACGTCCACAAGTTGTACTTCGCTGCAGTCTTGTAACCCTCTGCTATCACGTCGTACACCTCGTGGATTTTCTTCTCGGCAATCAACTTGTCGATCCGGTCCGGAATCTTGTGCAAGTACTCCATGGCGTCCAAAATCTCAATCATCTCCGAGTACTTGGTCGAACTGTTGTCCAAGTCCTTTAAGTAGAGCGCCCGGTCGCGCATGTCGCGCTGACTCGTCTTGATCAAGTTCCGGATGTGTGCAGAGTCCTCGTTGGACTCCTTGGCAAGCGAAAGAAGCATATGGTACAGCCCTACGCTGCTGTTGAACGTATCGTGGTTTTCCACCACTGCAGACCGCACAGCCTTGCTGGTGTGGTGGCACAACTCGTCAAACTCCACTTTGCGATGCGCCAAACCGACCGAAGTATCGTCTAGAAACGCGATCGCCAATTCTAGCGGCGTAACGCCTCCTTGGACCAATTGAGGCCAATCGTACCTAGCATCTTTGTAAACGGCACGAAGATCCGAAAGCGACTGCTGCACCTTCTTCTGGTCGTCTTTCGAGCTGCCGTTGAACGACATGCTCACTGCACGATGCCGCGTACCCATGGTGAAGTAGTAAGTAGTAGGTGGTTAGTGAATAGTGGTGATCTCGAGGATGTACGGGTGTAGAGAGAGAGAAAGAGTAAGTAATATAATTTAAGGAATTGAAAATGAAGGTGGGGTGATAATGTAGGGGGTATTGAGAGGTGGTGGTATTTGATTGAATTTGATGTTTTTTTTTCAGTTTTCAGTTGGTGTTTTATTGGGGTACAGTGCGGTATAGGTGAGTAGCAGCGAAAGAGAAGAAGAAGAGAAGAAGAAGAAGAAGAAGAAGAGAAGGGGAAAATGGGAAATGAAAAGAAGTGAAAATTGAAAATGTGAGGCGATTCGATGTCTTTTTTTTTTTTTTTTTTTTGATGTGAATTCTGCTTCTGTCCTTTGTTCGCTTGTGTGTTGGTGCACTGGGATGTATACTACACAGCTACTCTTGACATATTGAAATTCAGAAAAGGGAGTTTTGTTGAGCAAATGAGATCCAGCTGATTTATCGATTTTGAGCTGTTTCAGTCCTTGGATGAAGTTGTGCACTTCAGCCTGTTCCAGTACAGGAGGCATACCAGAAGAGCTTATCAAAAGTAGACAGAAGTACTGAATGAAGAGACATGGTGCCTTCGTGCTAATAATTCCGCTGTAGGCTAGTTACTTTTGAAAAGGTCTGCTTTATGGAATGCTGAAAATTCTGAAAGTCAATGTCTCAATGAAAGTGGAGAATTAAATATTGAAGTGTTTAGAGATGGAGATTGTCAGGAAGAGATTACGAGCGAGCAATAGGACTGGTGGAGATAAAGGAGCAGATTGGGTAAAGTAAAGAGAAAAAGTGGAAAAGAAAAAAGTGGAAAAGAGAAAAGTGGAAAAAAAAAATGGAAAAGTGGTTTTTTGGAGGGTGGTCAAGATTGTTTTGCTTGAAATTGAAGGTGTAGATAGGTAGCAGAGGAACAGTAGGTACTAAAGGCACCAGACAGAAGAACAGAGGAAATGTCTGAGTGTAGAAGGAAGCCGAAACCAACGAAAGTTTTCTCAGGAATTTGAAGATATGAGGATTTTTTAAGATATTTGAAACGGAAGGAAATCATTGAGAGTGAAATAATTGAGAATGGACTTATATGCTCAGCGGAGAGCAAATACACAGTGTGAGCAAGAGCTGGGTTAAAAGCATGTTTGAAATAAAAAAAGGTCAGACTTGGACAGAGGAATTCCTATTTTGAAAAAACCCATTAGAGAGTGTTCAAAAGGGAGGAGATTTTGCTGGAGGTCAAGAGAATTCAGTGCGAGAAGTGTAACCAAAGAGACAGATATCCTAAGGAAGAGGTACTTTTTATTTCTTCACATTATGCTATTTATCTCTTCTTTTTGATGGTTTTTATGATTTTTATGATTTTTTAAGACTTTCTCATTTACGCTGTTTTCATCTGTTCTTCATATCTACATGAAATAGTACTTTTAGTGATCGACGGTGAGAGCAGAGACAATGGAAGAGTCTGGGCTCTAATAAATGTTTGAGAAGATTTTGTTGATATCGTTGATTTCGTTTTAATGATTTCCTGATTTCACAGATTACACTCTTGATTGATATTCACCCTTGATGAGTCAAAGCCAGTCAGTAAAAGACACCCAACCAGCCACATGTCGTCATCTAGAAGAGTAGTAGTGTTATGAAAAAGCTGTGTGCTTTTGTTTCAGTAGTTTGAGTTGCTTGCTTATTCCGACCCAGGGAACCTCGGTTGTGCCAGAGTGAGTATCAGTTGAACAGAACATCTACATACGCTTCAGAAGTTTCACAGAGTTCCAGAACGGTAACCATCTCCTCCCTTCTGACCAAATGAGAGTGTTTTGCCAAATTACCTTTATCTTAGGAGAGCAAATGAAGACAGTGCTGGGTTCCAGTAAGTGTGAATGAAAGAAAAAAAAAGTGTGATTGAAAGAAAAGAAAAGTGTGATTGAAAGAAAAATGTTAGATCTGAACCACTTTACGACTCGCGAGGACTCTTTCTGATTCGTTAGTTCAACTAATAGTCAACTGTTTGGAATGAATTGAAGTTCTAATGAAACCCTTGATAGGGACTTACACTCTTATATGGGACACATCAAGAGCTCTTTTAATATTAATTTGAATTGAATGATTTGACGGACCCAGATGATGTAACTGGACCAACTGACTTGAAGAATTCAACGAATTCACTGATATGACAGATTTACAGATTTACAGATCTAATAGATCTAACGATTCAACAGACTCTATATGTTCTATTGATTCAGCGGTTCCATTCGGTTCACTGGTTCCGTTGACTTCCCCTTTTTTTACCGATTTCACTTTTTCGCTATTTCTTGAATTTTGACTATGATTGTCTGTCTCTGCCTTCCTTCCTTCTTCTCTCACTCGTTGAGGAACGGGTCTCAACAGAGCACTAACAAAACACAACAAAAAAAAAACACATCAACAAACAAAGACAAAGAAAAACAAAACAACGCAAAGAAAACTTAACAGTTATTTCTTTTTTCTTTTTCTTTTCTTTCTCTTCTTTTTCCTTTCTTTTTCTTTCTTTGTCTCTTTCCTCCTCTTATCTCCCTCTCGTGCATATTGTCCCACACCAATGCACACGCTATGGAGGTGATCGAGCTTCTGAGCGACACTACACAGAACTCGCTGCCGCTCAAGCGAAACAGAAGCCACAGAGACGTCATACTGTATGTCACATTTCACTCTGCTCTTTTTAAATCCCGCTAACACCCAGAATATCTGATGACTCAGACTTACACGCTCACAGCGGCAGTAAGAACGCCACAACGCCGAGCGACGCGTTTGTGATCCCGGAAACGGAGCATTCGGTGATTTCCGACGTTCTGAACTCGCCAGCGCCGCCCCCGAAGAAGAAGAGCGTGCTAGATCTCAGCTGGCTCAGCAGCTCGGAAGATGACGCGTTTTTCAAGGACGAGATCGCGTCTACGAGCGAGAAATCAAGCATGAAGCCGCCTAGTCTCCGAAAGCAGGTGTTGAACTCGTCTCCTCTGCTTGAGCGGGTACTAAACACAGACTTTGGTGCTGTTTCCGACAAATCGCCTTTTGGCCAGGAAAAGCCGGTTTCCGCCAAGCGAATGAAGTTTACAGAGCTCTCAGAGTTTTCAGATCCGATAAGCAGCCAGTCTGTTGAGTCTCTGCCTCCAAAGCCAGCGAAAAAGGCTCCAAAAGCGACAAAATCAAACACCAAGTCAACAGACGGGTATACCGACAAGCAGTGGCGCGAGGCCAACAAGCTCAAACGGCGGAAAGAGGATATTCTCAAGGAAATGGTCGTGGAGGTCGCTATTGGGCTCGAGGAGTGTCTTATGACGGAGCACTTCAAAGAAGTGTTTGAGCTTCCTACGCTCCGCAGAAGCTACCTAGAGATCCCGCTAATCACGTGGAAACGCCGAATTCATGCAAACTACAACGCTGAAGAAGATGTTTTTGTTCCCTGTGCTGAAAAAGAGGTCTCAGAACGCGTGATAGTGCTCTACTACGAAGCACGTGAACTAGTGGACCGAATTCACAACGAGAGCCTCCAATTGCACATTGACACAGCATTGCGGCGCGCACGTGCCACCGACCCGCTTTTGGACTACCACGTGGTGGTTTTGGTGCTGGGTTTCAAGGAGTATGTCCGCAAGTTACAGGCAGCAGAAGATAAGAGCTACCGGGAGCAAATGCTACGGAAAATGGGGGAAGAAACATCAACACCTACCGACACACGCAGACCACACACGCCTTCTGCAGGCAGCATCCAGAAACTCCTCTACCTGACTGAGGTGAGTTTGCAAGTACACATCTTCATGACCCGATCTGTTGACGAGACCATTGATTGGCTCGCTAGCTTCACACATACGATTGGGACGTCGTTATACGATAAGCACGAGCGGAATCCCGAGTTTGCCAACTTCGGCAAGGCCAGACTGGGCTCCGACCGAAAGAGCACTTTTATTGAAATGATGAAGAAGTTCAACTTGATGTCGCACGCCAAAGCAGAGAAACTCCACGAGTTTTATACGTCGCCCGCGAGCATTTTCAAGCGATTGTGTGAAAAGGAGAACTTGGGCACGGTGAACGGGAAGGGTATAGTGCCTCCGAGTGTGAATTCTGCAATGAGGCGGTTTTTCACTGCTACAGACGAGTCGACGGTGATCAATGACTGAATGAGAGTGATGGAATCGTAAGAGTGTGGTCGAGTGTGGAAATAATAGAGAATCAGGAAAAAAAAAATCAGAAGAATCATATTAGACTGATATTCTGAAAAATCACTTCCACAAGCAGATTGTGCTCATCGTAAGGAAATTGTATAGAAACTGGAATGGCGGGATGCTCAACACGGAAGTCAGTAATGTAGTTTAGAGTAACATTCAAAAAAGAAAAAAAAAAAGAAAAAGAAAAAAGAAAAAGAAAAAAGAAGAATGAGAAGCAAATTCGAGTTCTATACGTGTGACCACCCTAGTAATTATCCTGCTGGGGGAACGTTGACCATAGCCGTCTGCTTGATTAAATTCTTGTATGAGTAATGAATGAATATTGCTGAATATTGCTGAATATTGATGAATATTGCTGAGTATGCATATTTCAGGTCTGATTAACATCTCTTTCCTTGATGAATACTTTCCAATCACTGACTTCTGTTAGTACTACATACTCTGACTCTAGTCACTCCGCTAAACTTCTAAAGTCGTATCTTACAAATTTCGTTAACTTCAAAAAAATGATTCCTTGTCTGTATCTTTTCTTCAAGTTCTCTTCTTCCATTTCTAACCACCACACTGTGCTTTTACTATCGCCTCTTAGTAAGCTCTTCCAGCTTGTATGAGTCCATCCAAGGATCGAACACACTCTATTCTATTCTCAATTCCCCAATTTTCTTCCAAACACATTTATAGGCATCCAGTAATGTTTCATCGAATCGCTCTGCTATATATTCATTATACTCCCTATACTCTCTATACTCCCTATACTCTCTATACTCCCTATACTCTCTATACTCTCTATACTCTCTATATTCTCTATATTCTTTATATACTCTATATTCTCTACGTTATCTGTCTTCTTTATCTTCTTCATCATCTTTATCCTCTCTATATTCCTTACAGTCGCAATAATCTCAATAATCACAGCAATCTCCATATTCTTCATTCTCTCCACGCTCCTCATATTCTCTACTTTTTATTCATTATACTCATTATATACATTGTATTATTTGTATTCATAATATCCTCTCCATTTCTCCATTCTCTCCATTCTCTCTCCATTATCTATACTCTCCTTACATTCATATTCCTTATATTCCTTATATTCCTTATATTCCTTATATTCCTTATATTCCTTATATTCGTTATATTCGTTATATTCGTTATACTCGTTATATTCCATTCAATATATTCATTATAGTTTTTTTAAACACGTATATTCTTTGCACTCTCAACATTCTTTACATTCTTACATTCTTACATTCTTACATTCTTACATTCTTACATTCTTACATTCTTACATTCTTACATTCTTACATTCTTCACTCCTTATCTTCTATATTCCTCTTCTGACCACCTAACTACCTACCAACACTCTCTTCATTAACCTCTCACTCCCTATTACTCTCTCATTATTCCCTATGCGTTGCGGATGTAGTCCGCAGTGATAAACCGGCTGGAGTTAGTACTGATCCGAAAGTCCACACTAAGATGCTACTTGCCTTGCTGAGTTAAAGTCGTCTGCGGAGAGCTGCTCGCGCATGTGCTCGATGGCGTCCAAATTCTGCGCCAACTGAGCCGTTTCGTCCGGAGTGAAATCAAATTTCTGCTGGTACAACTGGGTGAGGATATTGAGCGCCATGTCAATGCAGCCCACGTGACCGTCCGCCACCAACACCCCAACCAACTGACTCACCAACTTGTCCTTGTGGATATGGCTGCGTTTGTCGTCATCTAAGCCTGTAGACAAAACGGCAGAGATAAGTGAGAGTTTCCGCAACAACAACTTCGGCTCGAGCTTCAGATCCACGGAAAGAGCCTCTAGGCCTCCGAAACTCACAAACTCAGCCGCTCCCGCGGGGAAATTCCGGATCAAACTCGACATCGCAAAGAGACTTTTCAATAGAAGCTGCTGGGGCGTTTCTGGCGCCGACGCCAACGCCACGAGCGTGCGCAACCCGTTCTCCTGGCGGAGAAACGCCTGCTGGCAGTCTGGGTTGTTTTGTGTTGCAATTCCCACGATCGAGGCGGCTAAAACCTGGAAGTCCACATTGGAGCTCAGCAACTGCGCCACCACGCTGGGCCAGAGCTTCATGTTCTCGATATTGTTTGCGTTGTCCAAGTTTTCAATCAACATCTCGAAATTTTCCAACGCAACAACCTTGTCTGAGTCCAGAGCGTCTGGATTGTCAACCACCGCAATGGCCTGTCTCATAAGTGCTGGTTCGTCGGGAGCACCGAAAAGCTGCTCCAACATTTTCGGGTCCGGCTGCCCGATGCGGGCCATGGCCTCCTTATCTCCGCTCTGCTGTGCAATCGACCACTGTAATAGTTTGTCCATGTTAGGTATTAGAGAATTAGGGTGTAGAAGTAGATATAGTGATGGGGTCCATGCAGGACGTTCTAGAAAGTTCCCGAAGAACAAGGAAAAGGGAAGAAAGAGAGAAGGGAGGAAGAGGTGGAAATGAGTTGAGATGAAAAAGTGTGAAAGAATGACCCTGTTTTGAAGTATTTCTGGTTTTTTGCGAGAGAATGGAAATGAGTAATGTGAGTAATGCCAACCAGTGCGAATAGAGCAATACTGAGTGAGTGAGACTAGAGAGATGTGAAAGAGTAATACTTGTAAGAAGGAGTGGTATTTAAAAAAGAGCGAGACTTTTAAAAAAGTGAGATCTTAGAAAATGGAAAAATTCAAAAGTTTTGAAAAGATAGAGAGACTTAAGGTAATGAGATATGGAGCAGTGATGAAGTGAATAGCAGTAGCTAAGAGGAGACTGAGAGGCATGATGGAAATTAAAAAAAAAAAAAAGAAAGAAATGAATAAACAGCTATCAAAGGAGATTAATAGAATCATGGTAGAGGAGAATTTGATTGCAAAATGGCTCAAAACACTGATGGTATGTTAGGACTTAGAGCTTTTAGGTCATAATAATCATACCACTTACTTGACACTAATTCTATTTCTGAAGAAGTCAAAACGTAAGTTTTTGAAAGACAAATCGACCATGGACGCCCCCGTGTCACTTTCCATTCCACTGCTATCATGAATGTGTAATCTTTTCCAATCCTTCCACTACTCGAATAAAGTAATGATATCTTCTGATTCCAAATTTCCCTTCTCTATCTTCTGTTCCTCTAACTCTATATTTCGCTGCTCTATCATATTCTCCTGTCTCAGTATCGTTCTTCTAGTTCTATTTACTTTTCAGATTCATCTCTTTTTCATACTACTCACTCCTTTAGTCTCCAATGTCTCTGTCTCTACTGCTAAGGTAATATTCACTGTTTCTTGGTGCTTTGCTCTAAGATGGTTTCGTGCCACTTGTATTACCGAGAATGTGACTTTTATCGATTTACATATCCAATTCTCCAAAACACAACACTACAAACACACAGCCAATTGGACTGCCTAGTTGGATGGTGAGAGCTCTAATGATGAAGGCAGCGTAAAAAAAAAGAACTCAATATCAGTATCACTATCAATATCAATTCTTCAGCTCCCATGCTCCAACACTACAGCACTAACTGTATTTTTCATATTTTCACACCTCAATCTCCCCATAGAAGTGCCTCGTAGAAGAGCTGTTTAGTTCCTCAGAGCACACTGAACAGTAACAGCAATAAATGTGCAAACCGCTCAGAAATGTGAATATACGCTTTCCACGTTTCTGCCATTTCTCTCGTTTCAATCTTTCTCCAAATCACAAAATCACAAAGTCAAAAAGTCACAAAGTCAGAAAATCTTCAAGTTCTCCTGCTTTCTCCAATTTCGGTTCTCTACCTACTCTACCTACCTTACTTACTTTTCCTAATTTAGCTACTTTACCCAATTTACTAACTTCCACTATTCTCTTTCAATTTTTTCCACATTTTTCCACATTTTTTCTTTTCCTTCTTTTTCCTTCTTTTCCTTCCCTTCCCTTCTTTCCTTTCCTTGCTCTGTAACCGCATGCACATGGTATGCGCTTCTGCAGGCCCGGCCGCCAGCCCGGGGTAATGGCGTGATGGCCGAGCAACCGGAGCGGAGGGAGCCAAGCCGAAGAGAAGTTTACAAACACAATTTACAAACACAATTAAGCGACCAAAATATTTCCCCAAACAATTGACCAGCTGGCCAATGAGGGCGCAGGCCAATTGAGAAATGGCGATTTGAGAAATTCATTGACATCGGCCCGGGTCGCAATATCCACTCCCAATAACCACTAGAGAAAAGAGAACAAGAAAGAGAACAAGCAAAAAAGAACACAAGAAGAACAAACAGAAATAAACAAAGAAATCTGTTTCATTTAATTTTCACTTTTCATTCTTAACTTTTATCTCTTTCTTCACTTTCTTTCCTCCTCCTTCTTCCTCTCGGTCAGGTGACGGGCCTCCTCTGTCCGCCACACAGGACCCCAACATATATAGCGCGAACTCCCCCCTTCTTCTTCACCATGTCGTTGTCTAAGAAATTGTCCGTTAAGGATTTGGAACTTGCTAACAAAAGAGTGTTCATCAGAGTGGACTTCAACGTCCCGCTCGATGGTACCACAATTACAAACAACCAGAGAATTGTGGCGGCTTTGCCAACCATCAAGTACGTCTTGGAGCACAAGCCTAAGGCGGTAGTGTTGGCCTCGCACTTGGGAAGACCAAACGGCGAGAAAGTGGCCAAGTTCTCCTTGGAGCCTGTGGCGAAGGAGTTGCAGAAGTTGTTGCCAGACGAGAAAGTCACCTTCTTGCACGATTGCGTAGGCCCAGACGTGGAGAAGGCTGTGAACGCTGCTGAGCCAGGCCAGGTGTTCTTGTTGGAGAACTTGCGCTTCCACATTGAGGAGGAGGGTCTGAGAAAAGTCGACGGCAAGAAGGAGAAGGCTGACGCTGCCGATGTGGAGAAGTTCAGAGAGGGCTTGACTGCTTTGGCTGATGTGTACGTGAACGACGCTTTTGGTACCGCCCACAGAGCTCACTCGTCCATGGTTGGTGTGCAGTTGCCTCAGAAGGCTGCTGGGTTCTTGATGGCCAAGGAGTTGGAGTACTTTGCTAAAGCTTTGGAGAAGCCTGTTAGACCATTCTTGGCTATCTTGGGAGGTGCTAAGGTCTCCGACAAGATCCAGTTGATCGACAACCTCTTGGACAAGGTGGACATTTTGATTGTGGGCGGCGGTATGGCGTTCACTTTCAAGAAGGTCTTGGACAAGATGCCTATTGGTAACTCGCTTTACGACGAGGCTGGTGCCGCCAACGTCGAGAACTTGGTGGCCAAGGCAAAGAAAAACAACGTGGAGCTTGTTTTGCCCGTGGACTTCGTCACCGGCGACAAGTTCGACAAGGACGCCCAGACCGGAGTGGCCTCGCAGGAGGAGGGTATCCCCGACGGCTGGATGGGTCTCGACGCAGGTCCAAAGTCCATCAAGCTCTTCACCGACGCTGTGGCCAAGGCCAAGACCATTGTGTGGAACGGCCCACCAGGTGTGTTTGAGTTCGACGCGTTTGCTGCAGGCACCAAGGCGTTGTTGGACGCTGCAGTGAAGTCTGCAGAGGCCGGCAACACTGTTATCATTGGTGGTGGTGACACTGCCACCGTGGCCAAGAAGTACGGCGTGGTGGACAAGTTGTCGCACGTTTCTACCGGTGGAGGTGCTTCTTTGGAGTTGTTGGAGGGAAAGGAGTTGCCTGGCGTGGTTGCCATCTCTGAGAAATAAGCAGGCGATTGGTGTCAATTCAATTGACGTCGCTGAAGTAGCAATTGACATTCCAGAAAGACTGGTGTAGTGCGAGTAGGCAATAGAAGGGTTGAAACCAGAGCAGATAGAGAAATGAGAGGGGAGGCAATTGAGGTGAAGTCAAGGAATTGGAAAGTAAACTTGAGGGACATTGAGGTTTATGAGAGTAATCGGGTGGAATTCATGTTATTGGGCAACTGAGGTGTAAGTACTTGAAGGTGGAGAGGAAAAGAATAGTACTAGGCAGATATGGAATTTAGAGAGGGAAAAGCGGAATAGGTTGGTCAACTGAAAGAAGAAAGTTATAAGAATTGAAAGAAGAAAGTTGTAAGAATTTTGGGAATTGCTTGTTTTCTATTGAAGTTGGTGAATTAGGTTGACCAACAATGCGCATTGTATGTACTGACTATTGCCAGAGTGTGACTGAAAGATTTCAGTGTAATCGGCAGTTCAGTGAAGGATCCTTAAAGCTCAGTCAAGACTATTACAGAAAATGACTAAAGGGAAGGTTGATTGAGGATCTGTTACTTGTGAAAGAGCACTTCTGGAGAATGTTGCTCTACCAAGTAAATGTTTTGAAAAAGAGAAAAGTTGAGCATGTAGTCCAGGATTATTTCAAAAAAAAAAAAATAGAAAAATGAAAACCGAGTGATCTCAATCAGCAGAGAATTGAGAATTTTCAGAGTGTTCTCTCTCGCCACAGCTGAGGTACAGAAAGTAGACCAATCACAGCTCTACTGTGGCACTAAGCTAACACGTATTCTACCAAATAACCATAAAACACACTATAAATACAACTGGATGAGAACACGATCCCCGACTGAAAAATTCTCTTAGCATAACCACACTTTCCTAAATTCCACATTCTCCATACCGAGTGTTCCTGAAAATTATGATTAAGACCTCGCACATTACGAACTTCTCGTTAATTAGCAAAAAAAAAAACAAACAGGAAAACCCATATAAGTATCGAATTCCGCTCTGACAAATAGTGCCAATTAAAATACCTGATAAGGTAAAAGTACACTCTCGCCAAGTACAATTACAACCAATAGGCTTCATCGCCTTATCTTTAACTGATCCTGTTGATAACAGCTGAACCTGTGGCTTGGCTCGGAGATCGCACCAGAACGCCGTCTGCACTACAGCCAATTCGCAGATCGAACTAAGCCTCAAACTACTGGTAGGGGTAGTATTGCTCAAATGAGTATGTGTCTTTGAATTTTCAAATCGAAGTGAATCACAAAACTTTTCTTCTTTCAAACACAAACTTCCTGGACGGAATGGCAGGAGTCGTGATCGCCCTATTGCCCGAAATTGCGGCCGATAAGTGAGGTAATCTGTGGAATTTAAGAACAGAGATAGTGTGGGATTTCGCCCCGAAAACACAAATGAAGGCTCCTTTCTCTCAATTCTCCTTGCTCTATGTCTTGCTCTTCAATCTTGTCTCCTGCTACGAAGTGATCGACGACGTCGCTGACGTGCTAGACGAAGTGAACAACGCCATCTCGGTCGCGGAAATGATCACGGAAGGTGTAGGCGTGACATCTGTGTTTGACATCACAGGCATGATAGTCAACTTTGTGAAGGAGATCATCAATGAGGTCAAGGAAACCGACGACGCCGTGTCGCAGTTCTTTGCCTATAGCATGAACTACTATCGTGGGCTAGGCGTGAGTGTGCTAATGACCAGGCTGGCTTACAAAGTGAAAGGCGTTCCGTTGAAAACCAGTGTGACCGTGAAAAGTGTGCCCATCAGCATCTTCATCGCTCCGTCCAACACCTCCTGGATCTTCCTGTTGGAGGGAGACGGTGGCTACGACAACTGGGCGCTCACTGGAGGAAACTGGGTCAGGTACGGGAAATGCGTGGTCTACTACAGCGAGGTCACCGACGATATCAAGGATTCGCAGGGCCAAGACGCTGGCCTGGAGAATTTTCCAGGCTGGGACTCCATCCCGGACTTGAACAAGTTTGGAATCGCCAACAACGACTACGGCAACAACTTCGAGCCTTCCTACGGAGGAGACCTCTTGCCCAAAGACGACGCTCTCTTGTACATCATGGCCGCTGCCAAATACACCGACTGGGCCAACAAAGACGACGCCAAAGCGTTTGAAAACAACGTGTCGAAAGTTCTAGCCTCGAAGGGCTTCAACGTGCTAGCTACAACGTCGACTTTCGATTGGTGCACTGGGCAGTCGCCTTCTGGAGAGTCGGCCCGAGTGCTTCTTTTCAGGTACGCCGGCGAGATGTGGAGGTTTGTTGTTTCGTCATACGATGTTCCATGGGCCTACCAACTCACGTCTTTTGCGTATCGGTCGTATGGTGGCTACTACATCCAAGAGTACGTGGACCAGGATTTCAATTTTGTTTCCATGTATTTCTGTGGCAGTTCCGACTGCCTGAACGGCGATTTGGACGGGTACTTGGGCCAGAACGGGCCGAGCGGTCGGTTTGGTGAGAATCTTTTCAGCTGGCCCAGCACGTGTGGGTCGGTCAAGTCTCAGTTGTAGCGTCCAGTGATGACTATTTTTTCATTTTTCAGAGTTTTCCATTTTTCAAAGTTTTCCATTCTTCTGCGTTTTCCATGTTTCTGAGATTTCTTTCTTCAGAGTTTTCATGTTTAGAGTATTCAAGTGAAGTTGTGTATTACCTTTTAGATTGTGTAAGGCCCTCTGTAGGCCTTTTGTTTCGATCGGATGAAGTTCTGTAAATCTCTTAGTCAATAGATAGTGGAACATTATTAACTACAAGGAATTCGTTTCTAATATTCAATACATCTCCTATAGTTTCATTAACATTCCAACCGAATCGTCTCTCATTTAGCTGAAAGTCTCTCCCAAAAAGGCAGAAGTTGAGAAGAGTTGAAATGAAAAAAAAAAATGAAAACTTTTTATCCTTCCTTATGGTTCTTCGTGTTTTCGTTTTTTTTTTTGAGTTCCCTTCCAGTTGCCAATGCTACAGCCTTTTGCCTGTAGCACTAGAAATCGTGAACATCAGGCTCCTTTAAAGAGATTATATCGACGGCAATGTGGAAATTGCCTCCAAGTAGATGCTGAATTACTAGAAAACTCAACCACTTAAATACATAGCTCATTCTAAGATTTCAGTGTATCCAACTTCTGCTACAGAATACAACAGTATAAAAGAAACTCTGCAACCAACCAATGTCATTGTATTCGTGAAGCTTTGAAGGAAAGACATAAAACCACTGCTATTTGAAAGTTTACAGTGCACATTGTAATGTCCTTACCGAATACATATACATGTGAGTATCCACAGTATCATTGCAGCGTACTCTTAATGTTGACAGAATATATTTCACAACAAATAGCTCTATTCAGAGTATTCATTAAATTTATGCAGTTTCTTAATATCTGATTGCTGAATTGTCTCTTACTGTAGATCTATTCCATACCTCAGTATCCATACATCAGTGCCATCACAATAAAAAAACAATATCAATTGGAGTCCTAGTAACAGTGTTTGCTTGCTGAATATTGTTTATTATTCAGATTATTTCGATCATTGCTTTTACACTATGGTCACTGTGCACCTCAATCAGTGCACCACGCTTACAGTAGTGTTGGAGTCTAAGCCCATAACCACAGTAGATGAACTGGGCGAACTCGAAGAACAATCATCTGTAGAAATGCTTCATCGATAGAAATGCATCAATTCTGAATTTCTCAAATTAACCATATCGAGTCTCCTTTGGAGTTGCTTCTTCTGTGAGCACACACTGACCTGGACCACCAACATACTCCTAAACGAAGATATCTAAAGAGA
Source organism: Sungouiella thailandica (assembly GCA_022023595.1). NCBI lineage: Eukaryota > Fungi > Ascomycota > Pichiomycetes > Serinales > Metschnikowiaceae > Sungouiella > Sungouiella thailandica. The sequence continues at coordinate 2,556,520 of JAKKCY010000002.1, read as the reverse complement.
GCAAAGACCCAAATTTGAAAAACTTTCTGCAAATTTCAAAACTTTCAACAAATCTAATTTCACACCTGATTATATATTTATTCATCAACTTTTGAGTGACACCACAGCCAGAAATACACCCAGACTGTTACTTTCAGTACACTCACCAACTCACAAATAAAAGCAGTAATTTCTCACTCTGACCTACAAACATACTATAGCCACCCTCATTGGAGGTGTTTCCCTGCTTTTTTTTTCTTTCGTTTTCTTTGTTCTCTTTCCTACTTCCACTCTCCTCTACCCCACCACACCACACTCCGAATACCCCACACAATTTTTTCAGCAACTCCAACGCCGCCTAGATCATTCAACTATGCTACTAGATTCACCTACCCCTCCTTACTGCCCCTCCCCATTCACTCTTTCTCTACACTTCTCTAAGCAACCTCCATTCATTCTAAAGCTTGGACTTCCCGTTCATAATGTGCCCCCACGCCTCCTCCGTCAACTCCACATACCTATCCTTATCCAACCAGTAGATAAGATCGGACCCGTCCTCGCCCTTGGGCAACTTCTGGTTCTTGAACTGGTTCTTGGGCACCTTGTGGTTGTGCGACGCCTGGATGGCATTGGCCCCGATCTTCACAAACACGGGCACCGCGTACTTGGGCAACGACGCCGTCACGTGCGCGTACACCTTGTCCAACACCTCGCGGTCGCTCAAGCCGTCCACAGGGTCGATCACCGCAAAGCCAGCACGGCCCTCGTAGTTGGGCACACGGACTCCGACAACCACGCTCTGCTTGGTGGCACGCGAGCCCATGATCTCGTTCTCCACCTCGGTGGCACTGACGTTTTCGGATCTCCACCGGAACGTGTCGCCCAACCGGTCCACAAAGTACAACAACCCGTCCTCGTCCATCTTCAACAAGTCACCGCTGCGGAACCACGCGTCACCCTTGCGGAACACGTCACGCATGATCTTCGAGCTCGACGCCGCCTTGTTGCCGTAGTAGCCCTGGAACGAGTCCTCCACGTTGTTTGCGTCCAAGATCTTCATCAACAACTCGCCTGGCTCGTTGTGCGCCGTGGCCACACAGAACCCGGACCGCGGGTCGCGCCACACCTCGTTGTCGTCCTCCGGGTCCATCTTCACCAACACCTGCGTGGTGTTCAACACGGTGGTGATCAACTTGCCGTACTTGCGGCAGGCCCCGACTCCAAAGTCGCCGTACTGGAGGTTGGTGGTGGCGATGGGCGACTCAGTGGAAGCATAAAATTCTCCAACAGCCGCAATGTGGAACCGGGACTTGAAGTCCTGCCAGATGTCGCGGCGCAACCCGTTTCCGTACGCAATCTGGACCCGGTGCAGCTGCTGGTCCGGGTGGTACTTGGAGTTCAACAAGTACCGGCACACTTCACCGACGTACTGGACGTGAGTGGCATCCACCAACTTGGCCTGTGTCCAGAACGTGGTGGCGGAAAACCGCTGGCAGATGCTCACACACCCTCCTGTGGAGAGGGTAGGACAGACACCAAGCATGGCTGCGGTAGAGTGGTACAACGGCATCGCAGTCATCACGTTGGCCTTCTTGTCGACCTTCATGATGTTGCCAAAGAAAGCTCCAGCCATGAACGCTTTTCTCCACGACATGATCGCCGACTTGGGGAGCCCTGTAGTTCCGGAAGTGTAGATCAACGCACAGCACGACGACGCGGTATCTTCCGGTCTGCGGGTCTTGTCGGGAGCACGGTGCTCTGGAAGCCTCTCGTCAGCCAAAACCCGGAGCAACTCGGCCTCGTCAATGTAGTGCAATTTCACCTTGGGCAACTCGGAGTTGATGCGAGACTCTGTGGCCCTGATCGGCTCGGCGCAGTCCGGGTCCACAAACACCTGCGACACCCCGGCGATCTTGAGACAGTGCACCAACGGCTTGTCTTTCGTGTTGTAGTTCAAAAACGCCGGGAGCGCTCCAATGTTCCACAACGCAAGCCACAACAAAATGAACAACGGCTTGTTCATGCAATCCACCCCGATGGTGTCCTGCGCAGTGACTCCGTACTCATACACCAACATGTGCGAAAGACGAAGCACCATATGGTACAACTGGCGGTAGGTGTATTTTTCAACGTCAAACTGGTCATCGTAGATCGGGAAACCTTCTGCATCAGATTTGAGCGGAGGAGGATTGGATTTAGGACGAGGAAATGCTACTGCAACATTATTAGGATGTTTAAGTGCAGCTTTTTCGAATCCATACCAAAAACTAGCTCTTCCTCGTGAAACACGATAAAGAAAGGGGACTGCTGATCTTACCACTTTCTGCACCAACATAAGATCTTCTGAAACATGATATTTTGCATCGAGTAACTGCAGGCCGAACACGGCAGCTGTTGCTAACTCCAATCCAGACATGATGGCAACGAATCCGGATTGAACTCCTTATATATGGGTTCGGAGCGTGTTGAGTGAAGTCTCCGCAGCCTACCGTGTGCATGTGTCAATGCGCGGGGCAGACTTTCCTGCAGGGTGGCGGCCTCACCGCAAGATTGCGCTCAATAGAGGGGCACTGATATTTTAGAAATTTGTTCCATTTGGAATGCACAAACTAGATGATCAGATTCGGTCAATTTACCATTGATTATACCAATTTCCCCACTTATCCAAACTCAATTGGAAGGTTACCCCCCGCAATCGCTCACGTGGTCGCTCAATCTCGCCGAGGCACTATCGCACAGGCCATGTGCACACTCAGCCGAAACTTGCATGAGACCCATAAACCTGCCAAGCGCCCGGAGGCGCACATTCTTCATGTGCTAGAGATTCCGCCAGACCGACTTGTTCTGCAAGGACTGCTTCTAGTGTACTAGTTGTTGCTGGAGCCACGTCACGTGACCACGCGCCATGATTTGCAATAATTTGCAACTTTAGTCTATGCGCCGAGGTGCGTGCTTCCATACTTTTAGCCTCAAGCCCATGCATAATCAATGCTACTAGGATAGAATCAGGCAAAACGTCGTCTGCTTCCACACAACACGCAATGTGGGGTTCTACCATTTGCACGAGAATGTCGTAGAAAAATCCGAGTGCGCTAGGCCTTTTTGCAGCCGTTACCGCTTCTGCTAAAATCGGTAGAAGCACCAGATGTTCATGGCACTCACAGTTGGAAGCACAAACTCGGAAAAGCGCCGGAAACGCCGTTTTGGCATGGCTCGGGCCTAGCCGAGTCCACATCTCAAGATACCCGCGGCACAACACCCCCATAACCGTGGCACGACTCACTTTGAAAGGATGCACTTTCCACGCTTCAAAATAGCGCCGATAAAGTACATCTAGCGCACGTGACCCAGGCGGAGGCCTTGCGGCAGCAAGCGTTTGTAGAATGTCAGAGAGGTGCCAATGCTCCCAGCAGAAAACTCCAAGAACGCTCACCAGAAGCTCTTGTAAAGCTGGAGGCTGATTGGCCAACAACTCGCCATGTACACTACGAACAAGCACCAGGCAGTACGCCTCAACAAAGTGAACAGCACATGTGAACACGCCCCTGCTGCATCCCAAGCGTAGGAAACGAAGAATCCCAAATGTGCGACTTGGACCGTCTGTGCTAGAGAGTAAGGCCACACACTCAGCAATGGCCAATTCTGCCTGTTTGGGCGAGGCAATATCGACCGGAGCAACAGCACTGGGGTAGTTGAGGAGTGCAGAGAGGTGGAGCGGGGCCGGCGGAGCGTGGCTTTGTGGTTGAAGTGCTATTAGCTCGGTGGGCAGGTACTTCCGGGGCAATATGGGAGTGATGGACTCGATCAAGTCTAAGTAGCGGGGAGACACTTTTGGCAAGGGTTTCAGGTCTGGAGGCAATTTTTCACCAGACCCCAGGCTTTTCGTGTTGCTTGTATCAGGTGTGAATTCCTCGTTTGTGGGTATTCCGCTCCGACTGTGAGAGCCTCGGTGTGGCCACCTCTGTTTGCGGATTTTCGGCGGCTCAAACTTCGCCGACGGCGCCTTGGCCACATTGAACCAGTTGTACGCGTAGTCGTGAAGCGACACCAGCACATCGAGCGCGGGCACTTCTTTCGGTGGAGCAGAGTCATTGCGTACAGCAGAAGTGGTTCGAACCAACCAGGCACGCACGGAAAAGACCAAAAGAGCAAGAATGGATGTTGCTCCAGTAAGAGCAGCAAAGAATATCGCTGCGTTTTCGAGTATATGTTCTTCTTCTAGGGGGACCCTCATGAGCGTCTGTAGTAGTATCGCAGTTTCGCAGCCTTTGTGATAGTGAGAAAAGAGAGTGAGAGAGAAAAAGGAAAGGATAACAAGAAGAAGAAAAGAAAAGGGGGAAAGAAGGAAAGAGAGAAAATGAATTAATATCTTTTTTTGGTTTTTGTCTTTTTTTTTTTCTTTTTGTTCTATTGATTTTCCTTTTTCTGGTTCTTCAATTTATTGGTGATCTTGTGGGTGCCTTGGCCTGTTAATACCCTCGATCTACCCATAAATTAATATAAGTGACATTCTTAATGTCACCTAGAGTGCTAATTATTGACTTAAATAAGTGCTGATCATGACTTCAAGGGATCTCATTGAAGTCTACGTGTGGCCTCTGGTGTATTACTGACTTGTGCTGATCGGAATACGTTGCATCTTAACTCTACACTTTTTGCTCTTGAAACCAATTCACCTAAGCAGTTCAGAACGATGCCAGTGATGAACAGCTCGCTTTTCTCTATTTGAATGCGCTTCATCTTTTGGTGTTGCTCTTTGCCAGCTGTTAAGCAAAACGAGAACATGGAACAAGACAATTTGGAAAACATGATTATTTAAAAATACTAGAAACTCTTGGAGTGCACAATCCCAAAAGGGATTCAAATCTCTCTAATAGTGTCCTCTTTCCGTGTAACTTGGAACCCTTGGAATATGGCTTCTCATGTTTCTAGCTAGATAAAATGTGTTTGAAAAAAAAAAATCACACATATCGAAAAACTGTTCGAAAAACTGTTTATTTTGGGAATCTGTTCTCTTGTCTTGTTACAAGAGGCTCAAATCAAGAGTTTACTGGAAAAACTGAAACTGTCATTGTGACCTAGAAGGCCTGAAAAGCCTTGTTCAGCTCTTGTTTCAATGTAGTTGTGATAGTCATAGCCATTGAATGCATTTATTCAAAGAACAGGTTGCTTTCCAAAGAAAGGGCTGAATTGAACCGAAAAGTGGAATTCTTGTAGTATCATAATTGAAATAGCTATCGTGAGTAGAGCCAGTTCCTCAAGCAGGCCAGCAGAACTAGAGCAGAGCTTCCAAAGACTCAATTCAAGATTTCTTCAGCTGTGGCCTGCAATCTTCAGTGACTTTGTCTGATTTCTGTGACTGGTAGAGGAGATGGTGATGAAGGCAGTATATCGACTCCAGTCAATTTCTCATAGCAAGGCTTTGAGAAAAGAAAAGAAAAGAAAAATGAAAAAAAAAAAATGAAGGAAATCGAGAGTTAGACACTTCAGACACTTACATAGTAGACTACATCACATCCTTTCGGTTCTTGCGTTGAACTAGTGAATCTACCCTTCACCCCATTCTGGTGCATTCAGTCAAAGAGCAGTGGGGGTATAACATGATGAACAACGATTGCCAAAAAAAAAAAAAAAAAAAAAAAAAAAGAGGCTGATTTATTCTTTTCTTCTCTTTCTCAAATGAGGCCTTCATTCAATCGACCTACTCTGGCACCAGAGACAGTAAGAACACCTTTAAAGTCTTTCTACAACAAATCTCACTTTTCAAAATCAAGAGATAAACGGATTTTCAAGAAAGTCACAGTAACCTCTATTGTCTACTTTCAGTCATAGTTGTTGTAATTGTCAAAGCGCATCACTCCAAGCTCAAGTGGATGTGCTTGAAAAAGAGAACAGTCATCTACTCTACAAATGTAGCACATTTGAAAAAAAAAAAAAAAAAAAAAAAAGAAAAGAAGAACATTTCAAAAATACAATATTCCTCCTCCATTCTCTTCTTCTTCTTCTTCTTCTTCTTCTTCTTCTTCTTCTTCTTCTTCTTCTTCTTCTTCTTCTTCTTCTTCTTCTTCTCATTCTATCTTTCTTTTCCTTTTTTTTTTTCTTCTGTTTTTCCTCTTTTTCCTCTTTTTTTTTTTTTTCTTTCTTCCCTGCCTGCAGCCAGCCTCTCAGAATCAAGTGATTTGGCATCACTGCAGGAATTCTGCTCTCACCACTTCCTGCTAGAAGTAACTACCATGTTCTGCCGTTCAGGTTTCTACTTCACCAAAAATACCAGTGTGCTAAGCACCCTAGCACGTGCAAACGTGTCTCGGATGTGCATTTCGAGGCCTCACACTACTCCTTTCTCTCGCATCTTAAACACTTTTGGTCTCTCAAGACACCTCTCTACTCAGGCGCCTAAACTCGCCAGATCTTACTCCTCGGCGGCGGTGTTGACCACTGAAACAGTTTCCGGGGCTGCAAAAGCGAAAAAACCTTACCCTGTCATTTCTTCAAAGATAACAGGCTACTGGTTAGTGGCTACTTCTGGGTTGGTGTTCGGGATAGTTGTTCTCGGCGGCTTGACCAGATTGACAGAGTCTGGGTTGTCCATTACAGAGTGGAACCCTGTCACGGGGGCGATTCCTCCTTTGAATGAAGAACAGTGGCAGGCGGAGTTCGATAAGTATAAGGACTCGCCAGAGTTCAAGCAGTTGAACTCCCACATTTCCATGGACGAGTTCAAGTTCATTTTCTCCATGGAGTGGGGCCACAGACTCCTTGGCCGCGCCATCGGCATGTTTTTCATCTTGCCAGCGCTCTATTTCTGGAAAACTAAGAGATTCAGTCCTCACGTAACCAGAAGAGTAATTGGACTCACAGGTTTGCTTGGTTTGCAAGGCGCTATTGGCTGGTGGATGGTGCGGTCTGGATTGGACGAAGAGCAGCTCGCAGAGCGGAATTCCAAGCCTACCGTGTCTCAGTATCGGTTGACTACTCATTTGGGTGCTGCGTTCTTGATGTACTTGGGAGTGTTGTGGACTGCGTTTGAGATCTTGAACGAGAACAGGTGGGTGAAAAACATCAAGGAAAACCCTCAGAAAGTGACTGAGCTTCTTGCTAAATTGAACAGCCCTGCGTTGAACAAAACAAGACGCATAGCTCTGGGGCTTTTGGTGCTTACTTTCATCACGGCTATGACCGGAGGTATGGTTGCTGGCTTGGACGCAGGCTTGATCTACAACACTTTCCCGCACATGGGCGACGACTACGTTCCTTCGTACAACGAGCTCATGTCGCCAGTTTTCGCCCGCAAAGACGACCAGTCGGACTTGTGGTGGAGAAACCTTTTGGAGAACCCAACAACGGTGCAACTTGTTCACCGGATCTTCGCCACAACGGCGTTTTTCGCCATCACTGCTGCCCACATGTACGCCGTGAAGAACAAGTCCATCTTACCCACACGGGCCAAGAAGTCCGTGCACAACGTTATGGGTTTGGTCACTCTCCAAGTAGTGTTGGGAATCAGCACATTAATCTACTTGGTGCCTATTCCTTTGGCCGCGGCACACCAGGCAGGAGCGTTGGCGCTTCTTACTGGAGCGTTGGCATTTGCTGCGAATGTGAAGAGGCCTAGGCCACAGACGGTGAGCTACATCAGTGCGATGATGAAGCAGCAGTTGAAGAAGTGAGTGTAAATAGTATGTAAATAGAATGGGAAGAAGAAGAAGAAGAAGAAGAAGAAGAAGAAGAAGAAGAACATTGAATTAATAAATGAGTTAATGAATGAATTAATGAATGGAATAATGAATAGACTCTAATTTCAAATCTCTCACTGTCTATAACTCATCAAGAAGTACAGCAGAACCAGACAACTTATGTACCCATACCTACGCCACAAAAGCACGATGCCAGACATTAACATAAACACTTGAGCCATCTTCAGCTCACCAGCAACAGAAGCAACATCCCGCCTACCAGATCCGCTTGCTGGCCATCTCGTACCTCTGCACGCCGCTGAGGTCGTCGTCCAACTCCTTAATCGCACGCGGCGACTCGAACCGCTTCTGCATGACCTGCGCGTTGCGCTTCTCCTCCGGCGTCGGTGGAATGTTCTCGCCCCAGTCGTAGAGGTACGACCGAGTCGTGGGATTAATGCTGGACGACTCGGTGTTGGGAACACCCGGGATGAACGCCGACGCGATCTCGGTCTCGGACTCCAAGTGGGACCGGCGCCGCAACTCCGTGGAGTTGTCCGGGGTGACAGTGTGGAACACTTCCACGTTTTCTATTGGCTCCACACTTTCCAAGGTCTCCACGTTGTGCAAAGTTTCAGCGTTCGTTTCAACGTTTTCCAACGGCACAGTAGAGAGCCTCAGAAGGTCAGGCAATGTCTGGAGCAGAATGTCCAGCGACGCCGCAGAAAACAGCAGGTGCCATAAAGGCGACGACGCAGCGTCGAAACTGCGTGTCTGGACGTGCGCAGACCCAAAGGCCGGTCTGGACTCCGGCTTCGGAGTGGCCTTCGCCGAGTAGCTTCTCAATTCTGTCTGGTACGCCTCGCGGTCGTGCTTGATGCGTCTGGCCCACTTTAGAAGCCAGAGACTCAAGATGAGGCGAACTGCTAGAGCAGTAACAAACGCCAACGACACCAAGGCCGCACTACCCAACACGGCACCCACAGACCAGGTGGAAGGAACAAACACTAGCAGCAAGTCCCGAGAAGTCATGCGCAAGAAACAGATGCATAGAGACATGACCGGCAAGCCGATGCGTCTTGTCAAGAGCACGTGGTCGGAGATCTCGTGCAGAGTGAGAGTTTTCGAGTTGGCTGAAAAAACCTCCATGAAGTCGTGGCTCAACACGTAGAGGAAGTTCTCGTAGATGCGCGGCCGAATCCGGTTGAACTTGTTGATAAAGCAGTGCTTGACCCAATCCACGAAGATCTCGCTACCCAACACAACCATAGTGGGGCCGAATATGGCGCCAAACCACTTGTTCCACGACTTCCAGCTATCAGGAATGAACCCTAACTGTGTCGAGCCCAACTGCGAGATGTTGCGCACAGCAATGACCACCAACATGATACTCAACTGGAATCGCTCGGTGAGGTCCGACATCGATACCTGGAACAAGCCTTCGCGCTCGAATTTCTTGAACACGGCGCCCTTGAGTTCTCCAAACTGGTTGGAGAGAAGTAAAGTGAGCAACGCATTGGAGTAGGAGTTCGCTGCCACGTGGAGCGACACCGTCTGGTAGATAAGAACGTAGGAGTGGCAGCACGAGTAGAAAAGTGCTAGCGAGAAGAACAAGAGAAACCGCGACAGGTTGCGCCAGTTTGTCTGTGTGACTGAAATGCCGAAAAGCACCGAAAGAATGTCTTGGCCAAGCGACGAAAGAAGCTTATCGGCCATTTCCAACACGCCAAACATCACATACAACTTGATGTGAGCCTGGCCTCGGATGTCGTGGTACAATCGCGACACTTCCAACGATGGAATGCCCAAGATGTATACACTGAGAACAATGAGGAGCAACGTGGTCAAGTCACGCTTCACAAAACGGAGCTTTTCAGCAATGCTTCTGAATTTTTGCGGCGCCCAGAGCAGCTCGTAAAGTGCCCGGAACCCAATGATACATATCTTCAACGGCACCAACGTAAACAAAGTGAGAAACGAGTTGAAGCACACCAACAGGCCGAAAAGAATGAATTTTTCAAGATGGAGCGGGATCTTGGCCATGCTGACCAACTGGTCCTCTGCTCTTTGCTCCTCTTCAATGTGCACTGGAGACTTCTCCTTGGACGAGTCTGGGCCCGGGAGATTCAACTCCAACACCAAGAGACGGAGCAACAGAATCAACCTTCCGTTTTTATTCGGTGGCTGGACGTTTGGCAGCGGCCCATTGTGGATGAGATTCAAAAATCCGCTCGTCGTGGACAGTCTGGAGCGAGGACGTTCTTCTTCGTCGGAAATCAGAATCGCGTCGCCGGAGTAGTCACTTCCGACCACCGCTGCAGACTCGAGTCGAGTCCCGAGGGTGTGTGGATGCAGCGCTGCACCCAGTGACGCCATAGTAAGTCCGGCTGGATTCCTGACTGGTGTTTGGGGAGTAGGAGTGCAGGTGTCAACAAGCAGTATACATGCAGAACAGCCATAGCCACAGACAATCGAACAGCAAAAAAAAAAAAAAAAAGAAAACCAAAAAGGAAGAAGAAACGGAAAGAGCGTAGTTTCCTTTTTGGTTTGTTCCTAAATTGAATTTTTCGTCTGTGGTCGATAATTGTGATAATTGTCAGTACAGCCTGAGGATCTCTCTAAGCAGAGTAGTCAAAGCCGAGGTCAATAGGGCCGATTGAGAAGATTCAACAAGACACAGAAATCAATTAAGGCAATCTTGTTCTTAAGGAAAATCACCAATTCAGGGAAAAGTTGGTCTGTTTCCAAAATCCACAGGACCACCAGAGAAATGGTGAGCACTGGAATGAAAGGTCAACTGAATAGGAAAGTCAAGACGTAACTGTGACGCAAAAAGAGAGTAATTCACCCGCAGTGTGTCAAAGAGAACCAAAAGCTAAGTAGAGTAATATCAACGAACTCAGACGTGATATGGTGATAAGATCAAAAAACGTCTTCATTCATATCACTCAGCCAGAACCACATGGAGTCTATACTGTGAGTGTTTGTTGAACGAAGTAGCCCATAGAATGGAAGTAGCGCATAGAATGGTCAAGTTCTAGCCCTTCCGTGAAACTCCACTTCCTCTGTTAGTTGACGCCTTCAGCCAATACCAATCTCAGTTACCAGTGAACACCACCTCTATTAAAATCCCTTGTTATCAGTCTCAGCCAGAATGATGTAGTAGCGCTGAGTTTGCTCAATTCCAGATCGACAATACTTTGATGCCATGCTCCGATTCCAGAGAACACATGGAACTCTTTCTGTCCCTCTAGCACAAGCCACCACTCTTCCCAAGATACTAACACAAAATCAGCTCCCATATCGAGTAAGCCTCCAATAACCCAGAGCAGCAATTACTGATCAATGCAGCCCCAGATTATGAGGAGGTGCACCAAACACACCTGCTGCCTCTTCACCTATAACCCTAGGCCTCTTATAGTTCTAGGCCTCTTATAGTTCTAGGCCTCTTATAGTTCTAGACCTCTTCAATTCTGCTTCTTACGCCACACGCAGCCGCTTCTTCTCCCAGTACGCGCGGGCCTCGTCGGAGAACTTGAACGTCGAGTGCAACCGGTCAATCCCTTCAATGTTGCACCCGTGAAGAAGAAGAAGTTCCGACACAACAAAGTACGAAGTGTCCAGGTGTGCGACCTTGACGGCCTTCCGGAGCGAATACTCAAAGAGACTGATGATGAGAGGCTCTGCATTGGCGTCAGTGGACAGGCCGACCTGGAGCCGCAAGTTCGGGTCTGCGCCGCAGTTGAGACACTTGACCACGGCGTGGATGTCGACCTTGCGCACGGCCTGGACCAAGAGCGAGTCTAGATCGGATACGGGCTCCATGAACGCTCTCTGCTCGTACTTCTGCTTGATGTAGGTGAGTCGCTCGTCGTCCTTTGCGTCTGGCCCTATTCTTTTCGCTGTGTGTTGTAAGTACGCATTCACCGCAGCGTTGTTCACGTACTCGAGCAACACAAGGCTCTCGTGCTCAAAGTGGTCGAGCCGCAACGACCGCACCTTCGACACGTGCGACCCCATGTTGCGGTGGCACAGCGAGCACTGGACACACATCACCATGAGAATGTTGGCTGAAACCCACTCCACCGACTCGCTCGAGCCACAGTCCGCGCAAACGGAGTTGTTGGCTCCTTCGGTCGACCGCACCAAGTCCAAGTAGTTCACGTGCGACGACGACGCGATGCGTGAAGTGGACACGATCGACACCGGAGACCCGACTCGGTCCACATCTGTTGGAGAGAGCACCTGAGGAGGAAGAGCAGGAAGAGGCGAGTCGAACTTTGTTTTGATGCGTGCCGGTCTCCGTGTCTGTTTCGCAGGGCTCACCAAGTTCAGAGTGATCTGGCCCGCGTGGTAGAGCGACCGCATCCACAGGGTGAGCTCGTCCTTGCTGGTGGCCTGGAACACGTGCTTCTGCTTCTGCGACGTGACGATCTCGAAGCAGAACTGCCGCTTGTCGTGCGTAGTAGCCTTGACGTTCGACAACGCAATGTCCACGGGCTTGTTGATAGGCTGCTGGCCCTTGCGCCAGTCGGAAAACTCCACCAACTGTCCGCCCCGCAAAACCACCCACTCCTTGTGCCAGCCAGGCTTGCCTTTCCCGCCGAGTGCGTACAATATGCCCGACATCTGGCCGTTTTCCTCGGTCGGGCTCACTGCGGCCGGTGACTGGACGGAAATCGGGTCTACGGCTGGGAAAACCGTGTTGAGGTCAATCGAGCCGTCGCCAGCGGGTTCGGCCTCGTCGGGCCTGGTATTGAGCGGATTATTCCTGATTAGACCCATGAGCTCCTCGTTGCTGCGGCACGCCTCGATCATCTGGCGCAAGTGGAGTTTTTCACTGTTGAACCGCGACAAGCTCGTGAGGTAGAGTGTGTCGTCTGTGGTGAGGAGCAGCTGGGACTTTTTGTAGGCGGAAAAGTCAAGCACGCCTGCTGGGCCCATTTCCAACCGCGAGAACTTCAAGAGATTCTCCAAAAGCTGGTTGAAGTACTGGTTGTTCAGAGCACTGTTGAGGGTGTTTAAGTAGTCGAACTTGGAAGTCTCAAACACTTTCCGCTTGAGCAAGAGCTTCTGCTGTGTGCGGTCCTTCTCGTTGGCCAAATATTTGTTGAGCCACTCATAGTACTCTTTAGAAGTCCGCTCAAACGCTTTCTTGCTCAGTGTCAGCTCACTCGCCTCGTGTGCTATCACAGGATGGAGAAAACTGAGCATCTTGGGGAACGTCGAGGTGCAAAGCACTTCCTTGAGAAACAGGCCGATGTTCTGCTCCATCGGGTGGAACATCAACTGGAGCTGCCGCAGAAGCCGTTTGGTGAGCTTGAGTTTGCGGAACAACGGGTTGAACTGCGTTTCACCAAGTGCATCTATGAGCTCAAGAAGCCTAGACTTCAGGATCGTGAGTCGCCGGAGCCCAGACTCCAACACTCGCACTTCTTCGTGGAAACTCTGCATTGCACGCTTCAACTTGGGGATACTCTGCTCGTACCTGAGAAGCTGCGACCGGAACTCCGGGCCGTCCTCGATGCTGAAGTTGTACGCTCTGCAGAAGTCCGAAACGGTGAATGTGGAAGTTTTCACCGCGGCGTCGGGCTCTGTTCGGATAGGTGGAACTGCCATTTTCAACACTGGTGCTGGCGTGTCGTCTACCCACAACAGAAACGAGAAAGCTAGCTCAAATGACGACTCTGCCTGCTCCCACACGCTCACGTTGAGTTTCTGGTTTCGGAGCCCGCGCGTGTCGAAGCTGTCGTTGACAACCACCACTTCTGGGTTATCACTCAGAATGACCTTGGACAACGAGATCTGCGACACATCTCGCATTTTATCCGTGTACTCTGCCATTTCCAAGTAACTCTGCAAAACTGACGCCTCATTGTCGTGGCCCCATGTCTTGAGAATGGTAAGCAGATGTCCAGTATCTTTAGTAGTCTGAGACACAGTCAAGTGTAGTTTGAGCCTGGAAAACGAGGTTGGAACACTGAGCAAAAGAGGGAAAGACGCCAATTCACTAGCCACATATCGCAATGGCGCACCCACCGCTGTGTTTGTTGCCGTATACAAATGGTCAATGCTATTACAGGCGCCATCTTTCATCAGGACCGAGTAACGGGACAAATCTTTCTCGTCGGTGAGAATAACACGATTGAGCACGGTTTTGCTGTTTTCCGTCTCGGAGTACGGGAACGAAAGGGGGAATACAGACATCCCAACCACACTCAATTGTACCAGTAGACAGTAGTCAGTATTTCTCTGTATTAGTATAGATAGTGGTTGTATGCAGGTCGCCCATAAATAGCCAGTGAAAAAAAAAAAAACAGAAAAAAAGTAGCAGTTTTATGGAAACTGCAGCGCGCGAGTTGCGTCCGCCTGTCACTTTTGGTCCACCGCTCTCTGCAGATTGACTCCAAAATTGCTTGTTGTTCCTTTTGTCCTGCATATACATCCATATCAGTTTCTAAGCAGACTTGAAACTATCAAAACTCCAAAAATGGCTCTGATCCTTATGGACGATGACAGGTCTAAAGACATGTGTCCGGTATGCAAGACGGACCGGTACTTATCGCCGAACATGACGTTTCTTATCAATCCGGAATGTTATCACAAGATCTGTGAGTCTTGTGTGGACCGAATCTTCTCTCTAGGCCCAGCACAGTGTCCGTATCCAAAGTGTACGAAAACTTTGCGGAAAAACAGGTTTAAGAAACAGGTTTTCGAGGATATCAAGATTGAGCGAGAAATCGATCTCCGAAAGCGGATTCAGGGCATATATAACAAGACGCAAGATGATTTCGACAGTCTAAGTGACTACAATGCCTACCTTGAACAAGTAGAGACTCTTATTTTCAATTTGAGTGAGGGAATCGATGTGGAAAAAACACAGAAGGAAGTGGACAAGTACGAAGCCGAGCACAAGATCGAGATCTTGGAGATTGCTATGCGTGAGAGTCAGAAGAACGCTGATCTAGCCAAGTACCAGGAAGCTACCGAACGGCTCCGGCAAGAAAAATTGAAAATCCAGCGGCAAATGGAGGTGGAAGATATCGAGTTCCAGCAGCAGCAGAAAGTGGAATTGATGGAGAAACTCTCTGCGTCCGATGCCAACGCTGAAGAGATCATGAAGCAACAGAAAAACATGCAAATCAAGCGGTCTTCTCAGAGAAAGAGACAACTTCAGCAAATTACAAACAACTTGGATAAGCAATTCCGTGCTGCCGGAACAGCCAAGGACGAGCCTGTGGAGAAAGTTCCATTCACTCCATTCTGTGGAGACAGAGATTTGCACAAGGGTTATACGTATATGAAGCTGGTGGACATTTCCGATACGTACTACGATCCGTTTGTGAACCGGTTGGCGCAAAACAAGGAGTTTTTGGGTGGAGGCTGGCGGCTTGAAAATGTGTTTGAGCGAGCGTTGGACGAGGCGTTCATGGGGCTCCATTGCATCATAGAGGCGGAGAAGGCGGGGTGAAAGAGAGAGAAATTCATAACTAAGAAGAATGAAGTGGAGAAAATGGTTGAGAGGACGAGAAAATGAAAGGAGTGGGTTGATAGACGAGTAGTTGGTGAGTGTTGGAGCATTACCTGGTACATAGTGTGTGGATGGGAAAAGAAAAAAAATGTAAATGAAAATGTAAATGTAAAAAGAGAAGAAAAGTAAGGGTATAAGTATAAGTATAAGTATAAGTATAAGTATAAGTATAAGTATAAGTATAAGTATAAGTATAAGTATAAGTATAAGTATAAGTATAAGTATAAGTATAAGTATAAGTATAAGTATAAGTAAACGAAAAGTAAAAGAAAAGTAGAAGAAAGGTAAAATTAAATGAAAGAACTGTACATTCTAAAACCAATGATTCTTATGAAATTGTGACTACGAAAGTGTCTACATTATGAGCAGAATGACGAGAATGACCATACTAACTAAATATTTAGGTATTAGCTTGTTTGTCTGTTGTCTTATACCGTTTCCGACCTTAATTTCTTGAATGAGCGACTGTGGTGAGGTAGTGGCTTGGCTAGGCTGAATTGACGAGCCTCAGCCATGCAGCTAGAGCCAGAGTGAGAAGTAATACAATGATGAACACACCACCCTTTGTGTTTCCAGAAACAATTCTTCCAGTTGATTCTGCGTTTTCTCCATCTAAATTGGCAGGTAAAAAGGTTTGCTTTGGAAGAGGTAACCAGAGTAGACCACAAGGGACATACCCACAACAAGCCACCAATAAAGAAAGCCTCAAATGCAAAATAAAAGTCTTTCTCAGCTCTTCTCCACAACACCCTTACTTTTCCAACGCACCCTCAAAGAACTAGTAGGTCGTCGTTCTCTTTAATCACAGGTGGAGCAGGCGAAGGCAGCGACTCGTGCGGATTCTCCCCATTTGCACTATTCCTCTTCGCTTCCCCAGCTTCTAGAGCATCTAGGCCCTGGATCTGCGCACTGTTGGTGTCGATGCTGCTTCTAGTGTCTTCAAAAGACACCTCAGCACGAGTAGACTGTGGAGAGGCCGTACGCAGCGACAGAGGCTTCAAAAACCCCGCAAGAAGCGACTTGGGTCGAACCTTGGGCGGCGTGGCGGTCGGTGCAACAGGCGCAGGGTAGCTCTGGACCTCAGAGTCGAAGTCTAGAGTGAAACTGCTGGAGCTTTGCTTGGAAGTACCGAAGAGCGAGCCGAAAAACCCCGTCAGCCGGTTCATGCTCTGCATCGCAATGGCCTTCTTGAGCGACTGCTCGAACTGCGCCTCCTTGCGCTGGATCCGCTGCAAATGCATCTCGTGGTCCTTCCGTTTCCGCTCGTCCAACTTCTTGGACGCCTCCTGGCGATGGTGCGCTTTGATCACCTCAATGCGGTCCTGGATGAATCTGCTGCTCTCCTTCTCCACAATCCGCGCGAGTCTGGGCATCACAGGCTTGTTCTTCGGCGGTAGAGGCAGAACAGGCCTAGACTCGGGTATCGACGCTGTTCCGTTCAGTGACGCGGTGGATGTGCGCTCCTGGAGTATTCTTTTCCGCGCGGCTATAGACGTGTCGCTGGTCGACCACGAAAACAACGAATTGGCTCCACTGACTGAAGGCGAAGACACCAAATCTCTGTCTGCGTGGTCAGCGTAGTTGTTCCACGCATTGACTTTGTCTCGCAGCACGTGCTCCATGCTTGACGTGGAGAACTGCACTATGCTGTTTTCGGAAACATCAACAAACTGTGGCGTCGGCTGTTGGAGTGATGCGTAGTACTTAGTAGCTCCAGGCGACAGATGTAGTAGACTTTCCGGATATATTCTCTCACGGAAAATCGACAGCGGTTCCTGTGGTTCCACGCACGTGACCGCGCGGTCTAGAAGCTCTGTTTCGGTTTGCATGGCTGTTACGCCTGTGTTAGGTGTAGTAGTTGGAGTCAATATAGAATTCCCAGTTTGCACCGATTAAAGCTCTCCAAACTTTTCAGCAGCCAGACCAGTAACCACTAATAGTGAATGCAATCCAGGCATGTACAAAGCAGCCGGAGTATATAATCCCAATAAGCGGCAGTGCTCACAAAGTTGTAAAGTTGGATATTAAGGCTGTAGTTACTGAGCCCCGCACGTGATGCCAGGTCACGTGCCCAGAACTGGTATAGAGCGATGCACTGATACTGATCTACCACGAAATTCCATGCCCTTTCAGAATATCCAGTTCCCTGAGTACCCAGAGCAAAATGTGTTTTTGGCCTACTATACTGGTATAGACACATCCACACTCACCACGGTGAAATCTGAACTCGTGGCCCGAAATCCCCTCTATGACTACTGCTTCCTAAGTACTACCCACTTAGTATCTATGGAACAGCTTCGGTGTGCGGTTTACAAGTCTGTGGAGAATAGTGTCCATGGAACCATGCGTGCCAAGACGCTAAACACCGAGATCATCTTCAATCTCTCGCCCATAAATAACATCAACGATGCCTTGAAGAGGTTTGGTGTGGACGACCTGAGGTCTGATGTCATTGTGATAACAGTGGCCACTGATGCATTCGAAGAAATCGACGGAAAAGTCTCTGAACTCCTAGGTGTGGAGTCGCTGGAACTCAATGACCAGGTTTTGCAGAGCACGCTCGATGTCAAGAAGTTCAAGAAACTCTTCAAGTTGGCTGACGTCGACCCGAAAGATTACTCCCAGAGCGCAATTGCGGCGAGTTTGTTGCGGGGGCTCTAGTGAGCAAGTCACAAGTAGAGGCATGGCTGTAATGTGAACGGTTCTCGCGTCGCAATCGAGTCATCTGATCGTGGCTATGCAACGAAGTAGAGCCGTGCCAATGTACGATATCAATGAGAATGTGTAGATAAGTGGCAGAAGAATTGCATCCTGCTCGGAATCTGAAAAAGCTCGTGTTTCATTGAAACTGAGCTTATGCCATCAACGTATTCATCCGTGAAAGACAATACATCAGCGCGTTCTTTCAGACACGATACTCCGAATGTATTCCCCTGCAATCTGACCACTTTGGTCTTTTATCTGATATTGTCTCTAGTCTGACAATCCCAGTCATCTAATGCTGTGTAAACGCAAACCGCAGTAGCTTCAATGTAGTGCTAGGAGGCGCAACCACCGAAACCATCTCCTCCTCGCTCTCGCTGAGAACATACTCCTCCCGCTGCAGCGACTTGAGTTGGCTCTCCGAGCCAGCAAACGTGATTTCGCCAGAACTGGATGGTGTATGTGGCGACAGGCTCCCGTCGGTGTCGTCCCGTGTAACCTGTGCCACCTGCGTGACTACAGTCAGCTTGACCTCTCGAACAGTGACTTTCTCTGTAGAAACCCGCGTTTTCATCAGGAACTTCTCTCGCCATTGCCTGCTCAAAGTCTGCCGCTTCACCGGCGACTCGTCTAGCTCGTTCTGGTACCCATCCTCCGAGCTGTTTTCGTCGACAATGCTTTTCGCAGATACGAGTCCCGGTGGACCGATCATGCTCTGTGTCAATGAGCCCTGTGAGAAGTCGTCGTCGGTATCTGTTAAGTACTGAGAGTCTTTAGTTTCCTCACCAGCAGCACCAGCAGCAGCGGTCAAGTTGAAACTGTCGCATTTCACCGGCGAAGACGACTCCGGAATCTCGGAGTCACCAGTCAAAAAGCTCGAGTCGTGCCCGGGCGACAGGTTGGGTGCCAACACCGGGATGTTTGGTGTGAACACTGGGGTCTTGGATGCAAAGAACCTGCTGCCTCCGGAAGAAACCTGCAGCGTAGCGATTGACCGCAACTTCTTCGAAGTCGGCGAGAGTTTCGTTGAGCAGTCGCTGAGCCGTTTCGCCGAGTCCACGTCGAGAGTGTTCCGCACAATCTTGACTGCGCTGTCCACCTTGAAGTAGCTCTCGATCGACTTGGACGGGCCAAAAGACTGGCTCTTCACTGCTGTTTTCGTAACTGCCGGCCGCTGAGACACCATGGAGTTGCTTTTCCGGACCGCAAGGTTCTGCTCTCGCGAGATAAGAGGCCCGTGTGTTTCCGGGTGCACTTTTCCCGTGCAAATTCCAGCGTGGACGTCACTGTTCAAAGTGCGCCCGCAGCACATTTCCACGATCTCCATGTCTATATCGAACCCATCCGTGTAATTTGTCAATGTCAGCAACTCTCGCTTTATAGGGTCAAACACCTTCTGGTACTGGAACGCCAAGTCGGCCCGGAACGCCTCCTCCATGAAGTCGTCCGGAACAACTTTCCCGTCGGCCTTAAGTGAAGCCACAATCTTGTCTAGCGACCCCAATCGCTGCACCATGGTGAATGCAGTTTTGAGACCTACTCCAGGTATACCCTTTGTGTAATCACAGCCGGACAAAATGGCAATAAGGCGCCACTGTGCGTGGGTGAACGTGGCCAAAAACGGCAGCCGCTTCAACTTCGCAAGGTTGGCTCGGTCGATCTCAATGCACTCGCCGTAGTCGTTCAACTTGGTGATGAGCTTGCGGCACCCAAACACCAACAAGTCGGAGTCTTCCGAGAGAATTCCGTCCACCAACCCCACTTTCTCTAAATACACCATCTGCGGGTCTGCCTCGTACGGAGCCACCACGTACTTGACGTGTTTTCTATCCAACTCCACCATGACTGACTTGGCCATTTCCGGCGTCACCGCAGCCGCTTTCATGAACTCTTTCCACGCGAGTTTCCTGTTGCCCTTTCGAAGAAGGTCTGTAGCTGCCTCTCTGGCTTTTTCACGTTTTAGCCGCCGTTCAATGTGCGTACCTTCCTTAGTAGGCAACGGAGATCCGTCGAAAACCATATACGGCTCCACCCCGAAATGACGCAACATTTCGACTTTTTTCATAACTGAAGTGATGTATCCTTTCGCTGGAGCATCAGTACAGAGGTCCTGGGCACACAGAATGAGCCCACGATGGAGCCATCCATAAGTGTCTACTGCCAAAGTTTTCCCTTTATATTGGGACAAGCTGGTGGGGACCTGGATTTCTTTTATTTGCTGGAGAAGTCCCGTGACACCCATGTTGCATAGTATTAGTGAGTGTGGTGGGTTTTAGGAAAAGGCCTGTGTGATTTACTAGTCGCGTCCCATGTAAATAGTGCGCGCGTTGGTTACTCCATATAGGGCCAATGTAAATTCCAATAATGCATACGTGCGAGCTGCGCAGCTCCAGGGAAAAGATGTCTGAAAGTCTATAGAGCGAAGGAAAGTGGCAAAGTAGGGAAAGTGGCAAAGTAGGAAAACTGGCAATCAAGGACAATGTACAACAGTATTAATACCAATCCCAGTCCAATCCAATACCAATAGTAACCACTGACCTCTTTCTATCATTCAGAGACAAACCACGAACCGAATTTCCCATCTCGCGATCTCCATCTCTCATTCCTTTCTCCATCTCAATCTCCATCTCAATCTCCAACTCTCGATCAATTTCGCAGCTAAGTCTTTCTCTCTTCCTTTCCCTCTTCCTTTCTCTCTTCCTTTCTCTCTTCCTTCTCTCTTCCTTCTCTCTCCTCCCTCACTTCTTCTTCGGCTTGTACATCACCTGGCGGTTCAGGTGGAACTTGTGCATGCTGACCGCGGGCTTGCTCCGCTTCGAGTGCTCCTTCAAGTCCTTGGAAGGGTCGTAGCCAATGATCGGCCCAAACGTGATGGTGGTGGCACTCTTCCCCGCCCCTTTGGGCTCCTCGCCCACCACGGCGTTCTGCGGGAAGAACTGGATCTGCGACGCCGGCGCAGAGTTCACCGAAGGGTGCGTCATCACCGGCTCGGGCCGAAACATCATGCCCCACTGCTGCGGAGGAACCATCCCGCTCAGCATTGGTGCCGGTGGCATGTTGCCTGGCATAAGCATGGGATTGTACCCTACCAGATTTGTAGTTCCATCGTTGATGACGTCGTTCACCATTTGTCCTTGTGCAAATGGCGGCACGAAATTTGGGTACATCGTGGGCTGGGGCTGTGGATGCAGCATGCCGAACGGAACACCGCCATTCGGCACATCGTGGGGAAAGTCCATGTGTGGCGGCTGCGGCATCACACCCATAGGCCCTGCGACGTTGATAATCTGACCAGCAGAAGGTTGTCGGCCGCCAATCGTGGACACACTCACAGGCGTGTTCAAGTCGGAGGACTTGCGTGACATGTCTGGGCGGTAGGCCGGGTTCACAGAACCAAGCCGCGCGGAGCCGGGCGTCACGGCCTCGGAGTTGGAGTAGTTCGGGTTGTACTTTTGCAAGAGCGACGCGTCGTACGTCGGGATGCTCACCGAGCTGGATATGGAGGGCGCGTTGGTGGCCAAGTTGGTGTTGATCGGCGTGCGCTCTGGTTTTGTTGGAGACGGAGAAGCCAACACAGTGGCATTGTCGTCGATATCCGATGGGCAGCACCCTCGGATTCTCCAGTGAGAAACTGACACGTTTCCCTGGCCCATGTCTGCAATGTCAAAGCGGTAGGTGAAGTAGCCATGGACGTTGCCGTACGACAAGTCGTCGCCGTCGTAGATCACCTGGACAATGTGCAACTTCTTGATGTCGTTGTACGCCTTGGACCCGTTGCTCAAGAATGTCAAGTACCCAGCCCAGAAGTTGTTGAGAAAGGGCACCTGGATCTGGAACGTGCCGTCGTCGTTCCTGTACCCGTTGATGAGCTCCTTGGACCGCAACAAAATCTTGTCGTCGTCCTTGTAAATGCTGGTGCACGACTTCCACGAGAGGAAATCGTCTCTCAGGACGTTTGGCGCCAAGCGCATGTGCAAATGAGACAGGAAGTCGCCGTTCTCTATGGAGAAAGACCGCGGGTTCGTGAGTGGCGATGTAGGTGTGGATGTGGCGTCGTCGTTGGGCCTGAAGTTGATGTCACACCGCACAGAGTGGATGGGCACACCCTGCTTCATTAGGCGGTCGCACATGTGGTCGAAGTCGGACGAGAGCCGAGCGTTAGTGATCATCAAGGCCTTTTTCGCCTCGGAAACGTTGATCACGTGGGTGCTGTTCTGTTGCAGCGACCCAAGCCGGGCGAAATTATGCTCACACTGGATAGGCAGCTTGTAGACAAACGCCAACGTCAAGTCTTCTAGCGTCAAGTGCGGAGCTTCAACATGCAACGGAGTTTCGGCAAGAAAAGCCTCGGGCGAAGACAGCACGGCCGGTAGTGGGTTGTGCAATGCCAGAGTGTCTTCCACCGGTAAAACGTCCAGCTTGGCAAGGCGAGACTTGTTGAGGCGGAACAAGCGCGACGAGATCTGCTTGGCGGTGCGCTCCACCCCGCTCTTGTTGAACAACATTCGAGACAAGACCTTGTTCTGCGAAGTATACTTGAGTGCAGCAGAGTCCAACGGCTGGCTGTCTCGGAAGCGCACATATTTCAGGTAGCACGCCAAGAGCAAGTCGTCCAACTCCGACGTCCAGATCTTGCTGGCGTCCACTTCTCCAACGGCTCCTGTGCCGCGTGGGCTAGTATCTTCTATGCGAATGGCCATAGCCTTACAAGGCGACTCCGCCACGTCGGACAAGCGTCTTTTCCGGGACGGAGTCTTCAACTTGTCGTTTTTGGTCGCCAAGATGGGCGACGACTTGAGCCGCGGGCTCTCTTCTAGGCTGGCGCTCTGGAGGAACAACTCCTCTGGCGAGAGAAACAACGCGGAATCTTTCGTGTCGCCTTCTTCGTGGATCGACGTCAAGTTCACCGAGACGTTCTGCGCCTGTGTGTCGTTGGTCAACGACCAGAGATCCACGGAGTCGCCGGTACAGATCAGGTCTGCGTCCATGTCGAACTTCTTCTTTTCGATTTCGAAGGAGTCTGGGGCGTTCTTCGGCGAGAACAGCGCGAAAAGGTCGGAGTTGCGCGAGCTGGCACGCTCGATCTGGTCGATGTTGTTATTGTCGTTGTTGTCGTCGTCCTTCTTTGCAAACCGGTTGAGGAATCTGTGCGGAGAGAGGGAGCTCAACAACGAGAGATTCCGTGGCGACGCGAACTTGAACGAGGGCAGTAGGCCGAAGCCGAACGAGAACGACGGCGTCAAGTGGTTGCCTGAGCCGGCGCCGGAGCCTGAGCCGGAGCCCTTGGATCTGGGCGTGTGAGGAGGCATTCAGGCACTAAGTGTAGCAGTAAACAAAGGAGAAACGAACAAAGACAGCAGTGAAAAAAAAGGCACCAATGCAGAATAAGGAAAGTAGTGGAAATAAGATCCTCTTTCTCTGTTCTCCGATCCACTAGCACACGCACAGCACCAGGAGAGCAGGTTCAAAAGTAAAATATGCTCGCGGTCCACCAGTGTAGGCCTGAATACAGACGCGAAATAGTGAGATTCGCGTTCTGGGGGCATATTATGCGCCCGTGCAGGCAATCGCACCAGGCCATGAGATGAGAGGAGAGGAAAGAAAGAGAGAAGGAGAGAAGGAGAGAAGGAAGGAAAAGAGAGTATTTAAAGGTTGAGGAGTGAAAGTGGTGATGATTTTCGTTTTTTTTTCACTGTTTTTTTGTTTTTGTTTTTGCTCTTTTTTTTTTTTTTGTCTAAGTTCTGTGCCTGTTGCTGGGTGCTCACTTCGAAATCTGTTTCACTCGCAGGAGACTGAGTCGATCACAGGAGGCAGCAAAAAAAGAAGGAAAGAAAAAAAGGAATTGCTAAAGAAAGAAAGAAGAGGAAATAAGAAGACGAGGAAGAACTGAAAAATTGAAAAACTGAAAAATTGTATATACTCATTGGTTCCAGTAAGTAGGGGTGTCTTTATCACCAGTATTGTCTCCATTACTAGATAGTGCGACATGGAAATTAGGCACCACATGGAAGACAGTGGAGAGAAAGAAGAAAAAGAAAAAGAAAAAGAAAAAGGAAAAGGAAAAGGTAGAATAATCAAAATGGGTTAATACTGGTAAAGATATAAACTTTCTCTCTTCTTTCTCTCTTTTGTTTGTGCCTCTTTATTTCTCTGGATTTGCTTTTCAATGGTGAGTGGTGGAGAAACACGTGAAGAACAGCTTGGATTCGTAGAGAGTCACTAACTTTCCAAAACCTGGTTTTTCCATAATGGCTGGAAAAAGACGTTCCATATTTAAAAAAACGACACTAAGTTACTGCCTAAAGCTAGTGTTTTTCTTCTTCTTCTTGAGAACATCCAGAAGTAGGCAGGAAAGAGAAGTCTACTATTGGAGAGCTGTACTCGATTTCATTCTGGTTTTCCATCTAGCGATCCCCAACAGTCTTACTTGGCTTCACCATAGATAATCCTGATTACGGTATTACAGAATCGCCAGCCAGTAGAACTGACTCTGCAGCCACAATTCCTCGCTTGGAACATGAACATTGACTAAATCAGCATTATGGAAATTGCTAGTATAATTAGTTTCAATAAAACGCTTATTGAATCAGCATTATGGGAAATAAAGTGTGCTTAGTTTCCAACTCCAAAAGTGCTCCAAAGCCAATGCTGTCTGGTAGGTCCGGAAGAATATCTGCAAGCTCATATGTCACACCACAAGGTATTGAAAAAGATCAAGAATTCCTAAAATGTCTTGACTGACCACCACGAGATTTCACTGTATCTTCTCCTATAATAGCAAGAAGGCATCAAAGCCAATTGAAATGGAAATCTCCAGAACATTGAGTTCTCCTAGTACAAATGTGGAATCATTGACTTCAACGGGAAGACCAAACGACTATATACGCTGGTAAAGCGAGAGTAAAAGGACGATTAAAAAAAATGATGATCACATAGTTGGATCAGGATTTCCCCTCAAAAGTACATTAGGAACGAGCTGGCAGTAAAGAAACGTAAAGGTAGACTCTGAAGTCGCAAGAAAAAACTACTGGATGAAAAAAAAATGGACATTTATGAATCTGATCCAGATACTCAAGTAGAGAAGATTGCTAATTTAGAGTCTGAGCCGGGTAAGTTGGGTGTGGCTATTTCCATAGAGAGTCTGATGAAAGTGAGGTGGAACAACGAGGCAGTGTATCCAGAAAACCTAGTATTTTCATAATAATGGAAAAGGTTATAAGCAGCTCTCAATCAACTTTTCCAAAAACGTGGCCGTTCTTCTGGAGAGTGTTGGCTCCTCCGCTGGGTAGACGTGAGTAAGTAACTCCATAAGCCTATTAATTAAACTGAAGAAATTACTAGCAGAAGGAATGTGGCCCTCAAGAATAAGACCAGTAATCACTAGCATCACTGAGGTGATTGATAAAAAACGGCAGATGTATGATTTTTTTTTTTTTTTTTCAAACACATTGGGATCCAGTGCTTAGTTCTGTGATGTCACACTAAAAGTCTTTCTCAGACAAGAACAAAATAAGCGATTCTTATTTCTCTACATAATACCCTGGATGGTGCTTCAATGGCTAGTGGACCAAACTATCTAAAGTGCCCTCACCCAATAACTCTACTCTCCCCGTGGCCCCACGAGCGCATAGATCTCCTCCACAAACGCATAGCACAAGCCCTTGTTCTCCACCTCGGCATCCACAAACAGGCGCCGCAACTGCTCCACGCACACCGACGCCGACTCCTTGTTGGCGCGGAGCATCACCGCCGTGAGCGCATCGTACACGAGGCGCGAGTAGTTCAGGCTCAGCGCAGACATGGCGGCGGGTGGGGCCGACGTGGCCTCAGCAAAAGTAGCAGGAAAGTCCCAGTGGATGGTAAGCGGATGGTCCAACTTCTTCTCCTTTTTCTTCAGCTTGCGCTCCGGAAGCGCCTGCTGGCGCACTTTCTTCTCGGCAACCACCGCCTTCATGTCTACATCGGGACATGCGGTGATGAACCGGTGGTGCAACAACGTGGACGCACTGGGCCGCTGCTTGGGCGACTTGATGAGGCAGTACCGCACGAAGTCCTTGATGTTGGCGCTGAAGCGGCGGCCTTCCAACTCGGGCGACTTCCGCTTGGGAATCTCGAAAAGTGCCTTCATCGGGTCCATGGAAGAGTAAGGTGGATGTCCAGTGACAAGCTCAATGGTGGTGATCCCGGTGGACCAGATATCTGCCTTTGTGTCGTATCCCTTGGCGCTGCTCTGGATCACTTCCGGGGCCATCCAGTAAGGCGTGCCCACCACGGTGTTGCGGCGTGTTCTGGTGAGCGACATCTCTCCGCTCACACCAAAGTCAGCAAGCTTGACTGCGCCAGAGTCTGTTAGGAGAATGTTGGCCAGCTTGATGTCGCGGTGCACTTTCTTCTGCGAGTGGAGGTACTCGAGGCCCCGGAGAACGTCTCGGACGATGTAAGCTGTGACATCTTCTGAGAGCTTGGAGAAGCAGTGGAGAAGGTCTGAGCACAGGCCACCGCCGCAGTACTCCAACACAATCCACATTTTTGTGTTCTGCAAGAACGTCTCGTAGTGGCGCGTCAAGTACTTGGACCGGATGTGAGAGAGAAAGTGGATTTCCCTGATGAGTTCGTTGATATCGCCTGCTTCGTCCAAGTCGATCATTTTCAACGCGTACACCTGGCCAGTTTTCAAGCTTTTCGCTTTGTACACTTCGCCGAACGAGCCACGCCCAAGAAACGTCTCCACGTTGTAGTCTTCCGCCGGCATTGTGGACCAGGAGAAGAGGAGTGGATTTGCAGCCACAAATGCGGAAGCAAGAAAGAGTTGAGAAAGAAGAAAAAAGGAAAAGAAAAAAAGAAAAGAGAGAGAAAGAGAGAGAAAGAATATAGAAAAAACAGATAAAATTTTCAAATCTTCACTCATCTCTCTTCATACTCTTATCTCTCTTCACTCCATCTCTTCTTCTTTGCCTGCACACCAACATCAACGCATCTACTCCATCTACCATCACCAACACGATGGATTTGATAGGCGAGATCGTCGAGCACGACGTGCAGGAGGCCGTTCCGCCAGCTCCGCACACGGAAACTCACGTCCGTGGATTTCCAGAGCTAGCGCCCATCCACAAGAAGCGTGGCTCCAGATTCTCCCAGATGGCCAAGAAGGACCCAAAACCGGTCTCCGAGGCAGAGAAAATCCACCGCGAAAACATGGAGAAACTCAAGTCGCTCACCTCGGACGAAATCGCCCACGAGCGGCAGGAGTTGTTGGAGGGGCTCGACCCGAAGTTGGTCCAGGCGTTGCTCCACCGCGCCGAGGCGCGAGCGCCGTCACACGAGTCACACGCGCACGCGGAGGGCTTTGACGGGTGGATTGGCGGTGGAAAAGGCGTGGAGTTGCCTCCGCTCGACCGAGACGACGTGAATCGTGCGTTGGGCATCAAGACTGTGCGGTTCAGCGAGGAGGCGCCTACGGCGGCAAACGACGCGGAGTCGGCCACAAAGAGCGATCTGGAGTCTGGAGCAGACACGAAAAACGACTCGGAGGACGACCAGGTCGCCCCGGAAGGGTACCAGCTTGTTGACGAGGACTCGACCGAGCCAGAGCCGGAAATGCACTTCCCCAAGCCCAGGGCGCCCACCGAGGACCCGGAGCTCGACATCAACGACCCCGACTTCTTGGACCAGCTCCACGAGAAGTACTACGCGGACTTGCCGCGCGAAACCAGCAAGCTCGCATGGATGACCGAGCCGTTGCCCCAGCAACGAGTGACCACCTACGAAGCCATCAGCGACATGCGCTTTGACTTCCAGGGCAATTTGGTGGAGCTCACGGACGAAAACGCCCAGAAACCCGTTTATCTTGGACTTCATCATCACTCAGACAGTCCGCAGTTGCCAGGTTACACATTGAGTGAGCTTCTCCACTTAACTCGGTCAGTGGTGCCTACTCAGCGGTGCCTTGGAATCCAGATGTTGGGCCGCATTTTGCACAAGTTGGGCTTGCACAAGTACAACATTCTCCCTGTTTCAGCCGACGACGGCTCACTGTTGGCTTCAGAGGCTGCGCTTGTCATGGACCAGTTTGAGGCCATGATGTGGGACCTCATTGAGCAGCTTCGCGTGGTGGATTCCTTGACAGAAGCCAGCCAGGCAAAGAACCTCTCGGTGCAGAACTACGCCATCGAGGCGTTGTGGCTCTGGAAACAGGGCGGAGGCAGACCTAAACCACGTACTTCCGATGAGGACGTGATTGCTGCACATTTACAGCAAGTCTAGCTTCTACGGATGTTACAATGTGATATCGGTGCAGAAAACGGCGTGACTCCTTGCGGTAGCCGCTTTCTCCTGACTGCTAAGCAACCGGTGCTCTATACTACACCCAGCACACTCTCTGTTCAGAAGCCTTTGACCTTTTCAGAACGAAAACGCGAAAGCTGGAGAACTCAAGAGCGTGCCTTTATGAGTGCACTAGGGAGAACACAGGACAGACCTGGACAGCCCAAAAGAGAAAGAACCGGGCCAAAACGGCTCGGCCTGTTCTCCATAGACTGGCCTGGACTGATTACACCTGTCATGGAATTCAGATATTTTTGCTCTCCGCACAGAGACACATTGAACCGGTGTTCCTCGAGAGGTGGTTTCCCGACCGGCCAACTTAAGTTGTGCGGCTGATTACAGAAAAGAGAGAAGACTTGTATTGGTGCTAGGAGGAGTTTGAAAAATTTGATAAAAGGGTACCTCGGTTGTGTGCAGGTCGGACCCAAATGAACAAGATGTTCGAAAGGAAAATAATAGACGCATTGATGAAGTGGGTGTTGAGAGTGATGTGGTATAGTGTGCTGTGAAACGTGACAATTTTTGGCTCACGGCACGGATCTCAAGAATCTCAGCTGGGTCCAACAGTTGATAGTGCGCTCAAGAGGTCAGCCAGTATAGAAAGGGAGCATAATGAGAAATCGATCTGCAAATCAAAACATTATACTAATTAATTTTTGGATCACAAATATCAATGTTATCGACATTGGCCAAACGTCATTAGTATAGCACTATCCAGGGATCCAGTAGCTCTAATGTCAAGATCTAGATGTTCACTATTGATAGTCAATCGCCAAAAGAAAAAAAAGACAATTTCAAAATCAGGACACTCTTTGCAAATGATTGGATATGTGTCATATCTACGTATTCCAGGTCTCTAGGTATAATTCTATCTAGATGCTTGGCACTATCAACTGACCTGAAGCTTGTAACATGCACCACGATTCTCCAGCCAGTGCTATCTAGATTCGATATCTATGATGTTTGCTATTTGGATTCGATTTCTGTAATATTTTGGATTCACTATCTTCAAATTTCGTGATCTTTCATTTGTATCTAGATACACCATCTGGATATTCAGTACTGATCCAGAAACCAATAGCTTAAAACACAAGGACTCAATGAAAATAGTACTGGATGCCAATAAATGAGTTGAAAAAAATATGATGTGATAAGACGTGAAGGTGATTGAGCTCTCTTTCCCTCTTCTTAGTACTGAAGGCTCAGATCTGTTTCAAAATCTATATATTCTAAGATCTCTCAATACCTGAGCTCACTGCAATTATGTCCAAAAGTCCAGAAATCCATACACATCTCCTTAAAAAATTGTATAGACCATGAATGAGTTTCTCTTTCTATATTTGAGCAATTCCTATTAGTTGACTGTTATCTAGTTCAACACTGCAGATCCACTGTCTACATTCAGCACCCTAGATCCATATCCAGTATTCAGTTCCACTAGTAGTATCCAGAATTCAGTTCCCTCTCCCTGAAAACTGTTATCTAGAACAATCTAGAAATAACGTCTTCCACAGATTAAATGACATCTAGACCAGTGTGATCGTCATATCATCCCGTCTTTCAATCACACACTTTTACCCATGCAACCTCCAATATGCCCTCATACCTTTTCACATTTTCTGTTCTTCCGCTCTACTGCTCTTCTGCTCTACTCCTCTACTCCTTTACTTCTCTCCTCTACACCTCACTAGCTCACAGTATATTCAGTCCTAATCCAGTATTTACTCCCCCAATTATATCGTCACAGACCCGTAGTTGCTGTGGTTGTGTCCATCTCCACCCACAGCAGCGTAACCCTCTCTGAATGGGTACATTGAAATGATGTAGCACGCATGGATCAAGCCCGGAATAAATCCAAGAATACAGAGACAGATGTTGATGACCAAGTCCATGGAGCAGCCGGTTTTCACCGCCACTGGGATTGGAGGGAAAAAGATGGCGATCAATACTAAAAACCAATCACGAGAATGCATTTTGGTATGGAGGCAATAGAGGGGCCTGGCTCTTTATATAGGAGTAGCAATCTATACTGCGCACAGACGATCGGTGCGCCGCTCGCTCCTGCAACTAAGCCCTCCAGCAGTGACTAGGGTAGGGAGCTTCTGTAAGAGAATTATGAGGAGTGAAAAATGTGAATTTGAAAAATGTGAATTTGTGAAAGTAATAAACTGACTTTTCTGCTTTCGAAATGTATTTTTTTTTTTTTAATATGTAATCTTGCTTTTTTGGTGCGCATTCTCAGTATTGGCTAGTTATGCCAATTAAGAACACCCAGCTATTCTCCAGAAAATACAAAACGTGAGCAAAAATACAAATTCATCTAGATACAAAACAGCCCAAATTATTCGAACATCAACTATAAATACACATCATTTCGTAATATCGTCGTCTCATCCTGTAAGGGCCATAATGGCTGAAAAGATCGTAGACGCAGCCAACGCCGCTCCAGTATACTGGATAACATTGAAGTAGCTCGATGCACTGTTAGGGTTGCCCTCCATAAGTAAACCGGCGATCGGAGAACCAAGCAAATTGCCGACGCCACGAAACAAGTACAACATGCCAGAAACAGAGTAGTACGCATGGACTCCAAACGTCTCAGACAAACACGCTGGAATTAACGAGATGATAGGTCCGGAAGCGACTCCGTAGAGCACCACAAACGCGATGAACGTGCCGCGACTGGGAATGAGCCAAAGTGCATACACAGTGATCATACTGAGTCCGCAGCAGATGGTGAGCATGTTGATCTTGCCAATTCGGTCGCCACAGTGCCCCAAGGCCACTTTCGAGAATGCATTCACGATGTTGTTGACACCAATGAACGTAGCACCCTGGTTACTGGAAAACCCAAGCGTGGTTCCGTACGAGGCCATGTACACCAAAGGAATCAAGTAAGCCATCGACTGGAGAAGACCACACAACATCTGGAGCGCGAACGCACGCGATTTCAACACAGAAGAACTCACCAAGAGCGACTGAGTGTTGTTCGACACAAAGTTTGGGTGTGGGTGCACGAAATGGCTGCAAACACTGAGAACAGCGAATGCAACCACACCCAAGATGCGGACGGCCCACTGCCAGCCCAAATGCACAATGAGGTATCTTGTAAGAAACGCAAACACCAACGAGCCGAAACCTGTTCCTGCAAACACGATTCCCATGGCAATACCACGGTGTTTATCGAAATACTGTGGAGCAAACACTATAGGAGGAATATAGGTGATGGAAGCACCAATACCAAACATAATGCCCTGTGTCAAGGCAAACTGCCAGATCTGCGTACACCAACTCGCACAGACCAACCCCATAGAAAGCAAAAAACCACCTGCGGCCATAGAAACGTTGGTGGAGACGTACTTACGGATGGTGGTCTGGAATACTGCTCCCATATAAGTGATAGATGTAGCTAATGTTCCAATAAGGGCCACAGTGGCAGGGTTCTCGTTACTAAGCGGTCCTTCTGGCGACAAGTAGAACTCTTGAAACACACCATACGTAAAACCAACTCCGAACACTATGAAGTTGGTGAAGAAACCTGCAATGAGGACCTGGATGCCCTGTACTCTCATCTTGTGAGCTAAAGACGCTTCATCTGGCTGCTCAAGGTCCATAGTGGACAAGCGAGAAATTCTATTGTTCGATTCGATCAGCTGTGTCTCCATGGTTAGTTGTAGCCATAAAAGCACCAATCGACTAGAGGACTACCTACTTGCAAATTGTGCAGGCTTCGGTGACTAATACCCGGGCATTTCAGGAACCGAATTAGGAATAGCGGGGAGGGAGTAGTCGGGAGGTAATAGTGGGGAGTGTCACGGAAGTCTGTGAGTGGTCTAGACTTTTGAATTTGGGGTGATATTCTGGATGGTTGGTTATTGGGTGAGTTAGTAAAATAGGCGAATTTGACACATTTTTCATACCCCGGAAAAACAAGGAACAAGACCGACAGAAAAAATAATAAAAATTGGAGATGACATCATCAACAAAAAAACAGGAAGGACTTTACTGTTAGTGGAAATCTGTCAAGCTAACATTGTCATTAAGATCACATCAAGATCTGTTTAGTTGACACATAAAAGTAGATCTATTTAGTTGAAAAAGTAGATCTATTTAGATGACACATTCCACCTCCACAAGATACACTAGGGTGAGAACGATCCACAAAAAATTTTTTATTTCTGACGGCAGAAACTGGTAAGCCCAAGCAAAGTATTCGATTCTTAGTTTTCCATCTAGAAATACTGTCTTCAAATTTACCGTTGGCCCGACTATTGTAGGTAGTCGATCTCACATTGTGAGAATCTACGGTAGCAAAAAGGAGCCTAAAGCAATAATTTAAGACTACTGAAAGTTCACTACGAGCAAATTGAATAAATTTTATAGGAACAACCAGTACACTTCCAGAGCTTTGCTAAGTGAAACCAGAGCCATATAGTGATGGTCTAGTGTTTTTCAGTGTCTTTGCATGACAAGCCTAGAAAGTAAACTACAGCTTATACTATTTTATGTTGCAATTCTGTCATTTATGTTCATTAATGTCACCTAAATTTCCATGCATAGGTTCGGCAAAGCATTTATCTTCTTTGGCATCCTCTGAATCCAAAAGACCTACATCGCTACCCCCACAATTTGAACCAGAGCAACAAGGAAAAATGCTACGATACCAAATATCTCTCTTTACATATTATGTATTGGAAAATCTGATACTTCGTCGTTATTGCTGTTAGAGTGGTCACATTCAGAGTATGAGCAAGACACCAGTCCACGACTCCACCCACAACCAACTGTAAAAACCAAAAAGCCCAAAAATCAAATAACCAGATTTCCACCCCATTCCACCTTTATACTTCCCTCCCCCTCTATTCCTCCTTTCCCGTCTACTCTGTATTCTTCCTAGACCCACCACCTGCACGTAACCCACACCTCCAACTACTCCTACAACGGTTCCACTAGCCATGAGACATGGAATCGCCATCGTTTTGGCGATTCAAACATTCTGCTCGCTTGTGTCTGCAGTTCTTGTGGACGATGCATTTGTGAAAGACTGGGTCACCCACAATTACAGCGATCTTGTCAAATGCGCCATTCTGGACTCAGAGTCTGTGGTGTGCCTCTCGAAAGCTGGCTTGTTGTACCTGATAGGCTTGAAAGACACTCAAATCAGGTACTTTATTGATCTTCGCAAAATCGGCGCTGATGATTTTGCCATTCGGGGGGCCAGTATCATCTCGTCGTCAGAGAGTAACTCAGATGTATATGTCTGGAACAAGAAGACGGGAATTTTGCAGAATGCCATTGTAGAACACTCCAATCTGGGTGAAAACGGTATAAGCGACTCTGCTTATCCAATCACAGAGGGCGATTCAGGGGAGAAAACTACACAGATCGACGACAAACACATCTTGTCGTGGTCTCCCAAGTCTGTTGATATTGTTGTGGGAGAGGCAAAATTCCAAATAAGCAAGTCTTCAGCGACGGTTATTGATGCCAAAGTGCTTACCGACGGCTCGGCTACTTACATAGCAGTGGTTTCTCCCGAGGCTATATCTGTTCACAGCATTTCCAAGTTCTTGACCAACGGAGACAAGTCGTCAATCTCGTCCTTCGAGCTTCCGTACAGCGGAGAATTTTCGGACATCGTCTGCCTGGACGACTCTGTGATGTTCTTGACTTCCACCGAGTCTGACTTTACCATGGACGTAGTCAAGCCAGGGAAGGACCTCAGAGCACTGTGGACTCTTCCGAAGTCGCAACTCTCCTTTTCTGGCAAAACCATCCTTGTTAACAAACCGCTTTCGTTGTCGACCATCGACAAAGTGCACCACTTGGTGGAGGACTCTCAGTCCAAGAGCATTTTGTTCCGCTGGGTGATGCGAGTAAAGACGCATTTGGCCCAGATCGGGAAGTACGCCATGAGCCTTTCGAGCTCAAAAAATGAAAATTCAAACACTCACGAAGTCGCCCAGGACCAGTATGGGTTCCAGAAAATCCTCGTGTCGTACGATCCAGAGAAGAGCACCATGTTTGCCAAAGAGTCCACTGATGGATCGTTGTTGTGGTCGCAGTCTGTTTCGGTAAATGGCCACTTCCTTGATTTGTTCAGCATTGACTCTCTGATTATCGTTGTTTCGTCACAGTCAGCAGTTTCTGTTGACTTGAGAACTGGCCACATAGAGCACTCTGAGTCGTTCCACAACATAGAACAGGCATTCGTCCTCCACACAGAGCAGTTGGGTGAGGAGGAAGAGGACGAGGGGAAGAGTCTGCGCGTAGTGGCGCTCAAAATGGACGGCCGGTTGAAGGTCTGGAACTCCAACTTGCACCCAGCAGCAGCACAGTTTGTTCTCACTGAGGAAAACGGGTTTCTCCACGCATACAAGCTTGCTGGAGAAAACTTGGTCCCAACTTGGACATACGGTGGTGAGCATGAGAACATCATTTCTGTATCCAAGAACGGTGACGACCTTACAACTGCTATTGGCATTTCGCGGTCCGACCGCTCGGTGCTATACAAGTACTTGAACCCGAACCTCGTGTGTGTTGTCTCTGAAAGGGGCGCAGTACTCAAAATCACCCTACTTGACGGAATCACTGGCACCATTGTCCATGTTCAGGAACATGCCGAGGCCATAGACATGAGTTCTGTGCTAGTTCTGCAAAACGATAATTGGGTCATCTACACGTACCAGGTCAACAACCCTACAGTCGAGCAACGTATAGTTGTGGTGGATTTGTTCACTCTGGGGTCCAACGCAGCTGGTGGAGAGAAGTCAGTACTTGAGGGAACTTTCAACAGCTCGATTGCGCAAGTTTCAACCAAGGCGTTCATATTTCCAGAGAGGATTGTGGCGTTGCGGTCGACAACTACCAAGTTTGGTATTACGGTCAGATCGGTGGTTGCTCTCACTGAGTCTGGCAGTTTGGTGGAATTGCCCAAATTCGTCCTCAACAGCAGACGCATCGATGACCGCAAAATGACCCAGCAGGACGCCGAAGACGACTTCCATATGATGCCGTACGACCCGGTGGTCCCTGTGAATCCCACACATGTGTTGAATCACAAGATCCAGCTCCAGTTATCGCCTCATCAACAGATCCTCATGCTCCCAACAAAGATGGAGTCCAGTGCAGTTGTGTGTGCCGTCAACGAGCTCAATGCGTTTTGCACAGTTGTTCAGCCGTCGCTATCGTACGACATATTGAGCAGTGGTTTCGACCGGACAAAGCTTGCAATCACCATTGCTGTGTTGTTTGTAGGTGTTCTTGTTTCTCGGCCGTTTGTTGATACGAAGAAGTTGAATGCCAACTGGGTGGACTAATGGGAGTCAAAGCAAATAGAAGGAAAATGTAATTGCGGGATGATCGTGTTGTTGAAGGCATTTTCGGGTATTTTATCAGAAATATGTGAAATGTGAGGAGTAAGAGGTTCCAGATATAGGAGGGAGCATGTAAATGAATAGTGGAAAATCACGCAAAATAGAAGCAACGCCTCATCGTATCAATTCCCCCATTATTTCTTATTTTTCACAATCACCTCTTTTGCTCTCCAAACTCTACACATTCTACCCATAATGCCTGTTCCTAACTAAATATAGAGCACGGCCCCGTAATGTAGTCGATGATGCTGGCCTGTGCAGGGACCTCCCTGCTCAATCCATAGAGCGACCAGTCAATATCGTCCACATTTGCCGTGTCCATGTTTTCCGTCTGATAGATATGCCAAATAAGCTCATGTTGCAAGCCCGAGACGAGATAGTTCGTCATTTTGTTGATGAGGAAGAAAGAGTGCGTGTCCGCGCGTACTATCAAAAGCTTCTCCCGGTCACAGTCGTTGAACTTGTGGACGAGGCGGAAGAACTTCTTACTCAACTGTAACCATTCGGGCGAGTCGCAATGTGTAATAATGCCGTATGCCCGCATAAAGAGCGCCTTGACCTCCTTGTATGCTTCGAGTGACTCCAACAATGGAGAAGAGTGGATCACCAAGAGAACGAGTGCTGCCAACTTGATGGAGAAGCGAAAGTGTACTGGCACCAGATAGAAGTTGGCGTGGTGGCCAAACTGCTTGTCGAACAAGTCAAGCACGCGCTGGCAGCACACCACCGTGCGTGCCACCACCAGCTTATATTCCGAGAGCGAGATGTCCACGTGTGAGAAGTGGTAAACGTAGAGTTGGAGCTTGGAGTACTCAAGCGAAAGCACCATCAAGTCCGAGTCCACGAGCGGCGAGCGCAGTGTTTCGTAGTCGTTCAAGATACTCTCGAACATGCTGAGGTGGATCAAGCGGCTCACGCTGCTTGGATTTTCCACCAAATCGATCATAGACTCGTTCATACGCAGTTGCACCAACGACACCTTGAGGAGCGAGTTGACGTAGTTGTCGGAGGCACCGAACGCGTCCTGGTTGAAGATATCAACGTTGGCTGCGCGGTTGACCACGTAGTCCTGGTGGGAGCCGTTGTAGTTTGAGTTGGAGAGACCCAAGTAGACAAGCCAGTAGTTTGCATTGACAGTCACCAACTTGTAGATGCGCTCGTGCACGGCACGTGACACGGCGGCCTCCGGGTCTATATCCATGTGAGTCTTTGAGCTGAACTCGTCCAAGAATCCTGGGCGGTGGAGGCCAAGTTGTAGAGACAAACTCTTCATGAGGGAGATGTATTTGACGGAAATGCTGTCCTGGACGTAGTCGGCGTGGTCGTCGGGCAACGGCCATGTGGTAAGTACTAGAAGTGCCACTAGCAGGTAGAGCGAGCGCGGGGTATTGAGCCAGCAGTTGACCACAACCAAGTTCTGGACGTGGTGTGCTAACAGAATGTACTCTTGTGGGGAACCGTCCAGGAGGAGTGCAGTGACCACGATGGCCCAGAACAAAAGATCGCTCTCGCTGTGGATATCGTGTAAGCTGCGGCTGAAGAACGACGGCAGGAACACTGGCAAGTGGACAGCGTACTTTGACTCGAAAGTGTCGAACAACAGGCGGGCGCGGGCGTGCAGAAGCGTCCAAGGAACCACCGACGGGTCCAGATGGATCGAAAACGAGTTTGCTAGACTGAGCGTAGGAATTGGGTCGATGTACACTGGCGGAGGAGAGTCTCTCGGGGAGTCGAGCACTTTCTGCATGTGCAACACGTCGAGCGGCGAAGCTGGAGTGACTGCCTGTTGCGGCAGCGATCCCGGAGCTGCCACAGATTTGAACCCTTGCCTTGTGCGGTCCATTAGCTGTTGTACTAGTCTAGCGCGTCTAGACACCACCAGGTCAAGTCTGCGATGGAGATCGTGGACATCACACATCAAGCGTTCAGTCAAGTCATGAGAGCGTTTGGAAGCGTGAGTGACGTCCAAAACACAGACCATACTTTTCTTCAGGCAGTAAGTGCAAGGATTAGGAGAAGTGGCGGCAGCATCACAGCGGATCTTCTTGTGGCGGCAGCGAATACACAGCCTTAGTATGCGATCACCTTTCACCAAAGTTTTCGGTACCACAAGACTGCGTCTTTTTTGCATAACTATGGAAACCATTTGGAATGGGGAGAACAAAGAACAAAAAAAAAAAAAAGAATGAGGTGTGGCCGATTCGGTAGTTAGTACAGTGAGAATAGTCGGACCGGCACCCTGCACTTTGACACATTGGGTGCGAAACCTCGCCGCTTATCGGTCGATGAATAATACTCGGAGTGCGATTGGTGGATGGGGATCTGGTGGTGGGGGAAGCAGTTTGGGGTTTGCGCAGATGAAACGTGTTGGACAGTGAAAGATTTGGCGAAATTGAAATCTTTGGGTTTTCTTTTCAGCGGGTTTTTCTTGTGGGTGGTGGTTTTCCAAGTGGGGCTGGAGGTGGGGCCGCACTAATAATAAGGCCAAAATAGCGACGCGTGGAGAAGAGAGAAGAGAGAAGAGAGAAGAGAGAAGAGAGAAGAGAGAAGAGAGAAAGAGAAAGAAAAAGAGAAAAAGGAAAATGAAAAATGAAAAAGAGAAAACGAAGAAAAGTGAGAATTGAATGAATTCAATTCTCTATCAACTATCTTTTTTTTTCACTTCCCCTTCTCTTCTTTTGTCTTTCGTTCTTTTGCTCTGGCCACCAAGGTCGCACATTTGCTCCTGCCCAATTGAATAACCAAGAATAACTAATATACCAAGAAAACAAGAAAACAAAATGCCACCACTCACCTTACTTGAAATCTATAGCAATCACCTCAACCAAATTTCAGTCACAACCCCAAAACATTCTACTTCCACTATTAATTGCACTCTTTCCAGTATTCTACGCTCACTCTACTTCCTCTACCCTCACTACTACCTCCACCACCTCCACTCTTTCTCACTTTCTCTTCTCTTCTTTTTTTTTTTTTTTGCTTCTTTCACCCCTATTGCTGTTCGCTGGCACGTTCCCCTCCCGGTATCTCCTCCATGCCGGCTATCATGTGGTCCGATGTGCGACTCGGACTTATCGATATGACATCGCACCTTCCTCCATTGGCCCACTGGTCGCGCACATGTGGGTCCGATCGGGTTATCTAACCATCCTTTTTTATTGGTCGGGGCTGCTCCGTGCTCGGTGCCAGAATGCCAGTGGGGTGGTCAAAAAAGGGTTCGGTAATCTGATTAATTTGAAAAATTGTATTTTTCTGCTTTTGACTTTCTGGTGTCCAACTTGCACTGTTGTTCTAATTTCCGTTACTGTAGCCTCTTCGCACCTCATCTCATGGACTCATCTCTGCCCGTATCCCCGGTCCATCTCTACAACTTGGCCCTCTTCAACCCGCTGTCGCCTATTCTGGCCCTCCACGCTGTTCACATCGACTCTTTGGCTTACCACCAGGGCCTCACCTTGCCTGATGTGGCTCACTGCGATGAGTGCGCTTCTATCCATATTCCTGGGTTAACATGCTCTTCGCGAGTGATTTATTTGAAAAAATCGCTGTCGTCGTATAGAACTCGCCTGCTACAGGTCACCTGCTTGGTGTGTGGGCACAGGAAGTGCCGAACGGGGCTTCTTGATGCGAAGAGAGTGGTGGAGAGCGCAACGCGAACAGAGAAGAAGAAAAAGAAGAAACGGAGCGAGCTCGCGTCGATGCTTGCGGCGAAGCGTGAAAACAACACGAAGAAGCCGTTGAGTCTCTTTGAGTTCATGCAGTAGATGCACCGGTGTCGCCAGGATCTGATGGATCTGATCAAGAATCTGGCGAAAGGAGACATGAGCAAGAGCCAACGCAAAATCTTATGAAGTTGAAATTTCATCAATCTGGGATCTTATCAATCTGGGATCTTAGATACATGAGATCTTATTGACAAAACATCTCATTCTCAGCCGGACTGAAAAGGCATCGGACAATCTTCATGCTGATTGCCCCAATTAATTACACTACATGTGCCACAGTCAAAGTACATCATCAGCAACTGATACTTATCTCTTCGATAACTGTTGCACTCATTTACTGCCTTGAATGCTCAGCTCTGCAGTTGCACCTGGACCTATTCAATGACAATCTAACAACTGGAAGCAGAGGTAAAACCGTTACCTCTCATGAACATTCTATTCGAGGATCATTCTGATGATTGTTCCATTGATTCATTGATTCATTGACTCATTGGTTCATCGATTCTGGTGAACACTGCTTGCTGGCTCTGTATTCACCTCACATTAGGGTGCTCACTGGACACTGGCGGTCCAGCGTGCAAAGCGACTTTGAAAAAACCAAGAACTTACCCGTTGGGATGTTAATACATTTCTCAAGCTAATGCTGGAAGTCCATCGCTGATCCGTGGATCAAGTACTGAGACTCTCTAAGGACACGGCTCTGCTAAGAATTGTGTACACATAGATGCTGTTGAGCGCCACTATACGCCTCAAATCAATGTGTGTGCTTTTATTGTGACCATTAATGTCCGCATGGAACGCAACTCAGATAGCACATCCACTGGTTGATACCTGTGTCACCATGGTTAGTGCTTCACAGTATATCCTCTCACCCTCATTACATGCATAATAAACCAATAGTTAACCATACTAGTGGTCTATGACACTCTTCTGCTTGTATCAATTCCATCGTCCTTCACACTAGTGGAGTGTTCTCCGCCATCATTATCTATCCACACCCAGATTTTTTTCAAACACATTTATTTCACCTCTCTCTATTAAATGTTACCCAGTACGTTTGTTCACCTTGACCATATTCATCTTTTCATCTTAGTTACTAAATGTCATTACCTATATACCCGTACCGTGTTGACCCACCCATTACTCATTACGCCCGACCCTACCCCACCGTCTGGGAGAGGTTCGTCAATGTCTTGGAAAACCACTCGGACTGGCCTGTTGACACCGGCCGCACCACACTGTCGCGTTTCCGTCTCGCTGCAACGTTCTCCCGCTTGCACTCTCGCACCCATCGTCTCCTCCGGTAGATGTGCCCATCTGGCGACTCGCCGCCATCCACAAAGTCGTAAACCCATTTTTCATCTGCATCCACACTCACCAAGTCCATCACACAGTTGTCGTTCACCCACACCATGGGCTCGAGGTCAATGCACCACCGCACATCACTGAACACCCAGTTGCGCGGAGGCTTGATCTCGGCCAACGTGGCCTTGCGGCGGAAATGTAGATCCGCGTTCTCGTCGTCGATTTGCTCGTCCAGCGTGGTCTGGTCGTGTTCTTTTTCACCTTCTTCATCAGAACATTCGCCTTCACTGAGGTCTTCACTGATGGAAACAACACGGCTGGGGTGGTTGAGCCCGTAGAACGTGTCTGCAAAACCTACGGGCGCCCAGATGTTGTCGCTGTCGAGTTTCTGCAACTCAAAGATCTCCACCTGGCGAGTGTGGTCGGTGACAGTGTCCTCTCCTACAAGCCGCATCAAGAGGTTCTCGAGCTTGTCTGTTCGGTCGAGCCGCCGCAATCGCGCGTCCTCCGTGTGGAACCGGTCCAAGATCTTGTCCTTGATGAGCGGATGGCACATGCCCACCACACACCACACAGAGGTAACTGATAGGAACTTGAGAGGCAAGTAGGCCACTAGCAACGGCACCAAATACGGCATGAGCACCACATTGGCGATTGCCGCCACAAGAACACCCAAGTACACCACAGTGCTCAACTTCTGGTCCTCGAAAAGGAAGTAGTGCTGGCCCCAGTCCACTAGGGCGTCGTACATGCGGATATAACCCACCTGGAAGTTCTGCAAGTCAGCGAAGTTCATCAAGAACTCCCGCGAGTACTGCGAGATCACTTTGGGTGGCTCGTACTTATCCAATGGCAGGCCGTCGTACGGGATCGGGTTGCGCAAGATGTAGAGTCCATCCACCAACGAAGAGTCCGGTGGGAAGAGCCGCAAGTAACTGGGAACAAGAAACTTCTTCAATAGTAAGAACGACGGAAACGCTCCCACCAAGTACGGGTTCAAGATGGCGTGTGTCACGAGCATCACCAGCCCGACTGTGCAAAACGGATTGTACCAGCCAAAGATCATGATCGCGGTGTCAAACACCTCAAACATGGGCGATGTCTTCTGTGCTAGTTGAGTGCTGTTTGTCACCATCAAATTCATCGAAAACGGCGGTCTTTGCCGATGGATCTCCATGCGTTCTTCAAGCCCAGGCGACGGTTGAGTTTCAGGCTTGATCACCAAGCTGATCAACTTCTCCATGACTTTTTCAGAAATCTGGTTGGGCGCCTTGAGCGGATCATCGTCCAAGTACCAGAAGCTGGAATACTGTGGCGATTGCACTGTTTGTGTTGCTAAGGCAGGGTCTGGATGTTCAGCCGAGGATCCCGAAGTTCGTCTTTCAGCAATGTTCGCCTGGGCCGAGCTCGGCTCGTCCGGATCCGGCAGCTCGGCGGTGATGATGTTCTCTAGCATTTTGGAAACCAGGTCCATTTTTCAGAGAAGTGGCTAGTGACAAGAAGCTAGGTTGTGATCGCTGGATGGTCTGGGTGCAGTGCTAGCGTGGGGTATGGTCCAGGCCAAAGAGGCAAATAGTAAATAGGGAATTTGGAGAAAAAAAGGGAGAATAGGAGAGGGAAAAGAAGGGAATTGAGTTTTTGAAAAAAAAGATTCTATGATGGTTGGTAAGTCTACCTTGGTAAGTCTACTATGGTGATGTCTGTATGTCTGTATATCTGGACCACATCCAACAATGTGAGGCAATCATTTTTCAATTCTGTAAGATTGATGTTTAGGATTCATTTTCTTCTAATTTGCTAAAATTAATCTGTCTTTGGATAGGTCAGTAGCTGAGGTCAATGTGATTTTTTTTCCTTCAGAATTCTTCAGTGTGTGCTATTACTGTCTCAATGAGCTGATTCAGAGAAATCCGCACTGGAGCAAAGACCACACATAATGTGTTTCAAAAAAAAAAAAAAAAAACTGTAGTAGATAAGTAAATTTGAAAATGCAACTTGATACTGGATGCGTAGCCGGGGAGATACCTCGCTATATATGAATATATATATACATATATATAAATGTATACATATATTTGTAGACGATGG
The DNA here is from genome assembly GCA_022023595.1 of Sungouiella thailandica. Taxonomy (NCBI): domain Eukaryota; kingdom Fungi; phylum Ascomycota; class Pichiomycetes; order Serinales; family Metschnikowiaceae; genus Sungouiella; species Sungouiella thailandica. Next base: position 2,513,814 of record JAKKCY010000002.1, on the reverse strand, counting down.
AGCAATTGGTAGACAGTTGCAGGAGATAGCTATGTGGAATGGAAAAGAAATCTTTGAGAGAAATAAAAAGCAGAGGTGAGTGGTATGTATTGTTTATAAGTGTGTTTATGAATTTTGAAGGAGAACAACTCGTACATGTATAAGCCCAACATTCATGTCTTATATATAACTGATAGAGAGTGTTTGACACCATACTTGTGTGAATTTAAGGAAAGTCGGACCCATAAGATGAAATGTGAGGAATATGAGGAACGTATGGAATGCAAGAATTAGCAGTATTTGTATGGTAACTCAGTTGTATTATTGAGCAGATTCCATACGATTGTGGATGTACCCATTGTAGTGCTGTTGTAGTAGATTGAACACTGGCACAGCTCCTTTTCCACGTATTTCCAGAAATAATGAAAGAAACAGTTTACCAATAAAACATGGTACCTGCTGTTCGAAATTGAATGGTCCTTTCACAAAAGTTTCTCTCTTGCTTATCAGTTTGAATGTATCAGTATTCTATCTAGGGTATCCACCATTAGAGGACAACAAAGACAAGCCTGTTTTTCACAGCTTAATTTCCTTAAGCTGATCAAGAGAAACCTTAACATTATCCGGCGCTCCCTCTACATCACACCTTCGTCGGAGTCGTTTATTGCGTCTTGCTCGTGGTGTCTAGTGGTGATTATGGTGCATTATGAGGCCGGCACTCGACTCGACACTAGTGGCGGAGTGTTGTCGCGCTTGGCGCTGCCCACGTGGCGGTTGAGCACCGAAACACTCACTGCCTGGAGCGGAGTATCGTCGTCGCAGTCCGTGGCCACATCCGACTCGGACTCCACCTTGATGACCTCGGTGAAGCTGGGCGACGGCGACGGCAAGTCGCTGGGTATTTTGCGTGTGTTCATGCGCTTGAGCGCGGGCCTTGTCTTGGGAAGAACATGTGTGCGCTTCTTGCTGGGTGTCTGAGGAGGCGTGAGCACATCGGACTCGACGGAATCTGCCCTGTCTAGCTTGAGTCTCTCGACCAGAGACACGGCGCCGTCTTTCTCCATCTTCACTCTTTCTATCTTGACACTGTCCTTTGTAGTGCAATCCATCTCGGCTTTGACCGTGAAGCCCACACTCTCTGTCTTGATACTCTCCACCTTGACCTTTTCGGCTGGAATCTTGCCCTCTCCACTGCTCGCCTTGAGCTTCTTGGAGTCGAGCTGCTCCTGCGTCAAGAACAAGTCTGGAATTTCACACTTGAGCGCCTTGACAAAGTCGTCGCAGTCACACAACACCTCGTAGTCCACAAAAGACGCCCACTGCTTCGACAACGGCGTCTTGTTGACGAAAACAACCGTGCCGCCGCGCTCGCGGATCTTCTTCGACAAGCTGCGCACCAACTTCTTCACTCCGTCCACTTTCAACGACGTGCCCATGATAAGAAGCATATCGCACCGCATGCTCAAGTCGATGTTCAAGCCACGGGCGAGAATTTCCGACTGCGGGTGGTTTTCTCCGTACAACACTATATCCGGACGTAACATGCCGATATTTCCGGTCAACCGTTTGCCAGAGTACAATCTCTCCTGGTACTTGAGGTGGCACCGCTCACACTCTGGATATTCGCCTTGCTCCAACATTTGCTGACTTTCAGGCGTCCACTCGAAGTGGCTGAAGCACTGCGTGCACGCCAACTTGTGGAGATTGCCGTGTAACTGGACAACATCCAAGTTTTTCCAGTTTTCACGGAACAGCTTTCCTGACCCATTGATTTCGCTGAATTCCGCGGTGTTGATGCCACAGTTAAGGTTGATGGTTTTCTCCAAGCTGTCGATGTTCTGTGTGTAGCACCGAAGGAGCTTGTTCTTATCCTTTAATGTCTTAATGAACCGGTGAGTCTCAGTTGCTTTGGCCTGCAAAGAGTGTTTGTAGAGACCCTCCATGAATGTGCAAAAAATGGATAATGTGACGTTGTTGCGGAACAACAGAATGTCAAAGAGGTCCTGGCCCTTGATGAAGCTGGTGGGGTATTTTGCCTTGACAATGTTGTACAATCCGTCGTTTGAGCGGAAATCCGGAATGCCAGCATTGCAAGAGATTCCCGCGCCGGTAAGAAGAGTCGTTTTCCGAGCTTTGAAGATGCTTTTCGCAACATGGTGAAGTTTAATCAGATCTTCAGCTGACACTTCTGGAGCCAATAGATTAACAGATTTCATGGTGACCCAAATAGGCAACTTGATTAAATAACTGTAAATTAATTAACAGTTTTGATAAGAATACAATTATATCCAATATACAACTAGACCAATATTGTAAAAGTATGTAAAGTGACCAGTATACTGGGTTTGTAGACGTGTAGAAAGAAGGAGTGGGAGACACGTTTTTTTTGTGAGCCTCATAGGCAGGTGTTTACTTACTGCCTGTTTAGTTAAAGAGCTTGCGGCACCCACATGCAGGAATGATCACATTACCACAACCTAATAATCGTGTTAAATTCCATTTAAAGAAAAAAATAGAAGAAAAAAATAGGAAAAATGTATAAAAAAATATGGTTAATAGTTGTATGCTGTTGGTGTTGTGTATTTTTGTTATTTTTGTTGTCACTCACGTTTCTGTCCGCACAGTATGTCGTAGCTTTTCAGACTGAAACAATATGTGACTGTGTTATTGAAAGCTTCCAGGGCAAAAGAGTTTGTGAGTAAAGAAAGTATTTACAATATCTTCATAGTCTGGAATTTTCCATGGAGATTTTCAGAGAGGTTGAGGAGTCTAGACGTGGAGCAGCAAAGTGAGGTTTAACATAGAATCTGCACGAATCTGGGTGATAATGTTAAAAGAAAAAAAAAAACTGTTTGTAATCGCTAGTGCTCACAAAGAGAGAATGATTGCTGGGTAAATGTTGAAAGAGTTATACATTAAGTGTTTCATAGGAGAGTCATTTGTGAGGTGTCCGAATATGGTTCAATTTGACAAGCTTCAGTATGGTGTAGAGAAGAAAGCACAACACGATTAAGAATATTTGTCAGACGCAAACATTAGTGGAAACATAAATTGCTATTGACTCTTTTGGTAGGCTCTTGAACCGCACAGAGTGTATTTCTCTCGCAAGCAGTCTACCAAAAGATCTCTCTGTAGGTTTTCTCAACTCTTCAGGGTTTTATTGGTGACCAGTACGTTTTGCAAGTTTTTTTCCAGTTCCAAGACTACCGGTTTATCAATACTTCTACACAAATTATAGCTTCAGTGCTTGACGCTTGTTCAGCTTAGTTCCGTCGTATACTAGCATGGTCTTGGACTTTCCAGTACCAATAAAAATGGGTACCAATAAAAATGTGTTTGAAAAAAGAACTCTATCCTCTCATGCTTACCAGTAATGCTCGACAAAGTCGCTTCTCTGTCAGAATAATGCCACATTTGTATTTCAGCGAAGTGAAGCATTTCATTACATATGGCATTGTTGCAAGCCGCATAGCTATCCAGTATTTTCACTTTCTACCTTGCAAACAAAAGCAGAAGGTTTCAATTTAAGATATTAAAGCTCCAGGAACTAGAATGCAAAAGCGGAAGAATTCGACTTTAGCCAGAATCTCCTCATACCCACTGATCTTCACTAACTCTTTGCCAAATGATACTAAGAAAGTTCCTGATGGTTTAAACCATTTTCACAGGAGAAGATTCATCAATCCTTCTTTCAAAATTCCATTTTCTTCTTTAATCTCTCACCTTTCTTCCTCATATTCTCTTACTCACTGGCTCTGTTCTGGCAATGATGCGACCATCTGTGCATGTGTATTGGCTTCCAACCACATTGTTTAAATCCAGTTTTGAAAGAAAACGGACCGTGAGACCCAATAATTCCATTAATCTACGTGTTGTCTCTCACTCACAGTTGAACTTCATATCGATCAGTTTCGCTCTGTGATGGCTCCATTGTAAGCTGCGAAATACATTCTCTGGAAGTCCGACCAGGTCATGTGGCCAATAAAATCTCAGAATATACGCCGAAACATCGAATCAGAGTGTTTTGGATGTTTTTACATATTTCTATATCCTCCACATTTGGAAGAGACAACTGAACGGAAGAGGTTCCAGGTGAGTCTCACGGTCGTTCTGCTTGATTAAGTTTGACACAAGACACTCATCCAAATCTGACCAAAACTGCCTTCTTTTATATTAACCATGATAAAGCCTCTTTCAATTCCCTCCTATTTCCTTTTCTTTTTTTTTCATTTTCCATTTGCTCTTGTAAGTCTGGAGTCTGGTTCCATATCTCCATCGTGACCTTCATACAGCCAATCCACGCGACTATCTCTTCAGAGTAGTACTAAAAAAATCTGCAATACTAAACTACACATGCTTCGACAATGCTGTCTACCGTCGGCACGGCATGCTCGTATGTTCCGAAAACCGCTGACGGGCATTTTTCCAGCTCAGATCTGCAGCTTTCTGCATTGCTCTACCTCTTTGGAAAGTAAACCTAGAACTAATCGATTTGCTACAATGTTCGGCAAATCAGACAACAGAGAGGGACAGAGAAACAACAACGGTGCTGGCGATTTCCGCTCCCGAAACTCGGGGAAATCCAGAAATGACAGAGGCGGAAAGTCTTACAACAGAACAAGAACAGTGAGATTCAATGTGAATGTTTCGAACGAGAGAACAAAATCCGCAGTTCAGGATATCATCCAGAAAGTCCATGGGTTTTCACCCTCATACAAGATCAACTTCGTTGACTCAGCAACCAACAAGATCTCTCAGAAAAACTTGGCTGATATCGTTAACGGCGTGGATTTCAGACAGGATGGTCTTCATCTCATCGAACCTAAGGACGAGACTGAGTTGCCTATAATCAAATTGGTTGACGTGCAAGAGATGAATGAAGTGTATTCAGACAAATTGGCGGCGTTGAAGGAGCAAGAACTCCTCAAACTGGGAAGTGCATCTGCTCAGAGAACTGCCAACAAGAAGCTTCAGGCCGAGAAAAAGAAATCTGCCACCAAGATTTTGACTATTTCATGGGCTATTAGCGTGAGTGACTTGATGAACCAAAAGAAGAATGAGATATTGAAGCGTGTAAATAAGGGAGAGAAGTTTGTCATTTTCGTGGGTGAAAAGGCTTCGTTGTACAATGCAAGGTCGAGTGCCGATTCTGAAAACAGTGTTTTGAAAAACTTGGACCAGTCCCGAACGAAGTGGGACAGAATGGACGAAGATGAGTTGTCGTTGGAGATGAAGAAGAGAGAAATGATCTTCGAGAAGTTGCATGGCATCTTGGAAGAAATTCCGTGCAAGTTTGATGTTTCAGGAAGTCATGATGCACGAATGATGGTGAATGTTGTTCCAAACTCAACCACAAGTTCTGAGTCTGCGGAAGAGTCTGAAGAAACTCTATCGCCCCGAGAGCAGAAACGAGCGAGACAAAAGAACAGAGCCAAAGAGACCAAAAAGACACAGGAAGAAGACTTGGACTCTTTGTATCTGTTCAAAATAGAGGATTGATAATCATGTAAATAGTTCTGGACGGGATATTCATAGGTGCACGGCAGTAGAGTAGATCTCATATTTAAGTGAACAAGTACATAATCGTTGTTTGGTCGTTTCTTCTTCTCTATATACCCCTCTATGAAATTCATACTGGTATCAAAGCTCCAGAGCTATACACTCCACACTCTAGCTCCGCTGGATGACTGAATGCATTCAAATCAACCGTAATTGTCTCAAGACATGCCGCTGGCCTTCACCTTGCGAGCCCTCTCCCTTTCGGCATTGAGCTCCTCAAGCTCTCTCTCGGTGACCAAGTGGTGCTTATGGTTCAGCGCCTTCACGAACACAGTCGGTTTCACATCCGACTCGGAGTGTGCAGTGGTCACTGCTGTAGCAGGAGCTTCCAGTGCAGTTGAGCCAGTCTCGGTGGTGACCAACTTCAACTCCTTGGTGTAGGTGGAGCTGGCGTCTGTCGAGTCGTTGACACTGTCCTTGGCAGAATCTTCTACAGAACGAGTAGACTCAGCAGAATCGCCGGCGGCCGAGTCTGCTGCTGCTGGGTTAGGCAACGGGTCTGCACCTGCGGTGTACTGTACCACTTCTTCAGATTCAGGAACATCGCCTTTTTGTTCCTTCGCATCAGTGACTTCGCCATTTACATCAGCACCACCGTTCTGCTCCACTGCATTGGCGACCTCGTCCTTTTCGTCGGTGACAATGATTTTCGGTTCGTTGGTAGTGTTTTCGTGGTGCTCTTCTGCATGAGTGTCCTTGTTTTGATGATGCACGTGGTCCTTTGGCGACAGGTAGTGGCAGAGCTCAATCGACTGGATAAACGGATCCACAACGACATCCAGGATGAAAAGTCGCTTGGTTGGGTCGATCTCCAACATGCCTCCCACAAGCTTGCGCGAGCGACTAGGCAACAACTTGAGCAATCTCTCTGGCCCGTACTTGGGCAAATTGTCCTTGGATACAGTGAGATCACCAAGAGCAGCAGCCAGCTTCTCCAGATCGCTCACCTGTTCATCCTGGTTGTTCAAACCAGCAAATGCCCGGTACGAGGGATCCGCATGGCGAGGCACTTTCCAGGGGAACCGTTTGAGGTACATGCAGCAGAAAATGATGGCAATCGACCACACATCTGCCAACCGTGGGTCATAGCCCTCGGTGCTGAACACTTCTGGAGACAAGTATGGATCCGAGCCAACGATTCCCTTGGCGTACACAAGACGATGTGTGTCGTCGAGCAATATCTGCTGCGAGAGTGGTTTGGATGGGTCGAGCAGTTTCTTGAACTGGAACGCAGAGCCAAAGTCAATGAGCTTCAACACACCGTTCGAGTCCACCACACAGTTGTCCAACTTCAAGTCGCGATGCGCCACACCAGACTTGTGCAAGTGGTGCACACCGTTGATGATCTGGCGAACGTAGCAGTATATCTCTTCCTTGGTCATCAATCCAGACATCACCAAGTTGAAGAAATCGTAAGGACAGTACTCCATGACAATGTAGTACTCGGCGCCATCCTCTGCACGCACGTGATCCCGGATCAACTCCATGGTGTGAATGAGATTCTGGTGCAGCAAGTAGTCACCAATGAGAAACTCGTTTTTCACTTTCGTCATGTAGTCATGGTCACTTTCACCCTTAAGTTTCGCACGGAACTTCTTCACCGCATAGATCTTGGACTTGTCGTGTATGTCGTGAACGAGATTGACTGATCCACTTGCACCAGCACCAATGAGCGCGCCCAAGTCGTATTTCTTGGCCAAATCGGATGTCAGCGACAACGGAAGTACCGGTGGGGGACCGGGCGTGTTTTCGCCGTGCTCCAGCGGACGAAGAATCTTGAAAAACCGCTTCAACAGGTGGTGGCTGTGGTTGGATCTGTTCTTGTCTCTTTTGAACGGATGGTGTCTTTTGTCCTCCGTATGAGCCACCAGCCCACTCAGATGCGCCAGATCTTCACTGCGCAAGCTGTCGGATGGAGCCATGGGCAATGCGCCTGAGTCGTGGCCAGAGTCGACCGAGCTAGCACTGGAGGTGACAGAGTTCTTCGAGCTTCTTTTCCGCAAGAAAAAACGATGCGACCCCGCCGAGGGTGTCTCTGATGGACTTTTCAGCGGACTTAAGAGCGCAGGCGCTGCGCCCGTACGCAAGATCTCTTTGAAAGAGCGGTGTTTTCTCTCTCCTGTCATGGTGAGTGATTTGCGAGAGTTTCGAGAGCTGAATCAGGCGTCGGTTTCAGCTAGAAGTGGCCTGTTGCTAAAGAAAGTCCTTTTGGTCGTAGTTTCTCAGCAGAACCACCAACACGAACGATATTGTCGGAGCCGCTCGTAGAAGAGAACTGTGGCTTATGTTCAGTGGAGAAACCTAGGGAAACCCACAAAAAAACGCGTTTTTCAGTGTCGGCACAATCCAAAGGAGATTGGAAATTTCAGCACCACAAATCAACAACCTTGTAGTTGAATTTTCAAACAAGGAGTCAAAGAATACGAGTTCGTTGGTGCGGGAGTGTGCGGACGGAAAGATGGGATTTGACTGCACAGGAAAGGTTGAGACATTGCCCCATTTTAAGCCTGCAAATCCATTGAGGGGGAATTGTCAAAATACGCAAACGGAGGAGATTGGCTAATTCTGGAAAGGGGCGAAGTTTTTCCCTTTTGGCGGGCTGAGTTCTTCTGGGGAATAGAAGCTTTCCTTGGTCTTCTGCAGGACCGAGCGCCCGGATTATTCGGTACAGGCGTGATGTGCAGATCCGTGCGGTCCTACGGACTGGCGTGCCAAATCTCCGGCTTTAAGATTGGTGGCCCCGCAAGGCCAATTTGGGTGAATGTAGTTGATTTTTGATGTTTAAAAATTTGGATTCATCTCATATTCAATGTGATTTCGTCAATCCAGGTAATCTTCTTTGATAACCTCTCGGTCTCTCTCGTTGGTATGCTTGACACTGCCCTCCGCAATAATTAGTTACTGCCCAAAATTTGGTGGTATCCTAAAATTGCAAGTCATGTCCTGAGGTTTTGGGGATGTACCTTCTGTCGCGGATCGTACTCTTTAAAATTTGCAAATCGCCCGTAGGTGTAAACTGGACTCAACAGCCATTCTCACCACTTCACTTTATGAGTGCACCTCTCTTCATCTCACTGAAGAGCCACCCTAAAAGTTGATGAGACGCTGCTCCTCATCGCCGGAGTTGGTACGCTTCTTGTGGCGGCTGCCGTAGCTGCCAAACTCCACGTCAGACGGATCTTCATCGCTAAAGTCTTCGATGATGGTCTTGTGCACACCTTGAACGTTCACCACAGACTCCACAATGCCTCCAGTTCGGTACGACCGCGACTCCAGGAACTCCGTGATGGAGATCGGCTCAGAGTGCGTCACCAGTACTCGGCGGTCCAAGCTGTTATCGGACTTCTGGCTTGATGTTCCGTTCCCGTTGATCTCCGTCACATCCGTCTCCATTCGAGAACCCTTCTTAGATAGACTGGCTCCGTTATAGCTAGAAGAGTGGCCATTCAGGTGATCGTCGTTGCTCAACATCTGTCTTGCCTCCTGCAATGCACCTTCCTCAGTAGCAAACACTACTTCGTCACCAATCAGGGTCCGTCTATCAACACTTGAAGATAGGTTCTTGCTGGTGGCACTGGCTTGGATGGACGCGAGGTCTGCAGGTGTAGGGCGCTTGATTTTAACAAAAGTTTTCGATGTTTCCAACGGATTCGCCGCAGGGTTCAAAGGAGCCAACAACGGCAGACTCATGCCACGAGTTCTAGCTGGCGACATGCTAATGCCAGCATTTTTCACCAAAGGCTTCTGTGCGACGGCAACCACGCCAGATCCAACAGGTGCTGCCTCTGGAGCAGACTCGTCAAGCGAATTCCGTTTCGAGCTGCTGGCAGATTGCTGGTAAAGATTATGCAAGTAGGCGGTCAAGTTGCGCTTAGAGAGTGGCCCTGGGTGTTTCCGCTTGATGTTCTTGTTGATATCAATGTACACATCAGACTCATCCACAATCTCCTCGCCAATCAACTCCTCAATAACGTCCTCGAGGGTGAGAACACCCAATGCGCCGGTAGGTTCACCAGGGGTTTCACTAACCACAATCATGTGTGATTTGCCTTCTTGGAAGTAGTTCAAAATGTTCAAACAAGAAGTGTCTGCTGCTGTTTCAGGTAACGTGGCCAACGGGAACAGCGCTACTGGCAAGGCGTCTTCAGGGTCGTAGCTGATCAAAACACGCACCAAGAGCATGCCGATAAAGTTAAGTGGCTCGTTTGGAACGTGAATAGGAATACGTGAGAAACCCGCGTTGAAGATTTCTTCCACGGTCTTTTCGTCCAAAATCAGATCCGAGGACATGGTGTACACGCGGTCCATTGGAGTCATGATGTTGGCAACGGATTTTTCCTTCAAATCGAGCACGGCGGAAATGATGGTCACTTCGTCCTGATTCAAACGTTCCACACCCATAGTCTTGTGCAATGTGACCAAAGTCTTCAATCCAGACTTCTTGTAAACCGTACCGTGGTCCTCACCAAGAATGTGGTCCAAAAGAAGCGCACAAGGGTAGGCAACAGGATACATGATGTACATAAGTACCAAGACAAAGGGGGCGAAAATAGCGCCCACTTGCAAGCCGTATCTCACACAGATGGACTGAGGGATAATTTCACCGAAAATCACGATAGAGGCCGTAGATGTGACCACAGCAGGCCAGCCACCTCCAAGGCACCGGTCAAGAACAATCGGCAACGTTTCATTGGTGATGACGTTGGAAAGCAAGAGAGTAACAAGAACCCAGTGCTTTCCGCGGCCAATAAGGCGCAAGACCTTGCGAGCGTACTTACGCTCTTGAGGTTCGCCCGATGTGGCAATAACCTTCAAGTAAACCTCATCTTGGCCCATAAGACCCAAGGTAAGACCTGCAAACACACCACCAGCCAACACCAAAAAGGCTGAAGTGAAAAGGTTAGCATAAAACTGCTCAGTGGTCATATGCTCCACTTTCTTCAGAGAATGCACTGAACTCACCGGCATGGCATGAACCAACCGGGTGAGCAGAGAAAAGACAAACACTAATTTGGAGGCAACCGCTCCTCCGGTTAAAGATGCATGATGACTTCGCGATGGTTTCTTGGACATATGCAGATACAGCAAAAGGCTGGAGCTAGATGAATTCGATGGATGAAGGAAGCAAGTTTTTTGCAAGTCTGCAATTCACTCGGGTAAGGATAAACAAGAAGCGTGGAGGAGCGAAAGTGTAGGAGGATGAAGTCATGTGCACACCCGTACACCATTTCTTAAAGAAGCAGCTGCAGCAAAAAAAAAGAATGGTTAAGGATAGTTGCTGCAACTGTACGCAGGAAATGTGACCTTCCATAATAATCCAAATGCCAATCCATATCCTGAAAGTTCTTCCAAGTCTAGAACAATGCATTGTAACGAAAGCAACCGGCTTTCTGCAGGTCCACTTCCATGCCATTGACCCGTGGACTGTTTAATCGCGAAAACGTGTGCACCACCGATCGACGCCTGTACGCGCACTGCCCCTTTTTGGTCTGCAATTAAGGACCATCAAGAGTCTTGGCAGACCCTGAGTTGGGCGGCTATCTTGGAGGGGAAAGTAGCGGCAAAATATAGGAAAGCAAAAAGGAAGAGAAAAAGGAAGAAAGGAAGAAAGAATGAATAAAAGAAAGAAAAAAGGAATGAAAGAAAGGAGAATCAATTTACACGGAACGGAGCAAAGTTATTTTAGTTTCCGTGGTGACAGAAAACGTTTTTGAATGGAGCAGAGTGCGTATGTGTCATTAGTCTGAAAAGAAAAGTAGTATCAATCTGAGCGTGGTCTGGTGGGAAATGTGTCCCTCTTATACATTGGCCTTATGTGAGTTTCGCACCCATTTTGGTGTAGGCCTAGAGGAACAAGGAAGCACTAGAAGTCAGTACAAAGAAGACAGCACAAAGAAGACAGTAAGTTTGAATGAGTTGTGCTTTTGTGAATGTGATGAGTTAACAATTTTTCTTTTTTCTCAAGTGTCGATATCATTAATGAATTGTGTCCTGGCGAACTACATGTCCCAACATCACCCCAAACCTGTATTAGGACTTCCCTCCAATGACACCACCCAAGAACGTTTTAATACGACCACAGTGATGGAGCTATGATCTGATATATTTGAGTAATTCATCATAGTGTCTCCAGAAATTTTCAAACATCACTTTTTTCAAACATTTCTTACTCAGCTGTAGTGCTACTTTCCTACCTATAGCTTCCTTGACCATAGCACTGAAACACCCTCTGCCAATATTCGCCTGTTTATTGAAAAGTCCCTCACCCATATCCGTAACCCATGTCTAATCAAGCGTCATGGGATTCCCCCACGTGCCGTCGCCCTGGCTCAACTTCACTAGCACATCGTCGAGTCCATCGTCGAAATCCTCCATGAAAGACTTGCTGGCAGTTTCGTTTCTCGGGCCCATTTCGCCTTCGCCAGACAGTTGCTCGTCCTCCGACAACACAACAAGATCGACGGACTCGTCTCGTGTTTCCACTGCATCATCTTGTAGGATCTTATACCGATCAGCCTCGACTAGCTCGATGCGTGTAGTGTGCAATGGAGTTGTTTTGACGAAAAAGTTGAAAATGTCGCTGATGTAAAGCTGCTTCAACGCAAACTTCTCGTCACAGAGCGGACACTTGTACAACGGCGGAGTCCTGCTGTAGATCTCCGAAAAGAACATCTGGCCATGCTCGGAAAACAGCGGGTAAACTAGTCCCGGGGCCTTGAACAGGAGCGTGCCATTAGCTATCTGTTGCTGCTGTTTCAAGAAAAACTGCTCGTTCCTTCGAGACTCGTTGCTCTTCTGGACGAGTGCCTTCTTCAAAGAGTACTTCACTCCGTGTGGAATGTTGTGGAACACGCAAAACGTGTCGAAGTCAAAGCACTCAAAGTGTCGGCATGTGGTGGCCTTCACAGGCAACTTGATCTTGGTGGCCGAGTAAGGGTCCTTCAAGGAAAACACCACTTTCCCTACGACTTCCAAGTCGTCGTCGCCTCCGTTGTCATAGAAAAAATTAAGCTCTCGCTGTATAGTGTTGACGAGATTCGGCGGAATGTTTCGGTACCCTGGAGGAGGCGGAGAAGTTCGTGCCTTCACCTGCTTATACAATGTAGGTATGATCTGGTGGATTGGCATTCGTTTCCGCGCTGCAAACTGTGAAGCTGCATCCAGCTGTGTTGGTGCCGACTCTGAAGACGTGAGCATGTGGTTGAGCTCTTGATCTAGCGACGAGAGGTCGCTGTCGTCGGAGTCGTAGTCTTCTTGAGTGACCTCCGGCTTTCTGGGCGAAAGAACGCGCACCTCGACGATCTCGAGCTCGGAGTCTGACTCTGTGGTCGCACTCTCTTTGTTCTGTGTTTCTGCGTGAGCATTTTGTCTGTTGGGAGGCCATAAAGGTAGAGTATCTGGTTTTCGATCTGGAACTTGACTCTCCTCAGGTGCTGGTCGCAGAGATCCCAAATCACCATTTTGGCTTTCTGACAGAGTAGTTTCTTCGATTTGCTCACTCGGAAGTGGCATTTCCAGTGTGTTCTGCGTCTCTTCCAGCTGTTTCAGTGATGTCGTTTCACCTCCCGCAACAGGCTGATCGGCCTCGGTTTTCGGTAGCACCGGAGCCTCAGCAGCGTCATTCTCGTCAATATCTCGAGTCTTCTCGCCAAGATGTATCGACACGAAAAACTCGGAGCGTTCCTGGCCTTGTGTTCTCACGTAGTTTTTCCGAAACGAAACTAGGTCCTCTGGATCGCCAGCAAGTGGTCCTTTCACTTGTAGACTGGTCATGGTTGCATATTATGTACTGTGGAAAGATTAGGAGTTTATCTCTGGAATAGGTGCACCGGTCTAACCCAGGTCTGACGTGGTGAAATGAATTGATGAAGTCTAAGGTGCCCGCGAAGTATGTAGGATATGGTGATAATCTACCAAGTGAGGCCTATTCACCAAGGAGGCCCATTCACCCAAGCAAGGCAGGTGTTGGAGAATTATCTCTTTTTAGTGAAAAGTCTGATTTTGTTTTGTGTTACTTGTGATGTTTCTACGCTTTGATGAAATTTGTCTCTGCCTTTTGACAAAACATGGAAGGATGGGAGATGATAGGACTACATTAATAACACCGAGATTCAATTCCTCGGTCGTTGGTGAAATAAATGAGTTTCTGTACTGTTTTCAAATATTGTTTTCTTTTTCTGATTTCCTCTGCTCTTTCTATTTCAACTTGGTCTCTTCTTGAGTATTGCTCTACGAAAGGTACTACCATCTGAAAAATAAAACGAGGAGAAACCAAAAATTTCTCAGTTTCATCGGACATCTGACTGTTTGAAAAGCACCACTTGTTTGTAGATACATGTATGTTTCAAAATTGTGAGTGTTCTCGAAGATTGCTGGTCGTACTACTGATTTTCTAATCTGTAACTAAGTTCTTTGGAACCATCTCAGAAAGTGATCAATATGGCGCACACTGCTTAATGTGGTGTTTTGCCTCTTTTGCTTCTGAAGCCTCCTGGAGAGTTTTCCCAATGTGTTACACTCTTGGGCGCAGGTAGCTCACCATCTTCTGCCTTATTCCACGATTCGACAGCAATTTTTGTTTCACTTAACAAAACGGATTTATCTCTCCGTTTAATCTGCCTCTAGTATTTCTCGCTTCTGTGATCTCAGCGAATACTGTAGTTCCGCTTTCACACCGCCTAATTCACAGGTAATAGATTGCTGGTTTTCTGGATCAAACCGCTCCCCTCAAAATGGAACAATACTTGCCCAAGCTTCTGAATATTCATCTGGACATCTTTTCCAACTGGTTTGCTTGGAAACACGCAGGGCCCATTCTCACTAGTGCCATCAGTCAGCTACCATCGTGTCCTATAATCATTTGGTGTTTCAACACTGGGGCATGCTAAGACTTAGTTTCCCATGTTTGTTCACTCATCTTAGGAAATGGCCAATTTCTAGAGTGTCTGCTGGAGCAGATGTGCTACTTGGATTCATTTTTTTCATTGGGCCACCTCTGGCAATTTCAAGCAGAAGGCCAACATTGAGACTGAATGCTGAAAGTTCCAAACCTTTGAGAATTTCAACTTTTTCACATTTTTGTTTCAAAATCTCCAAAACCTTTAAGAATTTCAATTTTTTGTCTTTTTTTTTTCACTCACATTCATATATTCTTCTGACCCTCATGGTGTTGCGCACCTAGAGAGCACTACCCAGTCAAAGTCTTAAGCTCTCTACAATTATATCCAGCACAAAAGATAAAAAACACATTTGAGACGTTTCAAATCACAAATTTCGAGAATATGATTTTCAGGAATATACCAATTTATGTGTTCTCAAGTGAGAGTACAACTATATGGCTAGTGTATCGCAGACCACAGTGCGATCCAGCTTGAAGTACTCTGCCACAAGGAAGCAGCACGAAGTTATTCGAAAAACGTTTAAGGATATTCGAACTTCATATTCAGCAAACTACAATGAAACTAGATAGACTAATCTTTAGCGGAATCAGAAAATAAGTGAAACGTGACACGCACTATACTCAAGGAAGCGTGACTATCAACCCACAATCGGGAAGAAAAACAAGAAAAGTGGAAGAAAACAGACAATCAGATTATTAGCTAATTGATCTCCTCAACTCTCCTCAAACAAATTTCATTCACATCTTCTCAACATTGACTACCCTACACCCACATATCGTGATCTCCTCTCACTCCACAATTGACTTGCCTGCTCTACACAATTGACTGTCTGCTGTTCAATTGTCTACTATTTATTTCACCCTCTACACTCACCTCGCTTTATTCTCTGGATTCATCTACCTACCATCTTCTTCTTCTGCGCCCTCCCACCATGGAACCCACAACAAGTCCCGTCACCAACCCTCTGCCAACTCCCGGACCACGCGTGTACACGGTCTCCACAGGAACAGCCACTGGCACAGGCACAGTCTGCACTGGAGCTTGCTGCACTGGAGCAGCCTGAACAGGTTGTTGCACAACAATTGTTGTTGGCTGAGGAGCAGGTGCTGCTTGAACCACGGGCTGAGGAGCAACCTGGACCACGGGCTGAGCAGCCTGAACCACTGGTTGAGGCGCAGCAGAGTATTCTGGTGGAGGAGGAGGTCTAGCTGCCACGGCGGCTGGAGCAGTAGGAACATCCCATTGAGTTGCATGAGTGAATTTGTTTGCGTAGTAATATCTGTTATATTCTTCATCCCAGACCGCTACCCAACCTTCCGGTAAAGCCGGTGGAGGAGGTCTAGAAGGTCTTGCTGGTTTTTCTGACATTGAGAATAAGTAGTATTCAAGGAGAGAACAAAAGACGGAAAGACGGCCAGGAGCCACAATACAGGCGCGATAGGAGTGTCTGCATGACTGCCTGCATGGTGTTGGTCCAATGCATCATGCACGGGCCATCATTGTGGGGGGCCGCATAATGCATATTTATGCGTCTTTCTTAATTAACATGCACGACAATAATGAATAACTTAGCAAATTGGGTAAAAGTGGTCCAGCAATTAGTGCTTATACTCTTTCAAAGTTAGAGATCATTGGGATCTGTGCCTGCATGCAGCCGATCCCCGGTCTCTGGTTGTGTGCCTGCGCCCCCTTCTATGCATGCGCCCGCTTCTTTCGGGGAACTGACACAATAGCTTCGTATACCCATAGAACAACCAATATAAGTGCAACAAGTCCAAACAAAAGAGTCAAGTCCAAATCAGGAATCGAAAGACACACAATGATCGCGGCGGCAGGAACTCGCCAGATGATTCGATAAAATTTGGGAAAAATGAAAACTCCCGGTTCATCGCGACACTCATCAAGAAGACCGATACCCGCAATACAGAGGAGCGCCACGCATATTCCACCGGTGAAAAAGAAAGATAATGCTCTCAAATTAGGTTCTTCACTCTCTGCTGCAGCGGCTGCAGTCTCTTCTGCCACGGCTTCCACACTGTAAATCAGTTCCCGTGTAAGTAAATCTCCTGCCGCATCTGCTGCTAACACTATACTAGCAATAAGTGGAACGTGCAAATATATCCACAGAATTGCACGGAATGCGCTGTGACGTAATGGATGCACAGCCTTATCGGTAGTTCCTCCATTGTAGTAAAGCCAGAATATCGTGTATGCAATGATCAACATAAAGCACCCACGTCCAAAGGCTGTAGTGAACCCAATTCCTAACGGCAGTTCAGCAACCACTTTGTACAAGAATTCTCCAATTGCAATGGTTACAAAGGTAGCAAGTCTCTCGACCTCGTGTTCAATGTTCAATGCAGTCGACATGGTCAACTTCATGATTCTTTTCGTGCGTGGATGGAACACAATACAGAAGCATACCTGGTCCAACACTATGGCCACGACGGAAACGGCGATTTTGGCACGAGTCGACACGAAAATCACCGGAATCCACACGCAGCACGTGACGATCAAGGTGCAAAAATAGAGCCGCTGCTGGGCACGGTGTTCAGGAATGTAGAACGAGTAAATCAAAAGCGATATCGCCAACGAAAGCCGACACAAGATGTACGGCACGACGGTGTATGCAGCGCCGCTGCGAGAGTCCAAAATGGCCGAGTGGGAGTTGACGGAAAGCGTAAGCAAGATCAAAATCCACAAGATGTACGTTCTCTGGGAGAGGTCTTCGTTGTAGTAGTAGTTGGTGAAGTCCTTGATATCGGCCCAGACCGTCCAGTACGGAATGAAAAACAACACATACTGCAAAAACGCCCCCCACGAAGCATGCTCAGACGCTTGCCCTGCTACATTGGAGATTATCCCGACGTACATCAAGTCCAAGAACAACTCGGTCTTGGCAGATGTGCGTTCTCCTTTGGTCCGGTACAACACTCCATCCTTGAAGAAATTGAGAGCGTGAGGGCGAATGAACCACGCAGCAGACTTTGGTCTTTTGATGTACTGGAAGTTGATATCACCGTACTTTCGAATGAACTCATCCTCGGCTTCTGAATCGGTGAATTCTTCTTCGACTTCCACGAGACTCTGCACTGTAGGCGGCTCCTGGCCCAAGTTTTCCACACATTCTTCTTCTTGAGGTGCCATTAGTGGAAAGAAGACGGAACGGGGGGAAATAAGGGTGTGGCACTTGAAATTGCTTTGGTATCTGTGTGTACAGGGCTCGAAACGGCATGGAAGAAACTTTGTTTTCGCTTGTTTTACAAGGGCCAGCGGAAAGACAGTGACCGGGTCGAGTTTTGAAAATTTTAGAAAAACAATAGTCTCTGATTATCCTTCCAGACTCCACTTACGTTTTCATTTTTTTCACTTTTCCTGCCAATTGCCACTTATTGCATTGTCGTGCCAGCCGTTTCGCCCTGCACGCGGCCTATTATCTGCGGAGAATCAATGCCGATGGAAGCCAGTGAGAATGAGCGAGGCTGGATGTCTGAGGCGAGAATTTGCGGTGAAAATTGCATGTGCTTGACTATTAGGGAAAATTGAAAATTTCCTTTTCAACAGGTTTGGTAGGCACTGCTGAGCTGCATAGACCAGCATGAACCAGCAGATAAGAGAAGTACACTAGAAAAAAAGAAAACAAAAAAAGAGGAAAAAATGAAGAACAAATGAAGAACAAATGAAGAACAAATGAAGAACAAATGAAGAACAAATGAAGAGCAAATGAAGAGCAAATGAAGAATATCCGCTCCACATTCTTGGCCACATGCTCTTTTTATCTAGCTCCGTCTCTGTAGTTTTCCTGCCATTTCTCTATCACTGTTATGTGCCCCACACGACCGCTCCACCAATGAGCGTTTTTGAGAATAATTCACACCATCTACATCCAAAATGAGCAACAATCCCTGGGCCAAGAGAGACGCCTGGAGATACGAGGGCCAGTTTTCTCGCTACAACCGCTTCAAGTCGGCTTTCCCCGGTTTTGGAATCGCCGTGGTTGCGTTTACTGCCTACGTTGCCTACGAGAAGTTGGTGCTCAAAAAGGGCCACGAACACCACTAGTGTATCATACATAGATTGTGCTTAGCACGGCTTGCATTCAATAACATATATATCGACACACGCTGCGTAGTGTAGAGGTGGGTGCGGATCAGGAGAGGGAGAGAAGACCAGGAGAGGGAAGAGAGATCCGGATCAAGGAACTGTTGCTCCAGGATAGCTCGGTATGATTATACAAGTGGAGATGGAGAGGAAAGTATTCTGTGATGAAAGTGATTCTGTGATGAAAATGATTTTGTGATGAAAACTCACTTTCTGCTGAGAGTCTGTTTTTGTTGGTTTATTGGGCACTCGTGTACTTGGCAGAGTGAGGGAATGACAGAACAGTAGCACCATATCTAACTCACAGAAAAAGAAAGACAAAAAAAAAAAAAAATCAGCAAAAGTCACTCGATTCAGCAAAAGCCATTCAACTCCAGTTTCTGACCATTGGTCTTCTTTGCTCTTCCTGGCACAGCTAGACACAATGGTAGGTCTGACAAGCCCACCCATATTGGCCAACAAGAGAATTTTCAATTTCCAACTTCACCTTCCACCTTCATTTCCAATCTCCGGTTCTTGCTCTACATCGCGCATCTTCATCGTCTCTAAGTATTTACAGGCTCTCTTCCTCCACCTCCGCAGTGAACGACGTCTCCCAGATCGAAGCAGAAGACTCGGCCGACTCTTCGTTGCCAACACTCGCAGATGTCTTGTTCTTGGAAGCTTCGCGCACCTTCGTTCTCTCCTCACCCACCTTGACCCAAACGTCAATGAACTCCTGCTCTTTCTTCAATCCCCATTCGATGTTGGATGAAGCGTAGATGGCTCCGTACATCTGCAGCTCCTCCTTCGCCACGGCCGACTCCATCTCCTGGGCCATTCTCAACTGGTAGAACTCGAATCTGGCCTGGTCATACGCCTCGAAAAGGGTCTTGGGCGTGTCTGTAGCTTTGGAATCCTGCAAAAGCCATATCGTCCTCTGCACAACACTTTCACCATCCAACGGCCGCAGAAGCTGGAGCATGTGCGACCAGTCACACTGGGAGTTGTCGTCTCCGCTGTTTTCCACCAACACTTTAGGTCTGGCGAGTTCCCAAGGGTGCTGATGGTAAAACACATCTCTCAACTGGTCTTCCAAAAACGTAAGCTTAGGAATGCGACTCACGCTGTTGTTTTTCTGCTGTCTATCCCCTTTCAGCACTCTGGTTCTGTAAATCCCATTTTTCCGGCTGAGAAGGTCGCCTGCTGGGTCTTGTGCTTGGTGGTTCTGAAGATTTATAGGTTTCTTGGCCAACGGTGTTGCTGGAGGAAATGCAGAGACTGCAGTATACCAAGCTGGTTTGTTTCTGATGACTCCAGCCTGGAGATAGTGCGAGGTTCTCTCTAGCACCCCTGCGGCCTTGGTCTGGATCTTCATTGTGGTTGGTGAAAATTACTGCGCAGATTTTGGATGTTGGTGTTGGTGCAGGACTGGAGGTGTAGACCAGTATCAGCAGTGGGATAAAACGGGGGAAAGCAAAAAAAAAAGAAAAAAAAAAAGAAAAAAAAAAGAAAAAAAAAAGAAAAGATTGTACTTTAAGTTCTTTTTTGTAAGTTGTGTTTTTCGAATTGCGGCTTTTGGGAAGTTAGGTGAAGTGCTGTGGAATAAATACCCACCTTAGACTCAAATCAGTATGTTCTGCTATGATGACTTTTAATTATGAAAAGTGGAAGCCAAAAAAAACTTGGGACGTGCGTTTTCATTCCAATCGCTCGACCCACAATAGTCTGTCCATTTTTCTTTCTAATGGTGGAACTTAACGGACTGGTCTGTCCAATTCGCACGCGACCAAGATGAGGAGTCCCCGTATCTATATGTTCATTGAGTCTATGGCAAAGTAGAAATCTACAGTGAAATTGATATTCGATCAGAATACACTTTACATGTTTTGCCTGAAAGTCCACCACTTTACTGAACGAGCCAGCGTAGTCTGGTTAGCACTGGTGAATGACAATAATGCGGGCCACACCACTTACACCCTCGTCAAGATCCAAAAAAAAAAAGACACTTTTTCATTTTTTCATTTTTCCATTCTTTCATTTTTTCATTTTTTCATTTTTTCACTTTTTCCAACAAATCGGGGTCAAGTTTTTGTAGAATTCTGGTTTCAAAGCTTCTCCATGGCGAGAGTTCTTAGATGTACTAGATCTTGTGAGTGGAAGGTGAAGAAATTCATCTACAAACTAAGATTGCAGCTAAACATAGTGAAGTCATCATTCACCAATCTTTTATTTCTTCTTCTTCAAAAAACTAAAGAAATGCTTTACCATCTAGTCTCTCCTAAGCTAGAAATACACCTCATCCTGATCGGCCTCCGAGAATCTCCATAACGGCACCTCAAAAAAAAAAGTTGTTAAAAAAAATTACACCTAGATAGCACTAAAACCACTCTCACCAATAATTCAGCTCAATCCAGCCTCCTTCTCTGGTATTAACAACCGCTTCTGATCTCTTCTTCTATAGGCCCGTCACGTGACGCGATGAGTGCCTCTTCCAACAAAGACCATAAGAATAACAATTCAAAAGCACATTCTGTAATTTCGGTTTGTTCTTACTTTCACTTCTTTCTTTTCATTTTTTTTTTTCCTCCCAACCATGTTAACTTCTCCTCTGATCTTACTATAACCGGGCTCCACACAGGAACATCCAAATCTCTATGGTAGTGCCTGCTTCTCTTGGGCGGTCCATCGGGCGAATACGAGATCGCATACTCAGTTCAGCTAAAGGAAACTACATCTCTCGAGTAGTCACACCTACCAAGGCGTCGAGCCTCGTGACCGAAGAGGAAGAAGCCATCCGACGTTTTCAGCTCCAGAAGTTCAGGTCCGTTCATCCCCAGGCGGTGGACCCAGTCCTATACTCCAAATTCGTGGCGTGCCTTTATCCTGTTTCCAACAACTTGGGCCGGTTTTCGCTGGACGACATTCATCAAGCTCCTGTCAATTCTACAGAACTATTCCATGTCTACTGCAACCTACCTAGGCCGGGAGTGGCCTATATCGAGCCGCAGGACTTTGAGCGGTTCATGCGGCAGATTTTAGAGTGGAGGAACTTCGTCAAGCCAAACTCTCTCTCACCAACTAGTAGTAACTACTACCTGAGCGAGCAGATCATCCTGGCGTACTGTGAAGCACAGCTACTACGAAAGGACCATGTGGGGATGTTCTGGAAAGTTGCACAGGACATGATATCCAGCGATGCTCCCATATCCAACCATGAACGCAGACAGATGTTGCACATGTCCCTATACAGAGATCGGCAGGATATAATAGACATTGTGGACGGAGCATACAAGAAATTGGACAAATCTCTGAACCATTATGACCGTTTTAGGGAGATGTATCAGAATGCCAACACCTCCGTATACTCGCGCTCTGCACTCAACCAGTTGCTGGAAGCATTGGACGAAGTCGATATAGAGAACGCCAATGTGCTCATGAACGCTGCGCTTCGGCACAAGGACATGGCGACTGCGAACGAAATCTTCAGCAGTATCAACAAAAAGAACATGCAGCCCAACAGGCGCACTTTCCAGGTCTTGCTTGAGAATCTCGCCTACCAAGGTGAGTTCAACCAGTTCTGCTTGATCTTGGACTCGCTAACAGCTGAGCATCCGACGCTTATGGATATCAAGCTCCTCAACACGCTATTGCGGTCGTTGGTGCGGCTACATATGACTGAGCATGCGGAAAAGTTGGTGAAAGTGTTCGATATGGGTGTTTACTGCCCGTTGGAGGACCACGAGTTGTTCTTGAAGCAGATGACCATTGAGGACAAGGAAACGTACAACGAGTACTGGAGAAGCTATGAGGCTATGGAGAAAAGACCAGACTTGAAATTGTATCCTACTGAAGACACCTTTTTCGTGTTGCTTTCCGCATATTGCAGGTCCCAGACCCCGTTCGATACAATCGTCAGTCTATTGTTCCAGGCAGAAACCGTCTGGAAAATATCCATCACGTCCAGAATGTACAAGCAGCTTTTCTACTCGTTCACGGAAAATGGCCACACGGAAGACGATCTCAGGTTCATCACTGGAAAACTCATTGCCAGTCACGATACCATCTACGACAGAAGCGACTCGTGGATGCGCAGCCAACTTTCCGGGGTCGAATTGCCACAGAATGTCATGGATGTTCTCGACAGCGCACTAAATGAGTCAGAGTCTGCTCTCGACCCGGGCCAAGGCTGTTTCATAAAGCTCTCTGACGAACTCGTTGCAGGTGTATACCTGGCGTTCCTCCGTGTTCTAGACAGCAAGCCAGAGACTCGGGGTTTGGCTGCGTCCGCGAAAAAGAGGTACGACGCCAGTTTGGAAAGCGCCAGGAAAAACTACAGAAACAGCATTCTGTCCTCGCCCACACTTCAAGACTTGAACGCTCGGGACCAGTTCACCTACATCAAGAAGGGCTTCATCATCGACCTCTTGGACTTGGTCTCGTAGGACATATTGTACATATTTGCATGGAACCACTAATGAATAATCAATGTACGGGAAGTAGTACAGCCATATAATAGTATACTGATGTCCCTCTCTACATTCTCCCTATATCTGATACCATGATGATGGATTATTGCTATTACTCTTACACCAAACTTATGCGGATTTCATCAGATGCTTGTGGTCTTTCTCTGGAAAATCATCTCCAGGTTCTCTCTACACCATCTCCTCATTGTCTCCTCCCACGGTCTCATGCAGATAGAACTCCTCCACCTGTTTCCGTGCCGCGCCAGCGGTCTCCTCCTCGATCAACTCATCCAAATCGTAATCGTAGTTGTTTGGGTCGATGTCGCCCACTGGCTTCTCGTGACGCTTTCTCACCACCGAATCCTGGTTGAGCTTGATTTTGAACGGAAGATCGTCGCTGGTCACATTCAACCGCTCCTTCATCGCAGAGGCACGTGCCTTCAACCCATGGTTTTTCTCTTCGGCTGCACGTAGCCTGAGTTCTTCATCGGGTGGAATGTACCCTTCGTATTGGTGCTGTTTCTTATGCTTTTTCTTAGACTCGGGCGTCTTCTTGTGTGTTTCTCTTTCGAGGTGAGTCAACCCGGCGGAATACGGAAGATAGAGCACTAGTCCGCAGAGAACCACTGCCACCAAGAGAATTAGGAGAAGCATGCTGTTTCTGGTGTAGAAGTCAGTTGGACTTTATATAATGGTTCGCACTGGAAGCGGCGGAAGGTCGGATAATCGGTACTGCGGTAATTACGGATAAGGCATTTACTATTGGTGGAGGGATTGTGAAAGTTATGTGAGATTTGAAATATTTGAATTTATTTGATTTTTTGAATTTCTTGAATTTCTTTCGTATTTGTTCCTCCGTGTTTAGGTGTTCAGATGTGATCTCTAATTTCGCAGTAATAGCTCAGAGCCTGCGAAATTGAAAATGGAATGAGGCTGAAATACAGTGAGGCCAAGGATTTCAGAGATTTATGAAAAACCAAAAACAAATGCTTGGAAAGTTTTCAGAGTATCACTTTAGAAGCCAAGATTCAGTAGGAAAAGGAATAAGTCTGAGTTCATCTAGTCCCAAATTAGGATCTGCGATAAGCTACTTGACACTGAAAAATCAAGAAAAGTATTTTGATAGTTTTCTCCTAAATATAGCTCTTTCAAAAGTTCAGCTTAGAAACCGCCGAATAAAATTCTTGTGGCCAATCACTGGTGGAGAAACCTAGAAATTAACTAATACTGACTAGATGTAAACGAATAGATGCCAATGACCAGACTCTAAAGCTAATATACCAAAACTACAGACTCCACCATTTCAATCATTCAAAAGCACCTATATTGCACTCATTAAGACCAATACTATTAAACAACGTCAATATCCTAGCGAACAGCAAGCGACTCGTTCTTGGAAACAATCGGAGCCAAGTCGCCCAGAGTCTCCTTGCTCTTGTACTCCAAGCTGTTCCACTCTTCCTCTCTGTAGTTGTAGTGTCTGAAGCACGCGTAGAAAATGCACCCAGCAAGGAAGCACGAAACTGCCAACCCAGTGTAGGTCCAGACCAACTTGGGATCCTCTGAGGTCGAGGCAAGGGCGATTCCAATGGCCGAGCCAACGGCATTGGTGAGAAGGAACAACGACATGATGAACGATTTCATCGACACTGGAGCCTTGGTGTATGCGTACTCCAAGCCGGTGATAGAGGCCAAGATCTCAGACAACCCGATCAACACATATGCTGGAACCTGGATGGCCACATGGACGTTGTTAGGCACTGTTCTGAACTCAGGCGCACACGCTTTAGGCTGATCATAACAAGGACCGGCCTGGTAAATGAAATACTGAAGAACGGCAGCATACACCATAGCAGAAGCAGCAAACATGAAGCCCCAGAAGATCTTGGTGATTGCTCTGAAGGGAGTGAACTTCCGGATGAATGGGTAGATGAACCGTTCACAAATGGGAATGAAGATGATGATCGAAAGTGCGTTGATGGCCTGCAACATATCGTTGGGGAGCCCATATAACTGCATCTGTCCAGCCTGCGAGACAAAATTGTTGATCATCTGGCCGTAAACCAACCAGTAGATAGGGTAAAAGACAAACACTTTGCACGCATAGCACGCTCTGCTGACTTCATCAACAAAAGTGTCAGTCCAAGGGAAGTTTGCTTCTGGGTGCAACGAAGGTCTGGCTGCGTTGAAGTTGAACTTGTTCTTGATGGCCAAGTATGTGCATCTGAACGACTTGGCAATCACTTTGTCGGAAACTGGCACTTTCACGTACTTGTTTCTGCCGAGGAACAACACCAATGGAGCAATCAAGAAGAAGCACAATGGCAACAAGTAGCCAGCCCAGAACCCCACATTGTGCTCCAACGAAGTAGTGGCAAGCACAGACAACGAGCCAATGTTGATCATGAGGTAGAAAAACATGAACACGTTCTGGATGGTGATGTTGGGGTCCTGGACCACTCTCTCACCGGATTTCAAGATCTTGATCACTGGGCGAGTCTTGGGCACCTGGTCGGCGATCAAAGGCGACACATTCGACTTCACTCCACCTGTTCCCAAGCCGATGATGATAATAGACACAATAAAGCCTCCCAAAGAAACACCATGTGACGCAACAGAGGGCAACGACGTGATGAACAAAATGAGAATACCCACCATGTAAATTCCACAGAACACACAGATGGCGTTGTATTTACCCAAGTAAGTGTCTGCGAGCCACGCACCGAACACAGGCGTCACGTAGCACCAGAACTGCCAGAAGTACGACAACGCAGTGGCACCTTGGTTCTTCAAGTTCAACACACCTTTGGGCTTATCGTCGGGAGAGTTTTGCATGTAGTTCTGGAACGGCGTCGACAAGCCGTAGTAGGAGAACCGCTCGGCCAACTCCACGATCGCCACGAGCCAGCAGCTCATGGGGATCTTCTCGGAAACATGCCGCAACGTCTTCAACTCGTGCTCGGTAGGTTCTCTGCCTTCCTCTTCAAGACGTTCCAAATCCTGCAATTCGTCCAGGCCTTGCTCAGTGGCACTTTGCACCGTTATGAGTTTCTTCTCGATCGACTTTGTCGCTGTAGAGTCTGTCTCGATTTGTCTGTCAATGTCAGTCATACTATAGAGCTACAAGAAATATATTGGTTGCGATTTATATTGATTTATATTTTATTTCTAGGATAAGAAAAACAAGGGTCCGGCGTGCATGCAGCCATGTCAAGGACGGCACTCCAGACCCTGTCTTGGCTTTTTCTCTTGGTGGTGTCGATAATGAAGTAGTGCCGTGTGCCTCAGAGCCGTTCGTCACAAGGCTCTGGCTTGGCACTTTCAGTTGAAGGGCGCGAGGTAAAGTTTAAACAAAAAAAATAGGGTAAGAAAGAGTCTGAACAAAGACGAACTGGGGAAATACGCTTTTCTGCAAATTTTTCTCTCTTATCGTTTTCAGCCTCTTGCTCCGATATCTCTAGATTGCAATAGTACATACTTGAGGCCCTGCAGGAACATGGTGCCAACGCGCAAATCCTTCTCAGATCACGAGCCCGTAGCACGCAATTCCGAGCTCAGTACTAACTAAGGTTATCGCTCGCTCGCTAGACACAGCTTCGCGTCGCACGGCTCACTATACCAAGAACTTCTGTTGGGGAGGTTAATTTTTTGGGGGCACTTTTTTTTCTTTCTCCACACTCATACTGCATAAAGGCCCGTATTCCCTTATTCAGAGGCAAAAAGGCGATACCATCTATTGTTCATCATGACTATTGACGAGTCAGACCTCGGTGACTCGTTCACCGGAGTCATGAAAAATCTCAATTTGCAAGAAACAGAGTTTGGGCGAGACTCCCTTGAAAAAATGAAATACCCACAGTTGGCAGATGCGAAGTATGAGATCGAGTCCACTTTGCTGAAGTTGTTTGATCTCTTGAAGCACAAGTACAAATTTGACATGCACCAGCCACTTGTGGTGGACGGGTTTCCCCGCAATGACGTGGACGTGGTGACAATACGCTTAATTCGAACGAAAATCATCAGACTACGCAACGACCACGCCTACGTTTTGCAGCTACTCGAAGGCCATTTGGTCGAGCAACTTCTGGGCAACGCTGACAGTTTGCCGGCTCCACAAGTGGCCCCAAAAATTGCAGAGCGGCCCCTCATTCCCTTTGCAGTGATCCGTGAAGTTGCACCCAACGGACCGGCACAGTCCAGTGGCCTACTTCCGGGCGACCGAGTGGTGCTCTTTGACAATGACATTCACGCGGCAAACCACAATAAGCTCGCGGCGATAGCGGTGCGCGTCAAGGAAAAAGTCGGGCGAGACATCCCTGTTGAGCTTCTCCGCAACAATCAGAAGGTCACTTTGACTTTAGTGCCCACCGATCAATGGGGCGGGAGGGGTCTCTTGGGGTGCCACCTCGTGCCGTTCTAGCATTTACAAATCTGGCATTTTGGTTTAGGAGTTTCAATGTATATTTCAATGGTAGCATACTATCACTGTAGACTCATCCACCGTGCAAAGTGGACGTGAACGTAAACACATCGCCCAGCTCCACAACATACTCCTCCATTCCTTCCAACTCCCAGTCTGTGTCGTTGATTAGCACTAGAATTCCCGGCCGGACGGTGCCGTCTTCTAGGAAAACAGGAATATCCTTCTCATCGGTGATCAAGGTCTTGGCCACATGTGAAACGAGATCCATCATGGTGGCCTCGCCTTCTTCAAAGGGAAGCTCTACCTTGTGGACACGCACGTGGTTGGAGATGACATCTAGACCGCCGAGGAACTCCACCTTTACTTTGATCATGTAGACGTGAAGACCTGCAGATGATGGAAGAGAGTGAAGAAGAGAGAAATGAAAATTGAAATGAAAATGGAAATGGAAATGGAAATGGAAATGAAAATGAAAAATGTTGAAAAATAGACACGGCAGGAAAATAGAGAAAAGACTCGATTTTTTTTTCTTGCTTTTATTAATTGTTTGGTGCTGAAGTGCTTATATTCCGGTGGGTACTTGAATGCTACTCTTGAGCAAGTATCGCACCCAGTACTTATCAGGGTGTCATGGAAGAGGAGAAAAACAGAAGAAAGGTGATTTTCGAAGTACCTTACTTTCCATTTTTCTTTCCATTCCCTGTTTTTAGCTCTTTTTTTTTTCTTCTTTTTTTTTTCAATTCCAATCCGTGAGCATTCTTATTGTCTGTGGCCTGCGAAAGTGTGTTCTCAGTTCCTCCACAAGCAAGCCGATGAGAACAAATTATCAAAGTCATAAAACAATTATGGGTACTTTCAAAAGAGCAAAAATACACAAGACTTCAAGTAAAAAGTGTGAAATGCTTTTTTTTTTTTTTCAAACAATTGCGTATAGAACGCTCCACTGGTGCCTACTACTGCCTCACTCTATCTCCTGGAAAGTAACACGACGGCGACAGTTGGCAAACTCTCAACTAATTTCCAAGACGCTGGAACACGAAAAACAGAAAAACTCAACTGTAGTTGAATACCAACTCTGAAAGCTTCCAAAGTAGTCCTACCCAGACCCAAGACCTAAGACCCGATCGAGACTCCTTGGCGAAACCCGAGTCAATTTGAGACAGTCCAAATCTTTTTAAACTAAAAATCACAAAACTTCACATACCAGTTTTTCTTCCAAATCGTCGCGGTTTCTATTACTTTTGGGCTTGTCGTTGGAGGTGGTCTGACCTGCATAAACCCATCTGACCACCTACTAAGAAGTGCCTGTTTCGTGGCCAAAAATTATTGAAACACCAGAAAATAATAATCAGCCGCTACTCTATTATCCATATCCGTCTTAGTTTCACCCACATTGACTTCCATATACTTAGCACATGGGCCCCGTTTTAGACTTGGCCTGCACACAACCGGGCTCGACGCCAACGTCAAATCCGTAACTGCTACTACAACTCGCAAACATGCAACTTGTGCCAATTGGTCGTGTGATCACCCTTTTCACACTTCTAGTGTCTGTATGGGCACTTAAGGCCAAGAACTGGAAAAAAACTCAGGTGTTGGTTCTTTATGATCCACAAATCTCTCCAGAACAAGATGTACTTACTAGTGTCTTCCAGTTGGGTGAAGGGTATGAGGTGACCTACGCTGAGTACTCCAGTGACAAGGAAACGTTGATTTTCGGAGAAGACTTGGCCTACAACCACGCGGTGTTTTTGCCCTCGACGAAAAGAGCAGTTGCTGCTAAGAGTATCGTGAGCAAACACACTTTACTAGACTTCTTCAACAAGGGCGGCAATGTTCTTGCAGTGAGCTCAGACACGCACACGATTCCAGATGAAGTGCGTCTGTTTTTGAACGAGGCAGGCATTTACCCTGCGCCAAAGGGCTTTGCTGTGAACAGTCACTTTAGCAAAGTTGCGCTTGATTCCTCCAACGTGGTCGGTTCGCCAATTTACCCCGATGTTGTTCTGTTGGACTATGTCGGATCCGCTGCGCTTCTCAGTAACAGCGAGCTCGTGTTTCCCTTGGTCAAGGCACCAAAGTTGTCGTACTGTGCCAATCCTAAAGACACAGTGTTGACCCAGGAGAAAACATGGACCATGGGCGAACAGGGCTTTTTGGCTGCTGCGTTCCAGGGCTTGAACAACGCACGTGGTGCTTGGGTGGGCTCCTTCGACTTGTTGTCCGACAGTTTGGTGCTGTGGGTGTTCCAGGAAACTGGAGTCTTGAAGTTGCAGTTCGTGGAGCACTACAAGCAAGACGAACCCAATGTCACCAACAACACTTTGTACAAGATCAAGGACGATGTGTACTACACAGTTGGAATTTCTGAGTTGAAAAACGGCGAGTGGGTGCCCTATGTGCCTGCTGCAGATGACTCTATCCAGTTACTGTTCAAGATGTTGGACCCATACCAGCGGTTGAACTTGCAACTTTTGGGTCCAGGTGCCTCTGTTGAGAACGGCAAGAACGACTTGAGTATCTTCTACGTCGAGTTCACCCTTCCAGACCACCATGGAATGTTCACGTTTGAGTTGGACTACAAGAGAGAAGGATTGTCTTTTATCGAGGACAAGAGAATTGTCGCGGTGAGACACTTGGCCAACGATGAGTTCCGCAGATCGTGGGACATCACCAACTCGTGGCTCTATGTTGTGAGTGCGCTGTGTGTTGTTGTGGGGTGGCTTTTCTTCGTGGTCAACTTCTTGTTCATTGGGTCGCTGACACCTGTGGCGAAGAAGGCTTAGGCAGTAAAATATACACAAATGACAGATGCGAAAGAGGAATTAGCTACGGCGAGCCAGAACCATAGGTTCTCTTACTCTGGTGTAGCAATACTCTCACGGATGTTTGATCAAAACACAGTAGGTAGAAGTGAATTTGATGATCTAATCTTTCAATGCTGTAGGTACTGTTTTTCCTAATTTTTCACAAAAAAAATCCTATCTTTTCCTTGGATCTTTTATTGCCCTGTTCGTGTGCGTGCATATGGCCCTCTTCACTACTACAATGTCACAACCAACAGATCAGGCCAAGCAGGAAGCACAGGATAGAAAAGCCCAGGAACTACAGAACCAGTATAACCAGTACCAGGAGCTTCTCACTGAGTTGCAGAACCAGTTGTCCACGCTCACGTCGCAGATTCAGGAACACACAGTGGTCGACAAGACATTGACTGAAATTCCGCCTGACAGCAGGAAAGATCGCAAATGCTTCAAGATGGTGGGTGGCGTGCTTACAGAGAAAAGCGTGGATGATGTGATTCTCATGTTGGACGAGGAAAAGAAGGAGCTTGTTCTGTCCAAAGAGCAGGTGGAGAAAGAGTTGACGTCCACACGCAAGAAGATGGAGGCGTGGATGACGAAAAACAAGGTGAAGATCATGAGACAGTAATAGGCAATATGGGTCGGTCTATGGACAGAGGTGATGCATTGCTGTAATGGAGAATAAGTTGATAGAAAGGCAATCACAGTGCCTGAGAGATGAAGAGCAAATCTGTGAAATACAGTCCTTGGAGTGATGGTGTAAAGATTGACACTGTCACTGTATCAATAGAATGGATGTGGAAGATATACGAGTTCAATACCAACTTTAGAGGATAACCGTTGAGAGTAGTAAGAACTGTTAGGAGAGAACCTTTGAAAATTGGTCTATGGCGACAATAGAGTGATTCTGAAATCAGGAACCAATTTGTGATCCCATAACTCTCCTTACTTCAAACTTAGGATTGCTCCAGGGCTCTGTCATCTCTATGTAATAGAGGTCGGTCCGTTTCCACATTTCAGGGTCTTTCTGATTCCGGAAGCCACAGCACGACTTTTGGTGATTCAATCATATATCCCTTGCAATACTGCAAAATGATTCTCTCATTTGTTCAATCTCACATAGATACATCTGCTCAATCCTACATCAGTACACTCGTTCAATCATACAATTACCCATACATATCTTGCCCTACGCAGTGCTGGCAATATGACGCGCATAGTCCAAGCGTGCCTCGGTGTTCCGGTCCTCTTCACGGTTTATAGCTTCCCACTTGGGCTCATCCTGGAAGAGTCTCAACGCAGTGACGTTCTTCTGAGCACTCGAGAGCGTAAAGCGGTGATAGATGCCGGCAGGCAAGATCAAGAGATCGTTCTTGTTCAACTTGGCCCGTATCCACTCGTCGTCCTTATCTCTGACGTCAAAGTAGCCTTCTCCATCGATAATGTAGCGGATCTCTTCATCCTCATGGTAATGTTCTTTGTAGAACTGCTTCATTTTGGCATTATACGCCTCCAAGTCACCTCCAAAGGACTCCAAGTTGAGCACGACCTGGTCCCTGTTTTTATAGTTTCTCTCTTTGGCCAATGCTTCTAGGTCCTCTTGGTTATCGATATACTTGTAAACTACACCTAAAGAGGCGAGCTTTTCAGGACTCACGGTTCTTCCCGAATTGTGCTCGTCGGTGAAGTTTTCCGGTGTGTCCAAGTTGTCGTGAAAGAAGAACGAAACCATATGGTGATTATTTCGGAGTGGATTCATTGGAGAAAAGAGCCACACCACGTGACTGGGGCACGTGGAATGGAAGATTGCCTTGAGGAAGGAAAGAAAGCATTCAGGGGGGCAGTGACTTAGAATTTACAATTTGTGAGTTATTTGGTTCAACTTTGTAAGAGACTAAGGTGATTTCGAGCGAGTTCAGCCACCTCCTTATATACGTGCACTGTACTAGATAGAGCAACCACAGTGTGTAAATTATGGCTAGATCACACAAATTTATCAGGAACGGAGGAAGTTTCCAAAACCAAAGTCTTAATTTATATTACAATTTTCTTTCATCTTTTGGCAACTTGTTTATGGTTGGTGTTCCGGTCTCTCAATGTGCAACCAGACCTTCTCCCCATAAATGTATATCACCCAGTTAAAATTCTCAAGCATTTAGTACAGATTCTCAAAACCTTTTCAGACATTCAGATTGGCTTTTTTTTTTTTCATCATCCAAGGACGTTAATCGCTCTTTCTCATCATTAGAGTTGGCTGGTGGCGTACAGTTCTTCATTCCCAAGGCCCACGATCAAAACTGCCAGGAAAAAACTTTTTTTTTTAATGAAGCCACTCTTCTCTCTCTCTTTTCTCTCTCCCCTTCATCTTTTTCCTTCCCCCTCTAACCTCAAATCCCTCCCTCTCAGACTCTTATTCCTATTGCTGGTCTTCTCACCTGCACTCAGTGCATCACCAAATACCTACTACTACTACAACTTATGAACGGGCGGTACCAACAGAACTTGGACCAGCAGCTCCAGCTGCAGGAGCGGAAAGGCCAATTTCGCCGAACGGCCGATCATGGCAATAATATGGGCCGTTGGTATATCAATCGCAGTATTGGCGAAATACACCAGAACATCGGGAAAATCCGCCCTGAGTCCAGCTACTTGATAGATTTGCTTCCTTCACCGGCATATTCACGGAACAACTTGGCAGGTAATCCTGGAGTGCTAGATGTGGACACAAAATTCGTGCATTTATCGCTGAATAAAGCCAGACACTCTATAAACACCGTGAAATGGACTCCGGAAGGACGTCGAGTCGTAGTGGCGTCTCATAGTGGAGAATTCACGATCTGGAACGGTATGACATTCAACTTTGAGACCATCATGCAGGCGCATGACCTGGCAGTGTTGGCTCTCAAGTACTCACATAATGATGAATGGTTACTTAGTGGAGATCAGGATGGTAGTGTCAAGTACTGGCAGCCCAACTTCAACAACGTCAACATTGTTCAAACACACACAGACGCGATTCGCGACATTGCGTTCCTGCCGAACGATAGCAAGTTCCTCACGTGCTCCGACGACTCGTTGATCAAGATCTGGAACTTCAACAACGGCCGAGAGGAGAGAACTTTGGCTGGTCACCACTGGGACGTGAAATGCGCAGACTGGCATCCGAGTCTTGGCTTGATTGTTTCTGGATCGAAAGATAATCTTATAAAGTTGTGGGATCCGAGAACTTCCAATGCTATCACTACGCTTCACGGGTTCAAGCATACAGTCTCGAAAACCAAGTTCCAAAAATCTGGAACGGCTCGTCTTCTAGCGTCCGGGTCTCGTGACAAATCGTGCCGAGTTTTCGACTTGAGAACAATGAAAGATATCATAGTTATTCGAGAGCATGACGCAGATGTTTCTTGTGTGGAATGGCACCCTGTGCATGCTTCACTCTTGACAACTGCTTCGTATGATGGTGCACTCCACCACTACCTTCTTGATCGCGCAATTCCAGACGATGGAGAGGAAAGCGTCAACTCACACATGGAAGCTGTTCACAAGATCCCATACGCGCATGAGAGAGCCATTCATGCGCTAGAATATCACCCAATGGGCCATCTTCTTTGCCTGGCAGGAAATGACCGTTCTGCCCGTTTCTGGCTGCGTGCTAGGCCAAACGACCCAATGTCGTTGAAGGACCCGTTGTACACGAACGACAAGAATGGTGCGTGGTACTATGGAGTGAACAATAATATCAATGCTGTTTTGGAGGATCCTACCAGTGCAGCAGGCGCGCCTGTGTCCGCACAGCCAATGAGTGTCCCTGGACTTGGATCACTCAATGATAGAAGAGGAGGGAACGGAATTCCTGGGCTTCTGGGGTCGTACTAGGGAGATTTTACCTAGCTGAGAGAGAGAGAGAGAGAGAGAGAGAGAGAGAGAGAGAAAGAGAGACAGAAAGTTTCTGTGAGTTTTGGCTGGATGGAGTCATAACGACAAGCATGTGTTTAATAGTACTGTGTGTGCTATACATCTTTGAGCATTCCAGCAGATGCAGAATACTGGTCCAGGAATGCTTCCAGTGCTCTTCTATCTATTTTTCAAAAATGTGTTTGCAGGAAGCAGATCCACATATTGGCTCAGTGATACTGATGGAAGGGCTCAGAAGAACAGAGGGTGGTCTAGAGTGCTCAGGATATGCATCTTGATCTGAATGGTCATATTCATGTGGGCTCCGCATATATTTGCCTGCCCTCATTTGATCGAATTCACCATTGGTTAAAACTCACTGTTCTATGGTACATGCTTTCCAGAATATGGACCAACGTTGTCTTTCAGTCACGCTGAATTCATTCAGTTCTAACACCAAACACAGTTATAGTCCTGAGTGGAACAACTACATAATAAAGAATCAAAGAGGCTGCGCCTGAACACCAGAAACGGAAAAGCAGGGTAGATCCAGGAGAATGTAGTGTTCTCCAGCGAATTTCTGTGGTTCTGGAAAGAAATCAGGAATGTCAATTTCGTTCTCAAGTAGATGTATCGTTCTTCATCCTATTCATTCTATTCATTCTATTCATTCTATTCATTCTATTCATTCTATTCATTCTATTCATTCTATTCATTCTATTCATTCTATTCATTCTATTCATTCTATTCATTCTATTCATTCTATTCATTCATTCTATTCATTCTATTCATTCTATTCATTCTATTCATTCTATTCATTCTATTCATTCTATTCATTCTATTCATTCTATTCATTCTATTCCTTCTACTGTCAGCGGCGTGAACTGAGCTGAGAGCAATAAGTACCCAAGTTATTTAGACCTACAGTACCTAGAAATCCCTATCTAGTTTACCATTGACCAGACTTCCTAATTTTTCATTCACACATCAAGATCTTCCTTCCGTTGATCAGTGTTTCATCCCATTTCAGCAGGATTACGATTCCAAGTTGTACCTCTAGAGTATACTAGAATACACTCCACCATTGATCATGACGAAGAAAGCTTATCAACTAGGAGAATACGTATTTCTCTCCGCGACCTCTCCACACTCTACCAATTTAATTTTTGCTAGCTCCGTAATATTCTTTTTTTTTTTTTTTTTTTTCATAATGGAAACTCTCCCTCTATCCGGCCTCACCACCTCTCACCAACCTGCTAATTAGTTTTCGCACTAAAAGAGTCATCGCACCTTCTTCCATCTGTCCGAACCCATATGCCGTACCTTCCCTCACTTTTGCCATCTAAATATTCCTGCCCATACCTCATCCCACGGTGCTCCGGTGGCCCGCAAGTCCGAAATTACTCATAATTGATTGCCTGCACATAAGCTACAAAACAATCCCTACACGTCGCAAGTCCTAACCCTTATCTATTATTCCCTAAATCCCGCCATCAAACTTCTCCGCTTCAGAAAGATACTTCTCTCCGTAAGTGAAAAAGTAGTTGCATGCAAAATCTCTAATCAAACGAGCTACATCGTCACAGGGTGTGTCCGGCACACAATACTGACGACCACCATTGCCAATTCGCACAATTTGCACATCTCCATACTGAGTAAACTCCAGTAGTTCAACTGGTTCATAAACTTTAAAGTAGTGTGTCGTGCGCTGGCGGAAGTCTGCGATCGAATCAGCAACATTTCTTCCACAGTAATCGGCATTAAATGCCTTGTTGGCAATGTTAAATGCAAGGAGCCGGTCGTCCGTGCACGTGACGTCCAACACCACAATATTAGCAAAGTCAATATTGCAAGAATGTACCAAATCTAGCATCCGGCGACGGCGAGCTTTTGTAGTGTTTGTAGCATCAAGAAATCCAACGCTGATTTTGTTGTGGCGGAAATCTTCAAACATTTGTTCAAGTGACATTGTGGCAAACTGCTCTCTCTGTTCTTTGGCATTTTCATTAGCAGGATCAAAGAAGTCCGCGTGGGAAAATTCCTGTTTAACCATTCGGCGAACGTTACCTGCGTTATAAATGCGACCTTTATAGTTGTTTTCTGCCAAAACATCTGCCAACTGTTTGCAAATGGTACTTTTCCCTGAAGCAGGAAGTCCGACAAGCATCACCATGGTTTTTCCGGAAAACCGCTTCTGTAGTGAATCACTAATATCTTTTGGCAGTAATTGTTGCATAAATGCCACCGGAGTTGGTGCACCGGTGGAAGGATCAAATCGCAGAAATAGCGAATCTAGAGACGTTGTTGAAGTGTATGAACTCATGAGTGATAAGGGATAAAGGGCGGCGTGCGGCGGTACTTATATCGCACTTCGGAGCTGCGGAAAAATGGGCCAGCGGATCTGGTGACGCATTCATTTATGATTTTTTTTTCCTTGTGTGCATTCCGGGTCACGTGAACAGTAAAAAAAACCCCAATACTATATATCTATTTACAGCGAACTCGACGTCGTCAGTTCAAATCGTTGCACAGGCTGCTCCTTGGCAGCCCACTGCTCCTTACGCCGCCGCCCCACTTCTCCAAGACGACGCATGTTTGCAGCAATGTCTGGCAACTTGACACTGTTGTCTGCAGTCGCAAGACCCATGACTAATGTATTTGACATGGATTGAACAATCTCCAAGTACTGCTCCACACTTTCAGGGTCACTTTCCAATTCGCCAGTCTGTTTGGATGTGATGGCATAAGTGTATGTTGCCTTTTCATCCACAGAATGAGGGAATGGATGTCTTTTGGGCCGTCCCGTCATCGACACTGTAGCTTCAATCAGGTAGTGAAGCACTGGCGCCATTTGCACAAGCTCTTTGTTGTACTTGTCAAGAGCTTCTTTGTAGGCAATAAGATTCTCTTCACGCTTCTCTGGTGAAATTTCCGCGCGGAACGACGTTTCAAAATTGTCTGAGTAGCTTTGCAATTTGCCCAACCGGCCTGGGCTGAGTGGAACAGCAAACGCATGGAGCGACAGCAAGAGTGTTCCGGCTGGGAGCACATTTTCTTGCACAGGTGCCAAGTGGTCTTCCACTTTTTTGGCAATGTTCTGTTCGTTGATGCCCAACCTCAGGTAGAGATCACTGTCCAGGTGCTGGTCGTCGGCCTCCTCAACCACAGACGATTCTTCACCAACTGACTCTTCAACAACTGACACTTCCTCAACGACAGTAGCTTCATCAACAACAGAACCTTCCTCTGTAGCAGACTGCTCGTCTGCTCCAGACACAGAAACCTTCTCTGCCTTCTCCACGCTGTCCTTTGTCTTTTTTGCAAAATTGGACTCGACCTCCTTTGCTCGTTCTGCTCTCGTCTTTTTCGCCTGCAAGAAGGCCTCCCGTTTAGCCTGCTGCTTTTCTTTAGCTTCTGCAAGAGCATCTTTGGCCCTCGCAGGAAGGTTCGGAATATGCTTCATGACAAGTCGGAATGGCTGGTTCTCGTGCTCAGAGCCCTTGAGATCTGAAATCGCAGTCTTGATCACGTCCAGCCACATCTGGAGCGAAGTCTTGAATTGGTCCTCGGCCACTACCGACGGTAAGTTGTCCTGTTTCTCATGTAAAGCACGCTCCTCAATGGAAAGCATGACTTTGTTGTCGCTGTAGAAAATCAGGTCGATCTCCAGAAGAGGCAAGTACTGGAATCCAAAGATCGAGTTGACGTTGTGGTACGCAACGAAAATGCCGTCCATCTGTCCAATACGTGCCTGGAATCCATACTTGAGAAGAGCTCCAGTCCGAATAAGATCGTTGAACTCACGCTCAAACGACTCGTACTTCCCTGAGCTCTTCCAGATCTGGTAGTCTGACCCGTGAGTAGGAATGTTCTTATCGTATCTCACGGCACAGCACGCACGTGTCTTCAAGTCGAAAGTTCCGTTGCCAGGGAGCCGTGAGTCGTAACAGTCAAGCTGCGACCGCATGAGGAAGTCTCCGAACTTCAGGTAGTTGTACACGTTTGCAGGTTTGTTGGCCGAATTGGAGGCAGTGTCGTCTGTTTCCTTCTCTTCTTTGTCGGCATTTTCTGTTGTTGCTTCAGAATCACTCTTGTTGTCCTTCTTCTTCAAAAAGTATTGAAGCTCCTCAGGACTATGGGTCAAAAACACCTCCAAACAGTGGCCCATCGCTCCAAGCAAGATCTCCACGTCAGCAGACTTGTCCAGAGTGATCGAATATATCAATTCGCCGTTCTCATCTTTCCCCTTTGGATGAACAATCACCGACAGCGGAAGCAGCATGCACGTGCGAGAGAAAACTGGAAACTGGAAGCGTTTGTCCGATTTTATGTCGTAGTTGTTGAGGAAAAGATAGAACTGGTGAAGCGTCAGCGTCATCGACAGGGTACTGGAGTAGAAGCGGCAGTTCTGGCGAGTTGCCTCAGCGAGAAGTGTCTTGTCCTTCTCCGCACTCACGAAGGTTTCGATTTTGCTGAAATCAAAGTCGTCTAAGCTGACCACATCACGCAAGTGTGGATCGAAGTTGAAGATCCGTGTCCGTGGGTCTTGGAGGTAGTGTACTCCTGGGGAGAAGAGAACACGATCAAGCTGGTGGGCCAACTTGGGGATATCTTCTGTCTTGGGAGGCTTTGCTTGCGTGAAGCTCGACTTCTCCGGTGAGAACGTTTCAAGCAAAACCACCGGAGCTTGTGCTTTAATGGGGCCGAGATAGTCTGGCCGTTGCCTCGCGTGAGGCCTTGGATCTGTTGATGAAAAGCGTCCCTTCACATATTTCTTCGGGGCGCTCACCGATTTAGCAGCACTGTCTTTCCTTTTCAGATCACCTTTTGTGTATTTCCTCGGTGCTGATCGCGATTGCAACGTGTTTTCAGATTCGCTTTTCCTCCGCCCATTAGCAGGGCTGGGACGACTCTTCGCATACTTTGAAGAGGTCGAGTGGAATTTTCCAGACCGCTCGGTTCTCTTTGGCACTTTGGGCACAAGAATCCGCTCCACATCCTGGTGTTTCAGTCTGCTCCATGCGGGAGGTGGAACGTCCTGGTCCCACGAGTTTATCTCGTGATCACTCACTTGCAAGTTTGAAACTTTTTTGAGAGAATCTGGGTTCAACCGCAGATTGAATCTCACAGACACAAACAGCTTTGATGCTGTTCGAAGCTGCCATAATCGGCTTCTGGAGCAAAGCATAGTAGGTGAAAATCCGCAAGTGCGATGCGCATTTTCTGCAGTAGGACCACATCTTCCCTTGTAGAGAAGTGAAGAAAAAAAAATAGAGAAAAAAAAAGAAAGAGAATGGATCCATATGACGAAATATTGAAGAGTCGGTGATTAATTGAGAAAGGTAATTTTATGGATTTTCCTGAC
This sequence comes from Sungouiella thailandica, assembly GCA_022023595.1. Lineage (NCBI taxonomy): Eukaryota > Fungi > Ascomycota > Pichiomycetes > Serinales > Metschnikowiaceae > Sungouiella > Sungouiella thailandica. The sequence goes on along the minus strand of JAKKCY010000002.1, from coordinate 2,474,341 downwards.
ATTTGAGTGTCTGTTGGTGTTCCAGCCCAGATTGATTGGCTGAATGCATTGACTGAAAAAGGAGATAGCAAAATGAAAAATGAAAAATGAAAATGAAAACTCATCTTTCGTTTGCCTTTGCTTCGTACTTCCTCTTTGGTCCTTTCTATTCTTGTCAAGGGGATTGTGGAGTTGAGGAAACCCAGAGTGCGGCCCGAACTGACCATACCTCATGTAGATTTCACAAAGTACGTGCAATAAGTGCAAAATGTAGTTTCACTATGAGTTCAGTGCCTACTTCTAGTTCTGTAGCAGCTTTAGTTGCAAAATCGCCTCTAACTACGTAGGAATCTGTTGCCATTTCACACCATAGTATAGCATGCTCAGAGAAACCAACCAACAAAAGCAGTAACAAAATCCTCAGAGTTATTCTCAAAATTAAGCCTTTTCGACTTTACAGTCTTTCTTGCTTTTGAATTTGCGTTCTTTCTTGTTATTACTATTCAATCCGCAGATACCAGTGTGATCTACTCTCTGGTACTGAGCTCTCGTCTCTGATACTCCACGTGAAGAGATTCCACCAAAATTTAAGATTTACTCATTTTGCTCTTTATCTTCTTCTTCTTTTTTGATTCTCTCTCAATTTTGGTTCCTTGAACTCTCTCCCACGACCAGAATCCCAATATCTCTACAAACGTGTCCCATAGACGTCTTATTCGTGCCTAAATACTGTGAAGCACCATATTCGCCACTCTGAGACTGAAATTGTCACTAAAGCCTTGTGCTGGAATTGTCATCTATGCCTTCGCTGGAAGCGTCGCTTTAACACTATGGTATGTGTTCGAAGATGCGAAAGCCCCACAAAACCTGTTCACCATTAACTAATGCTAACCGCAGCATTAATCATAGACCTTCCTGTCCAACTCGCGGATCACGTTGGCTACAGACTGAACCTCCACGAGCATGCCTCGCGTGGTCAACCGCCCAACCAACGATGAAAAATCCACCGAGTTAAAGCGCTTGTGGCGCGAAAGCGTCTTGTACGCATCTGCGCATGGAATGAAAATACCGGCTGTGCTGCCGCCCGGCGTGGAGGGAAGTGGCGTTGAAGGGTTTGTTGGTGCCGCGCTCTGGCCCCGTGAAGACAGTGCCGACGGCGCAGCAAGAGGCAGCAGCACGTGCTCTGGCTCCTCCTTGATTGTCATGAATTCCTCCAGTCGCACCAGCTTCTCCTGCGCCGCCTTGCTGGCCACCGTCGTGCAGAAGAGTGTGGACATTGGGTCCAGCTGGCATTGCGTGCATGTTCCCGGGTTACCCGTACAGCCAGATTTCTCTTCTTCCTGCTGCGGTGTAGGGGCATCTTCACCCTGTGCAACCACTGTAGGTACAGAGCCTGCCATGTTGGCGAACTCGCGGATCTCGAGCGTGGGCCCTGGGTGCATCACCGGCAAGGACGACTTGCGCGACATTGACGGTGGCACCTGGATAGGTGGGAGCAGCGTTGGGCCAGCCTCGTCGTGCTCTTCTTCGTCGCTAGGCTTGAGCGACGCGTTCAACCGCGCTGCCTCCTGGGCAGCCTCGCGGCAGACGCATGGCGTGTCGTCGGAGCAGAAGCCGCAGTTCTCTACAGGCGACTCCTCGTCGAACGCCGCGGCCTCCCGCGCTAGCAGTTCGGCGGCGGATGAGCGTTTGCGGGGCAGTGTCTGAGTCGGCACCGTGCGCTCCATTGAGTCCTTGCGCAACCGCTTGAGGTCAGGCATGCGCTTGACGGCGAATTCTGTGGTGAAATCGATCTCGCTTGCAGCGCTCGAGCTCTTGCGCTTCCCACGGAGCGAAACAGCGGCCATCGGTGTGAACGACGAGATAGTCTCGTCAAGCGTCCGTGTCTTCAAGCCAACGTCCTCGCAGAGGCACTGGTCCTTGAGACAGACACCGCAGTCGAAGTCGTCGGCGGCGTCGGTCAGAGTCTTGGCGCGCTTTGCTGGCGAGTTGCTGTTGGACTGCGGTGTGATGTGTGTTGGGCGCGTCTGGTTCAACACGCGGCGGAACATAGGCCCCGCGGGCGGAGAGTCTGCAGAGGGAGCAGGCAGAATCTGCTGCACGGAGTACTGCAGCAGCGCAGGAGATGCCGTGGAGTGGTTTGCAGGCAGCAGCTTGGCGAAGTTGAGCAAGTGCTGAGCGCTCTGGTTGAGCTCGGACTTGTAAGGATTTGTGGTGGACTCCGCCAGCAGGGTCAGAGGCGTGAGGCCTGCGGAGGTGTCAGGCGCCGCGCCCATCATGGAGCCGCGGAACTGGTTGAAGTCCAGGCGGAGCAGGTCCAACAGCTTAAGCAAAAACTGGTTCTCGAACTTCAACTTGTTGATGGTGTTGACCAACCCCATCTCCTTGATTTCCTTCTCCTTCTCAACTTCGAGCAACTTCTGCTCTAACTCCTGTACTCGTGTAGCACGGCGCTCCCGGAACGCCCGTTGCGCAGCACGGTTCTGGGCCTTTCTCTTGGATGCGGGGGTGTCCACGCTCGGTTTTCTACCCGGCTTGGGCCTGGGCGGGAGCACCCATTCGCGCAGCGTGACTATGGATGTCACGGCGCCGCCAGGCGATGCGGATTCGGGCGAAGACGCCGCACCAGAGGGCAGTGGAGCCAATACCGCGCGTGGCGCGATCGAGGGGCCTCGGGCAGACATTTTTGCGGGCGGCAAATCTAAAGGCGGCAATCAAGCGTAAGCAGCCGCGGATTCAAGGGGTGCAACTTGCTTTGTGCACCCGGAACAGCGATATTGACGACTTAAAGTCGGCAGTGGCTTTAGTTAGTGGGGAGTGCCACGGAGCCACTGAGAAGAGGCAAGGATGTTAAGTATGTACAAAGAAACACACGAGACGTTCTAGGCCCTGGGAAAAACACGGGAGAAATGGTGTATTCAAAAGGAGTTAGAAGAAAGGAGTTGGAACTAGTGAGAACGAGAAAAACGACCGATGGAGGGTCTGCCTGCACACAGGCCCCACTGATTGTTTAGATAATGTTTCGCTGTGAGTGGCTGATTTGCGCTTCGCCTGCCGAGACGGATTCCTGTACACACACAAGGAGGCTAGGTCTAGATAAGCCTATGATTTAGTTAGTAGTACAATGAGAAGATTTGTTACCTAATTTGTAAATTTTCAATACGTTTTGCCACTTTATCAATGGATGGTAGAGAGAGTACATGTGCTTAGCTGCAGGACAGCCCGATATCGGCCACCATGCGAAGTAACGTGACAATTGCGAGTGATGATTCGAGTCACGTGCGGTGAGTCAGCACGGACGGACGGACGGAGGAGGCTGGGCACAGAGGAGCGGCGTGTGGACTGTGTATGGGCCTTGGAATTGGTCTAGAAGGAGTTTTGGCTTAATTTGTGGATCGGCGAGATTTAAGATTTGGGGGAAGCAGAGGAATGGGAAAGTGCAGATAATAGGAAAGATCTGACTGAAAAAAACTGAAGAGCAGTTGATGAATGGACATAGTTGAGTTTTATGTTGGCTTTTCAGTTGTTTGTTTGTGTTCTGTTTTTTTTTTTTTTATCCCATTATCGCCGCTGTTGTAGGGAAGCTTGGTTACACATCAGTGTGCGAGAGGACCTCATCTGGAAACGGACAGACCTGCTCACTATGAAAAACTGAATAATTGTGAAAAAATGGCAACGCAAGATGAATTCCCTGTTTTCTTTTCTTCCTTAGTTTTCTTTTTTCATCCGGTAAGGTGTGCTTCTTGGGGTGTGCAGTGTTCGCAGCCACAGTAGCACACCTGGAGTTGTAAGCACTTTCGTTCTTTTTTTTACCTTTTAAGTTTTTTTTTATTCTTTATCTTTTTTTTTCAGTTTTCTTCCATTTGAAACTCTGGACCAAATTCAAATGTAGTCAAAAGCTTTGAAAGTGTACAATCGCATAATCAGTGGTCTGCCTCTAACATCAAACCTTGATATATCTGTTGGAATACAGGATTCGCCTTAAACGACACATTCCAACCGAAAGTCTATAATGAATTAAAGCGTTTGACCGAATGAACTGATTCAAATGAGTCAGATTAGCTTGGACCAACAAGCGTGTCCAAGTATGGAACTACCAATGCTACAATGCACAGCACCAGCTGGAAGACCCAAATGTCCACATCAGGCGGAAACTGTAATTAAAATTGAGTGTTTTTATCCTAAAGCAGCTACTTTTCGTTTTACTGGAGTAGCCATTGACATGTCATAAACCTTGCTCGGCTGTGGTTGTGAGATTTGCGAGAGTTGATTGAGATTAAAGGACAGGTACTCTTCATTTTAACAGTGAAAATGAGCTGAATTTTCAAGGCTTTGTTGGAAAACTTAAAATTCGCTTTTGGTGAACAACACTGCTGAATCAATAACCGGCCATAAGAGACCGGAAAATGTACCCATAGTCATAGGAGGAAGAATACTTAGGCATATATTATAAGCAGACTCAATGAGCTAGCTCCCAAGATTTTCAGCTACTCTTCTCTTTCTCGATTATTCTGGGGATTTATTGCTCTGGTCCATTTACCGCTGCTTGCTGGTCAACCTTTGAATCATGAATAAATGAGCCCATGTATAGTCTATGTACCAATAAATGTGCTTGAAACAGACCTATCACATTGAAAAGTTATCAGACCCCAAGCAACTGCTCTTTATGACACTGAGATGACAAATTACTTTTTCGAATTTTTTTTCATCATTTTTCATTTTGATTAAAGTAGTCATTTTCATGCGATATATGAATACTCACTCCAAATAGCCAAAAGGCCAAAGATCCTCAAATTCCCATTTTCAACAAAAATTGCAAAATCACTAAACTGACCACAGTCGATATTGCCATTCCTGAAAATTGCTCCAAAAAAGAATCTCATTCTACCACGCCCACACACCAAGATACCGCCACACCAGTAGAAGATCAAATTGAAGCAAACCTCTGCAAGCATTTCCCCAATTACAGTTCCCAACTACTCAATTTTGAAACTCCTAATCACTTCCTCCTCAAATGTACAAGTATTTATTGCTATATCCAAGAGTGGTCATTACTGGTTGGTCGCCTGCGCAGCCTTCTCGGCCTGCGCCTTGGCGATATCCTCGGCATTCGGCACGCCCTCCGTCATCAACTTGTTCAATGTCATCTTTCCGTACTCCTCCTTCATCTTGCGCTCCTCCTCCAAGAACTTGGCTTCGTTCTCCTTCAAATACTTCTGCAAACTCTCATATTGCATCTGTCCGTGTTCCCGGATGATATCCAATGGCATCTTGGGCTCCTTGTTGACAGACAGCTGTGGAATCCCCAATAATGAAGCAATGAAGTTGCCTGCGTTAGGCTTGTTTGCCCTGCTCAACAAGTCCTTGTTGTCCTCGGCCCACCGCTGACGCAACTTCTTCTCACGTTCAGCGTATTCTTCCAATACATGGTCCTTGTCAAACAGCTTCAAAATCGGGCGCACATCCTTAATAGGCTGTGTGGCCAAGTATTCCAACAATGGGATCAACTGCACCAAAGTGTCGTCAGGCTTACCATCCCATGGCTTCAAGATAATAGCGTTGTCTGGGTTCATGGACATGGCATCAGCATCCACATCCACAGCAACCAACTTGTTCAAGTCACGGTTCAAAAGATTCAAGTCTTTGATCAATTTGCCATCTTTGTAGCGACAAGCTTCACGGAACAATGCATACTGGATGTAAGCACGCAATGGGTCCAACTTGGCCACCGTCTTGTCCGAATACATTTGGTAGTTGGAGCCAAAGATCACAATCTCGTAGTACTGCAGAAGGTAGCCCAAGAAGTAGTCCAAGCCAGGTCTTTTCGCGGTTCTCCATCCGTGCTTAGTGTCCCATTCAGAATGGATCAAAAGATCATCTAAGGTCAACACCAATGTCAAGGGACGACGGTATGCTTCTGGAGGTGGAGGTGGCAACAAGTTTTCAAACGCAGGTTCGCTGAAGAAGTTGAAAAGCGACCCTATACGCTTGTTGAAACGTCCATACATCGCCTGAGGAGTGTATCCATTATCAATGTCCTGGCCTTCCAAACGGGTCTGTTCTTCTTCAGAATCCCATTCTCTGCACATGTATCCAGCGCCTGCAAACGCTCCAAACAAACTGCCAATGTAGAACCAGTTAGCATACTTTTCTCTCTGGATATCTTTGGAAGTTTGAGCTCTTCTCTTACGACGAGACGATTTTTCACTTTCGCCCGACTTTCCTGAGTCCTCGGGTTTTTCCGGGTCTTCAAACCCAGCTCTAGCCAACATATCATCATCTAAGATACTCTTAGGCTGAGAGTCCTTCTTGTCAGCGTAGAACCGCCTAGAGTTACCCAAAACGGACGCCGAAAAAACTGCCGGCATCGCTGCACGTGCCGCCATCACTCCGCGGGGCAGGATCATGCGCAAAACAGCCGACGCAAGCATGGTATGAGGAAGATTGGTAGTTTGCGTGAAGAAAAATGTGCGCCGGAGTCAGTTTGGACACCCGTACACCGCGGCGATACACCCGTGCATCTGGAGATAAAAATCCCAAGCCTAGCTAATACTTGGAACTCCATACTCTGACAGTGAAAAAAAAAAACGCAAATATGTGGAAAACAGGTCTACGGACGGAGAGGTTCTACTCGACTCCCCAGTTCAAGAAATCTGGCAACATTTTGGCCAGCGCGTTGCGGTATGTCAAGGATGTGGATGCATATCAAGACAACATCGAGAAGACTACACCCGAGTTGGAGTTGGCAAATAAGTTGATCAGCAGTATCGCAGACAAACCGGAGATTCTTCTGATTCTTCTGCTTTTCCATAGCGAGTTGGCCAAAATGGGCATCACGCCGCAATCCAACCGTGACCTCAAAGGTGTTCAGTCATGGAAGTTTCAGTGGGCATGCATGTGGAAACTACACCGGATCCATACTGTTTTTTGGGAGCAATGCCAGCTTGAAAACATTTCCGAACGGAATCATCCGTTGAAGAGGCTGCCACAGGATGTAGGGGTGTTGGATCCAAAGTATTACCTGCTGTGCTACCAGGAACTCCAGTCTGGAGTATTTCAGGGCACAGACTTCCGACACGTGGAGATCGTTGGAAAACTATTCTAGGCTGAAGATTCGGCTTAAGGATTTTGTTATTCCAACATTATAGCATTATGGAGTGGAGCATTTAGAGTGGAGCACATGGAGCATATGGAGTGTCATGAAATGTGGTGCTAAACGAGGTAGAAATAGTTATACCTAGAATATCTCTGTTTTATTAATCTGTGTGTGTTTCTGAAACTTCCTGGAAAATTTCACATCAACAATACTAGACTGTTCTGTCTGGGAATAGACTGTTCAGCCTGGGCGAACATGACTCTATGGATAGTGAACATCCGATCATCAGCTGGAGGATCTGATTTCGCAAATGGCTACTAAAAGCCAGAAAATCACTTTTTCAGTGGCCCACTTGTACATAGCGGATATAAGGTGTGGGTTCTTTCTGGACAGCACAGACATACTGGTATAGTCAATGGGGAGATTAAACAAACATAGAAACACAAATCATCAAGAAATTAGATGTCAAAGTAGGATTGTGGAAAAATCAGTAAAAAAAGCTCTAGGGTCCATATACTAGTTTCAGTTTTCTGCCTCTTGTGGAGCACTGTAATCATGTTGTCACTACAGATTGAACTTTCTCTTCTTCTTTTCAGCAAAATAGCTTTTAAATACATGTCGTCGCAGTCTTCGCACCCCTAGCATCGTCTATTGAGTCTGGCCTGAGATCTGCCTCGATCACAAGTTCACCGAGATCCTATATGGTGCTGAATACAACTCCTATTGAATACAGCCAACTTCACCGCTAAGCTAAGGCTTGCTAAGGCTTAGGGATCTTCAAGCTCTTGGAAATCTCGCCACAGCCCTGAACTATGAAAAACAACGACACGGCATGGAACTCAGCAAACGTTCCCTCAAACATAAATCCCCCAGGCAAGTCATCTAAGATCCGGTCCGTATACACCAAAGTTGCCATTACAACCACCCAGATCAAGTTTGTTGGCACGGGAAGCCCCTCGAAGTACTTAGCCTTTCCAGTGCTATCCTTTGGTACATTGTTTGTGGAAACGTTGTAGCGAGCCAAACGAGTCAACCCACACAAAACCCAGAAGGATAAAATAAGCACGTCGATGGTGGAGCGGAAACCAATTGCAAACGCAATGATGGCGGGCGAAACACTGAACGAGACCAAATCTGCCAATGAGTCAAGTTCCTGGCCCATGAGCGACGACTTGTTTCTCAAGCGAGCCACTCTGCCGTCGAAAAAATCGAAAAAGAGTCCCAAGCAGATGAAAAAGTGTGCTCTTTGCACGTAATGGGACTTCCCAGTGAGGGCAAACCGCAAGCACAGGATGATGGAGTAGAAACCGGAAAACCCATTCAAAAGCGTGATGAAGTCGGCCATGTGCATGTTCCGCACCAATGAAAAGTGGCGAGTGTCATCCAAGAAGTTCTGGTAGTCCTTTGGTTCAGGCCTTGGAAGAGGCTCTAAGTTGGAAGACAACGAGAAGAGCGAGGACGACCGGCGCAACGGAGGCCCAGGTTTGCTGGCCAATTCGGCGTCACTTTCGGCGTCGGACGCGATGGCAGACTCGTTTTTCTTAAATCCAGAAGTGTATGACATCTTCTTTAGTATAGTTGTTAGCGTGTGGGTGTGGATGTGGGGAATTGTAGTAACAGACAAAATGGAGTAGTCCGAACAATAGTGATAAATTGTGAGGCGCAGGCGTCGAATTGCTTTTTGCTAATCACCTCTAGACCTCAGATCCAGCGTATTTAAATCGTTCTGATTGGATTAAACGTGGGCAATTGCCCATTTAAATGCGAAAACTGGTTGGCACTGGGCACCTCCTCGGCACTGCAGGTAAGCGGCACTGAACGTGACTATAGCAATTGATGAGGTTGATCTCGATCAGACACGGCTAAGGGCAAAGTTTGGAATCTGGATTAAATTTTGGTTTTTCGATGTAATTTGTCTTCATTGTTTTTTTCATTGCTTTTTCTTCATTGTTTTTTTTTTCATTGATTTTTCGTAAATTCTATGTGATCTCTTTATCTTTCTCTTTGTCTCTCTGGGCTTTCCCACCCTCTATCTTCTATAATGCTAGTCATCTGCATGATCCAGAACAGTGACCTGCGGCACCAGGTACGACGACTCCAGGTCATGCATCTGGTGCCCGCTATTCTCCATCAAATCCTTATTGTTGCGGAGAAATTGCGATAAGTCCAGGTTGCCTCCCTCCATGACAGACACAATCGACTCTGTAGACGAGTTTCTCGACATACCTGGACGTGCCAACGAGTGGCCCACATTCAAATTCATCAATTGCTGCTGCTGCTTCAAGATCTCGTCCTGAATCTTCAAATAGTTCTCGTGCTCGTTCTGATGTGCCAACATCGACGGGTCGTCTGTCGTTGGAGTCATCGGCCGCGACGCTGGCAGCATGCTTCCAGACAATGGCGAGCCCGGCGATTCCGAACTCCTGAGTTCGCCTTGCGGCACAATCTCCGAGAAAGTGTTCTCGAACGGGTTGGGCACGGTGGCGGTGGCGTCGCCACCTTCTGGCGACTGCACCTTCGGTGTGAAAATGCCCGAAAGGCTGGGCGACTGGATCTTCTGGAGCGACATCTTGTGAGACAACAAGTTGTTGAGATTCAAGTTCATGTCCTTTCTAGCATTTGCGCCCGTGAAGCTCGATGTGGAGCTGTTCTCGGAGCTGGTGTGCTCGCGCAAGGCCAAGTTCTCTTCGATGAACTTGAAGCGGCGCAAGTGGTTGCCAGCAAACTTGAGCAAGTCAAACAACTCACCTGACCAGTCAGCAAAATCTTTCGCATTTTGACATTTGAACGACGCCTTGTGCGAAGGGTTCGCTACCTCAGTCAAGATAAACTTGTAGTCCTTGTCATTCTTGACGGTTATGCTGTAGTCGTTCAAGTTGTAGGAGTTACAAGGAGTATCGTTGGGTCCCACAATGCCACCAATCTTGCCCTTCGTCTTCTTTCTGGTGGATCCAGATTCGGGACTAGGACCATCCACCTTGAATTCGTGCAAGTAGTTGCATGTCAACAAGTAGAAGAAGCTGGTGTAGGACTTGAGCAACTTCTGCTTCTTATACATGTAGCCGCAGCGCAAGCACTTGCTATGGATGGACGATGCGTATGGAACAACTATATCGCGCATACTGCGGATCTCACGCTTGGGCGAATTGGGCACATCCTCGTAAACGTTCAAGAAGTTCGGGTTGTAGGCCACGAAGTGGTTCCACTCGTAGTCCACCGAGTTCAATTTGTCGCGCAACGTAACTCCCAAGTTGTACACCGCCAGATCAATGGAACTAGCATATACGGCCTCTGCGCCCGCCAAACGGATCAAGCGTTCGGTGGTTCCGTTCAAGTCCTTGACCACGTAGTTGAGCAAGTCGCGCGAGATGTTCTGAAGGTTCACATACGAGGCAAAAACGAAATTCTCATGCACCAACTGGTTCTTAAGCTGGTGGTCGAGACGAAGTTTGATGAGAAATGGGTCGTTCAAGGACGGCGCATCGTCGGCCACAGTGTCAGAGTCCTTGCGGTGTACGGGCCGTGGGCCCAGGTAGCGGGTGACAGCCTCCACGAACGTACTCAAAATGGCGCCTGTGGTGCTCACCTCTTTGATCAAGGTTGGGTTCGCGAACGAGTCGTTCTTCAACAGCAGGCGGATCTCCTTGATCTTGATGGCGAGGTTCTTGTGCAAGGACTCAAGGCGAGGTACGAGGCGGTGGATGATCTCGCGGCAGAGACGCGCCTGTGCTGCGTAAGTGTTCATATGGTGGTTCAACAACGACTGCGGCATGTTCGTGAACAACGACTTGGGAGGGAAGAACCGGGTGTCCACGGGCACATCAGATTTCGGCGCAAACTTGGCCGCATCGATCGGTGCTGGGCCAATAGTGGTGGCGGCGTGGTTGGGAGCTGCCGACTTGGAGGCCTCCGACTTCAAGCTTGGGTTGGAAGTGTTGCGCTTGTGAGCAAACGTCTGGTTCTTCAAGAAGCTGGACGCAGACTTGGTTTTTGCTAAACCAGGTCTTTTGTTTTCTGTGGCCGGGAGCGGCAATTTGGACTCGTTTTTCGGCGTAGACGCCTGGGAGTTCTGTGGCGATACCCGTTGCTGCTCCACGGACTGGAGGCACCGGTAGGCCAAGTCACGCAGGCCAGGGAACTGTACAGAGCCCACGAGCTGCAAGTTCAAGTTCAGCTCGAACTCCTTGGCCATGACCAAGTCTTTCAAATACGACACCAACGCCGCAATGAAATGTTTCCATAGCTTGAAATAAGCAATTAATTCCAGCACGGGCCGAGCATCGGAAGCCGGCACGTTGACATGGAACGGACTACGGCGGTCCGAATGAGGCAACACAGCTTCTGAAGTCATGGACAAATGCCAATGAGGAAACTGCCACTATATAAGGCGCCGACGCCTCCACATGTAGTGGGGATGCACCGGTGTTCCTGCGTGTGCTGGGATATGTTGCGAGCCCGTGCGCGCAGGAGGGTTCAGGAGGGGTGTTGCAGCCATGGCATCGGTGGACGGTAAGTGAGAATGAGGTCGATATCACAGAAAATTTCGTGGTGGGGAGAGGCACGAGTGCAGTGTATCAGTGGTGTGAAAATTTTGAAAACAACCCATTTGCCAAAGTTCTCCGATCTGGCGTTTTAGGTGACGATGTGACAGATTCCGCTGATTCAATTTCAGGCTAGGTGCGGATGTGCACACTATCGGAGGAACGCACTGCGCAAGCTTCGTGAGTCGGGACACCAGGGCGCAGTGGTCTAGACTGAGAGGGCGAACAATCTGGTGAGGATGATTTTCCACGCAAGGTGATGTAGGCTGTTGCAAGACTAGACCAACGAATTTGTCCAATGACATTTGAGCATTTTGCCGTTCTTTGTTTTTTTTTTTTTTTCTTGTCGTTTTGCTATCCGCCTAGCCAAGCCGACCACACTACTCCATGCACATCTGAAGCGCCGCTATTTTTGGCACCAGCCATTTGGCCAGTTAAGTTATTACTAAAAAAAAAGGCCATAGTTAACTCGATAAAGGCAATAGTAAATTCGATTTCCACACGATCTAGACCTTCAGTAGAAACTATTTTATCTATTTTTCTCTTCTCTTTCTCTTTTTTCCCTCCCTGAGTACACTTCTGCCTCTCATACTTGCTCTGACTTGCTCCGATTTTCCCTAATTTCCCTGATTTGCTTGATTTCTTTTCCTGTGTTTACAAGCAAAAAGTGCTATCTCGCCATTTCTTCTTTCTGGCTCTTGCGGATTATCTGCCCTGAGGCGGTGCCCCTGGCGGCTACTGTACTAGCCACCCGGACGACCCGACCTTAGCTTGCTGCGGAAGAAAGTTTAAAAGTAAAATGTGAAAATGGTGAAAAGTGAAGAATGGTGAGAAGTTTATCTAACATACCTTTTTCTTGATTTCCGTTATCTGGCTGTGGCTTCTGTTCTACTGGTAGTTACAGTGCGCATTACGATTCGCAACCTCACCTGAGGCTAATACTTGGTGCGCCTGTGTGCCTGATTTTGCACCCATTTCTTCGCCATACTGCAACCACCTTGGCTTCTACTGCTTCCTCTGTCTTCTGTGACTGTGGCTGTTCCAAAAAAAAAAAAAAAAAACTAGCTTGAACTTGTTGGTCCTATTTCTGCTTTTGGTGAATAACTGGTTACTATCCCATTACCTAGTGAGTGGTTCCACTGTCTCTACTTAACAGTCTACTCCTCCAGCCTACTCTTCCAGTCTTTCCATTCTTCCAGCCTACTTCCTTAAATTTCACTTTCCTACTCTACTGCCTTCTCTCCGTTTTTCCCCTTTTCTTTCTCATGTCGGCGCCCACCCCAGTCAGCGACTTCCTGTCCATGTTGGACTTCTGCTTCGACCTCGACGTGGACCTCGACCTCGGCCTTGGAAAAACGTTGGACTTCGAGTTCCGCGCGGTCGTCACGCTGCCGACGCCTGAAAAAGTCCACTTGCTTCTGGCGCTGGCGTGCGAGGCCGCTTCGCCAATGGTGGCGTTTGCGCTGTGGTGGAGCAGACTCCACGCCTCCAACATGTGGTCTCGCCCTGCGCCAAAGCCAAGACGGCCCATCTTGAAAAGCAAGTACAACCGCAACTTTGTCGCCGAACGGGTTTCGTTGGCCCAGGCCGACTGCGAGTCCGTGGAGTCGTTCTGCTCCAAGTTGGAGGTGATGTTGACCACGCCTGGCGACGTGGAGCAGCTTCACAGAGAGCGCAAGCGGCAGGTGACCAACTACTACCGTCAGAGATGAAAAAAAAAAAGAAGAAAAAGAGGAAAAGACAGAAAGTTCTTTTTGTCTTTCCTGTTTTTGCTGGCTCTAGAAACAGTAATAGACGGCCCACAACCACCTGTCACCTACCAACACTTGCGACCTAAAAACTTGTGACCCAAACTTGAGACCAAAGCACCTGACGACCGCTAATAATAGACCCCGAGCACAGTCCCAATTAGTCGACGATCAGTGACCTTGTGTTTTTTTTTTTTTTTTTGGCTTCACACTCGGAACGTTTCAGACGTTCGCTGCTCCCTCACGGCAACTGGAGCACCTCGCTACCTCGCTAACACGACGCACACTCCAAATGTGTCACCTCCTAACCATCGGCGCCACTTTGTGATCTGCCCCACCTCCAGTGCTATATCAGTTGCTAAGGCCCATCCACCTTAGGCCAAATGTCGCTAACTCCCAATAGCTTGAAGATGGAGTGGGAAACGTCCCTTATGGATTTCCCATTTCTCCACGAACACCTATTTAAGCTGGTGGCGCCCATGGAGCAGTCAGTGGTTGCAATCGTTTCTGCGCCGCCGGAGGAGCAGCCGTTGTTGGTGAAAAACCCGCCTCCGTCTGGCACCATCTTTGCGTATAACGACAAAGAGTCGCTCCAGAACGACCAGCCGGTGGTGTTGGGCAACTTGGGCGACCTGATCAACCACAACAGCGTGAGGCCACAGAACGCCTACAAAACACATTTGGTGGTGCGCCGGTCCGTCCAGACCGAGTTTGCGTTCGAAGATGCCTACAGACGGGAGGTGCGGGCCAACTGCGTTGCGTCGCCGCGAGAGAAAAGACGCAGAAGCCCCAAGGAGCGCGACTGGAAGCCCGAGTCGGTCTACAAGACGTTTGTGGATTGCAAGCCTTCGTTTTTCGACAAGTCCGACTACCAGGACAGAGTGCCTGCGACCTCGTGCTTTGGCAAGATCAATATGCGGATTCCGAAAGCGTGGTCGCGTGGGCCCAACAGACCAGTCAAGCGGATGAAGCTCAACACCAAGGTTGCACTTCCGCTTCCTGTTTTGCCTCTGCCTCACATCGAGACGTTGCAGGTTGCCATGCACTTGGCCCCTCCCCAGACCACACCCACGCTCCAAGAGGACCAGTTTGCCATTGACTTTCTATTTATCTAGCTAATTTCATTATTTATTCTTTTTTTCATTTTTCATTATTTATTCTTTTCTTTTTTTCAAGATTAATCAACAAAGCTTTCGTATCGGTCCCCCATCTGTAGCCAGTAATGGCTCCTTGTGCTGACACAACCCGGTGACATGGCACTACTAGTGCTATGCGGTTGGCCCCACATGCATTCCCTACAACCCGAGCATTGCTGATGTTTAGCGTTTTTGCTAGGCCCAGGTACGATGACGTAGTGCCGCCGCGGACTGCAGAGACTAGATGGGTCCACACTCGCCGCTGGAGACTGGTCCCGAAGAGGAAGGTGTATCTGATGGACTTCCTCAATGAGTCGATTTGGTCTGGATGATCAAGCATAGTTTGAAGCACCAGTTTTGTTTGGCAAATCTGCTCATTCTGAACCAGCGGAGTTCCTGCTCTTAGTGAGTCGCCTCTCTTGATTCGTCGGAAATCTCCCTTGACCATGTCCACTAGTGTGTTCCACCTTCTTCCTACAGAGAAGTAGTATAGAGTGCCCAGAACGTCGGTCACTGCTAGTGCGTCGAAGTTGCGCAGAGTGATGTTCCAAAAATAGAGCCGCTCCGCTGCCATTTTCTTCTATTTTTACGACCTGCTGGACTTGCCCTGGCCAGACTATATAGTCTGGTTCTTGCTTCCAATGTGGCTACATACAGGCGTGATATTGAGAGCAAAGAGAAACGAAAAGAGTAGGGAAAATCTAAAAAGAAAAAAGGAAGAGAGAGAATAGAAATGAAAAACTGAAAGACTGAAATGAAAAAAATGAAAAAAACTATTCTTTTTCTCTTTTTTGTTTTGAAAAATACAACTCTTCACATTAGACGGCTGGGCTGAAGATGCCATGCACTCCAGACGAAAGTCCGACGAGAAACTCGGTCATTCAGCTCCAAATGGAGAAAGTGGGGCATTGCACTGTTTGAGCCGCCATTAACCGAAATCCAGAGCTTTCCCAGGTTTAGCCTGTTTCTCATCAGTGGAAGAGAAGAGAAAATAGCTGAAAAGTCATGTTATTGACAAAAAAAAAATTGACAGTAATTCAGTCATCAGAACTGGCTCAAGTACTACAGTTGGCTCATACTACTACCATTCCGCTCTTCAGCGCTCTTCATTCAAACTCCCAGCCACAAGTCTGTAATCAAAAGAGCATGCCAGAGAATTTTCTTCTTGGCCTGAAACTACAATCAAGCATTTTCTCCATTTCTCCTTTCTTCATTTCTTCATTTCTTCATTCTTTTTCAAATGAAATGCTATTCAATAACCACCTAACACGTTAGTTTCCTTCCAAGACAGAATACTTCATTCGCGTGTTAGCTGATTTCATTGCAGGACCTGAAAAATCCCGTCATGACGATAACGCAATAAGTCTAATCATTGTATCCATGGATGTACATACCAAGAAGAAGCAAATGCATGAATAACTTTTCTCACAAATTTTTGCTCAGCCAGTGCTGGGCAGTCTGCAGGCCAGAGTCACATTGGAGATTATGCAAGCTAGTGAAAAGACACCATAAAAAAGAATTATATTCAGATCTCGTTTTGTTCCAGTGATCACAATATCTTTTCATGTTCATTGCTTGGTATCTTCTCAGACGTGCGTTTTCCCTCTTGTCTCATTGAACAACTTGAGCGACCACCGTTCTAGTGAGTCCAACACCGAGACCTCCTCCTCTTCCTCCTCATCTTGAGTGTTTCCGTAGTCGATGCTCGACCCTAGAAGCCCCGCACTCGTGTTCTGGTGCGCGACATCGTTCTCGGGATTCTCAGTATCGGGCTGGCCAGCCAACTTGCTGTCTTCCTGCTGCTCAGAATAAATCTGGTCTTTCTGACTAACGGAAGAAAGAGCTTTGCTAGGTAATGCACTTTTCATGTAGCTGAGCCACTCCTCTTCCTCAGCAAGGGGAGGCACTGGCTTTCCTCGGTTTGTCTTGGGTTTCCCCGTCACAGTCACTCCGTCATCACTTGTTGAGGCGGAAAACTCCAGAGTGCGGTCGATTTGCATGGAATCCAAGTCTTCGCGGTCCTCAAATACTCCGTCAAAGTTCAATAAGTCCAACACTATCTTGTTGGTTCTGACCGAGTTACCGTCGAGCGAAAGAGGCAACACTGTGCGCAGTTGCACGGTGGGCGACTCCACATATCTCTCTGAAAAATTGATTCTCACATTGGCCCCGACCCCTGCGTTCGCCATACTGAGAATGAGGTCTTCAAGCTCGGAGTCGCTCGAAAGGGAAAGCTTCGATAGTATCTTGTCGTACCTGATCACACTATAAGCATTGAGGTAGCTCGTGAGAAGCTTGACCTTGAGGTTGTGGAGAATTTGCTTTTCGGAGTGCTGGAAAATCTTGTCGGAAGCTAGGTCGTCATTGCTGTCGTACATGCGTTGGACCACCGCAAGAAACCCCGGGAGGTCCTGGTTCTCGTAGCATCGGACCATTTCAATGAGATTGCGGTACTCAGGAAGCACCGAGTATGTCTGAGTTTCCTGCAGCTCGAACGGGTTGACCTCGTTTTCGGTAAGTAGCGAACATAGACTGAGGTACTTCAAGATCTTCTTCTTCTCTCCAGACCCAGCTTCGTCGTAGTTCTTGAACGATTCGTAGAACTCCACTCGCGCCTTGTCGTAGTTTTTGCGGTAGAACTGGATGGTCGCTCCACACTCCCTCACTATCCCCAGAACCCTTGGGTGAGTAATGGCTGCATTTACACCAGCACTTCGACGGTACAACTGGTTGAGTTGAGCCAAGTCGCCGCCTTGCTTCATCACACATGCAATTTCCGCAGCAATCACTTCCAACCCGTAGGAGTTGCGCGTCAGTTCAGACACTCCTTCGAGTCTTGCATTGATAGCATCAATGAGCCTCTTACACTCGGCCCAGTCGCCGTTTTCGAGCGCATTGTTGAGTCTGTTGATGTTGATTTTGAGCCACAACCGCAGTCCGGCGATCCCTGAAGAGCGGGAGTGGTCGAGATGTGAAATGATCACGTCAAACATCCGGTTGACAAATTCTCTGTTCAGAGAGGCCGAATATCGCGTGAGAAGCTTGTTTATGGACTCCTCGGCATAGTTTCCGTTCAAATGCGGTAGCAACACAATAAGTTTGTCGATATACTGAAGAACCCCTTCGTAGTTGTGTTGCAAGTAGTTGATTTTGGCGAGTTGCTTGTAGCTTCGGAAGATCCACTCTGCCTCTTCCTTCTGGTCAGCTTTTTCGATAAGCAGCAAGAACTTCGAGCACGCTTCCGCTTGGGACTCATCTTTTAGGCCTTTTGCGTAGTAATACCGGTTCTCCTGAATGTTAGTGCTTGTTCACATATACCCGATCGATTGTCCACATACAATTGAGTCCAGCTGCACATCCTGGCCTTCCTGGATATCTGCGTCGTCTTCGTCTTCAAACTCAAACTCGTATGATTCCTCAGATAGAAAGTCATCTTCGTCTGACATTGCTGAAGAAGACCACTAGTCAAGTTACAGGTAGGGTGCGGTCACGTGCCGGCCATACATATATAAGCTTAATACGCCAAAAGATGAAAAAGAAAGAAAGAAAAAGTGAAGAGTTAGAATAGCAAGTAGATTACTTTACGAGCATTTCACTGGAATCAAATTTCTGTTGAGATTGTCTAAGGATTGCTGTGGTGCTGTGAGTTGATGTAGTGAGACAGAGAATGGAAACCTGGGAAGAGTATACTAGCACTGTTGAAAGGCAAATTCGCAATAAATTGAGAAAAGTAGAGATTCTGAAAAAAACTGGATTCTTTTTTCTTTTTTTTTTTTTTCAATTGCATGATTACGTGCTTCCAGTGTATGAGGGCATGTGTTACCTCTGACTGCGAAGAGAAACGAGTTCACATCTGAGAATGGATGGTATTGTCTATTCAAAACATTCTCTTCTTTTTCTTTTCTCCTATTCTCGTATTTATACACTCATACGTTCATACGCCATACATTCGCAAACCAACACCCTCATTCCTCCCGCACTCACCTCAGGCTCACTTCAACAATTTCTGACCACCAACACCTTCAACTTCTACCCCAACTCTTACATCCGTCCAACTTTTCCGACTTCCAACATTACTTTTAAATTCAAACTCATTCAATCAACTCATTCAATCAACTCTTCATTCTTTCTTCATTCTTCATTCCCCATTCTCCATTCTCCATCATCATTCTTCAATCTCCCATTCCTACTTTCATACTTACTTTCATACTTACTTTCCTTCTCTTCTTCTCTTCTTCTCTTCTTCTTTCTTTCTTTCTTTCTTTCTTTCTTTCTTTCTTTCTTTCTTTCTTTCTTTCTTTCTTTCTTTCTTTCTTTCTTTCTTTCTTTCTTTCTTTCTTTCACCTATCATTGTATGGCAATATAGACTCTAGCGAGTCAAGGGCTGGAGGAACCAGCTCGATATTTAAAAAAAAAGGAAAAGAGCTTCTGAGCTTCTGACCTACTTCTCTCTCTTCAAACTCATAACACCTCTTTTTTTTCTCTGATAGTTACATACTTTCTGCTTTACGGTCGCACTAATTGATGGTATTCGTCATTATCTCCATGAGTGGAAACACCAGAACAGAGCACACCGGTAAACTGGCCACACACAAAGATTCCAACTTTTCCATTTCCAAATCTCTCTTCAACACCCTTCCAATTCCCCTCTTCTCTCTTTTTTTTTTCATTTCCTTCTGTTTCTTTCTTCCTTCTGTTTCTCTCTTTCTGCTCGCTTATCATTATCCTGTATGCCCACAACTGTGGCTCACACCATTACTCATCGGACCACTGGCGCTAAATGTTCCAGCCCAATGTCCTTTGACTCGATTCCCGTGATAGACCTCGGTCTCGCCTTTGACCCGGCCACAAAACCGCAGTTTCTTCAAGACGTGCGCCACGCTATCATCAACGTAGGCTTCTTGCTACTCGTCAACTACGAAGCGTACGGCCCGTCTCCTGACGATTTGGCCAACATCAAGCAGCAGGCCATTGAGTTTTTCGCTCTTCCCGACTCGGTGAAAAGAGGATGTGAAATGATCAACTCTCCTCACTTCCTAGGCTACACTAGGTTGGCCAACGAGATCACTGCGGCAAGGACCGACTGGAGAGAGCAGATCGACTTGGCTACGGAATTGCCGCCTCCAAACGAAGGCGAGCCTTTGTACAAGCAGATTGAGGGGCCCAACCTCTGGCCAGACCCGGAGTACGCTCCGCAATTCCGGGAAGTCGTCACCAGATACATCGAGAAGATGACCCAGCTCAGCACGGTGTTTCGGAAGCTTGTTTGCGAGGCGATTGGGCTCGACGCAGACGCGTTGAATTCGTTTTTCAAGGAGAACCAGCAGTGCAAAATGAAACTTATTGCGTATCCGGATTCCAGCGAGTTGGAAGGAGCGCAATCGCAGGCTTTGAAGGACAAGCCGGACTCCGGCCAGGGCGTGGGGCCCCACCGCGACTCCGACCTTTTGACGTACATTTTCCAGGCTCTGGACCACCACAACTCCTTGCAGGTCCAGAACTTCGAGGGAAAATGGATTACCGTCGATAACGTGCCCAACTCGCTCGTGGTGAACGCGGGCCAGACGTTGGAGGCAATCACCGACGGTGTGTGCAAAGCGACGATCCACCAGGTCACGATTCCTGAGGCTGGCTCGGGGACCAGGATCTCTATTCCGTTCTTCCAGACTATAGACTTGGACTCATACAAGACCACGGTATCTGAATTTCCACCGGAGATCTTGAGGTTGAAACAGGAAAGAGACCGGGAGTTGACCGAATGGGGGAACATCGGCTTCCAGTTTGTTCCGGACGTGAGCAAGCATCCTGTGGGGCACGCTGTGTTTCGCAACCGGATCAAGTCTCACCAGGACGTGGCTGCGAGATGGTACCCTGACGTTCTCCGGGAGGTGCTTGAGAATTACTGAAAAAAAAAAAAAAGAAAGAAAGAAATAAAAGAAAGAAAGAAAAAGTTTATAAGAATGTATGAATGAATGAATAAATGAATAAATGAATGAATGTATGAATGTATGTATGGTATAATGACTATATTGGATGACAAGAACTGACCTCTGGATTTCAACCGAACTTGAGAAGTGAAAATGCAACAAAACTCAAGACTTGGAATCTCTTCAAACCTTCACTTTTCCTTTCTTTTTTCGAATCTCTCCCACCAAATCTTCAGTTGTAAGTATCTAATTCCTAGTGTCCTGCATGTCTCTCATCAACCTCATTAGCCTCGAATATACAGTGCACAGATACCTACCCCAACCGCATTAAATGAGCAATATCTCGCTACCGCCGAACTTGGCATTTGGAGAAATCCGAAATCTGGACTCAAAACAGGCAGATGTTCAAGTCACGGCCTCAGATATCTTACAGGACGCAGGTCAGATTCGCCAGTCTACATTCAAGAGACCCAAACAGACCATCCAAGATCTAGATGAGCTACGATCGTACCAGCTAGCGAAAAGAAGAGAGTTTGAGCAGCAGCTCAACAAGAACAGACTCAACTTCGGCCAGTGGATGAGGTACGCGCGGTGGGAAATTGATGATAACCATGACTTCAAGAGAGCACGGTCTATCATGGAGCGCGCTTTGGAGGTGAATGTGCAACATGTTCCGTTTTGGGTGCGGTACATCGAGCTTGAATTGCTCCATAAGAACGTGAATCACGCCAGAAACTTGCTAGATCGTGCTGTTACCACTCTACCGAGATCAGACAAGTTGTGGTTTATGTATGTGCAAACAGAGGAGTCCTTGGCCAACTATAGAGGCGTGCGCTCTGTGTTTGAGCGGTGGATCACGTGGAAACCACCCATGGAAGTGTGGCAGGCGTACATTGCGTTTGAGCAGCGCTACGACGAGTTTGACAACGCCAGAGACATTTACGTCCGTTTTCTCCAGGAGTTCCCGGGCCATTTGGAGATCTGGCAGAGGTGGGCGGCGTACGAGGCGTCGGTGCCTCCGTCGGACTCGGTCCAGATCGCAAGGATCCGTGGAATCTTCGAAGCTGGCATTGACGAACTAGCACAGCGAAAGAGCCACAACGAGAACGTTGCGCTGTTTGTGAGATTATGGGCCGAGTGGGAGGCTTCAATGCGGGAGATCGAGCGTGCAAGAGCGATATACAAGGTTGTTCTCGATCTGGAGCTTCTCACCAAGGAGCAGAAGAGTCAAGTGTTTGGAGACTTCAGTGAGTTTGAACGAAACCACGGCGTTTCAGACACAGACTCCACGTTGAGACTCAAACGGCTCCTCAATCTCGAGAAGAACGTTGCTGAGAACCCACTCGACTATGACTCGTGGTGGGAACTAATTAAGGCCCACGCAGACAAGCCCGACACGCAGGTGATTGAGATGCTTGAAGAGTCGGTGAAAACACATCCTGCGCACGTTTCGAAGCTGACATCTTGGCGGCGATACGTATTTCTCTGGATCAAACTCGCCTGGTACTACGAGTTCAGAACCAGCGACACCGGAGCGGCACGTGCCACGTGGAAACGTGCTCTAGACACGGTTTCCAGGCAGAAGTTCTCGTTTGCCAAGTTGTGGATCCTCTACTGTGAGTTTGAGCTCCGAGCAAGCGACGACGGCTTGGTGGTGGCTCGCAAAATCTTGGGAAGAGCCATTGGCCAGACCTCGCGCAACAAGCCCAAGGGAAAGATATTCAAGCACTACATCTCCTTGGAAAAGAAGCTTGGAGAGTGGCTGCGGGTGCGGAAACTCTACGAGAGGTGGCTTGAGTTGAGTGTTTTGTATGACGAGAGCCACGACAGCGACCTAGGCCCGGCGGTGTTGAAGGAGTATGTGGCATTTGAATCGGGGCTCGACGAATCAGAGAGGTGCATTGGCCTATATGAGGCTGTGATCCAGCTCAAAAGTACGAACTTGCGCTCGTTGGACGTTTATCTCGCTGACTATATCGAGTATCTCAAGGATGAGATGCTCTATGACCAGGCCAGAAGCGTGTACCGCCAGCGGATCGAAGCGGCGCCAACTTCGCAAATGTGGGTTTCTTTCGCTCTCTTCGAGTCGCAGATCCTTTCGCCCTCCCAGATGGACGAGCTAGACCAAGCAGAGGACGAAGTGCAGTTTCTCGTGGAAAACCACCACCGGCGGGCCACACGCAAAATCTTCGCCGAAGCGTTTCTGTCGTACCGCGGCAAGTCCGATGCCGAGAACGCCATTCGGATCTTGGACGCCTGGAAGGACTACGAAAGCGCCCATGGCACCAAAGAAGACCTCGACAAAGTGTTGGCGAAAATGCCCACTGAGGTCAAGAAAAGACGCACCGTCGGTGGCATCGAGGAATCGTACGTGGACTACGTGTTCCCAGAAACCAAGCCGGATATCAGCAAGTTCTTAGCCAACGCCAAAAAGTGGGCTCTGCATCAGTGACGTTGGGGGACATTGTGGACATTTACATAACCGTGTTAACCATCGTTGAAATCCGTGTATTAATAGTGTGCCGCCGCAGCACCCCCTCTCAAAGTTAAGACTAAGTGTAACGAAGCCCCAGGCAGAATCCCCGATTCTTGAACGGTGATCTCGTCGTTCAACTGAGAACCATTGAAAATCAACCGCTGTTGCGCAGGAGGAATGCCTTCTTTCTCCTCCATCATCTCTTTGATGCGGATGACCTTGTCGCTGGGCTCGACTTCCACTGGGATATCTCTACCAGTCAAGGTTTTGACTTTCACTTGCATAGTTGTAGAGGTTGGTTTTCAGGTGCAGGTTCTCATCAAGTCCCACCCACTTGTGCTTGACCACTATCCAGGATAACTAGCAGTTGGTGTCGTTTTGGTGTGTTCAGCAGAATACTTTCTTTCTGATTTTTCACTTGAATCTCCATTTTTTGCACTTTCCATGCTCCCGACTCCGGTGGTCCGCAATGTGGACGAAAAGGTGTATGAGCCCGCAGAGGACTCGTTTCTCCTTCTAGACTGCTTGGAAGAGCGAATCGCCGCTCTAAAAACATACAAGTATCCTGTTGTCTGCGAAATCGGCGCTGGCTCAGGGATAGTCACTGCTTTTCTCAAGGCTAACATCTTCCCTCATGGCTTCTTTCTAGCTACAGACGTGAACCCTACCGCGTGTCAGACCATACTAGAAACGGTGAAAGGCAACGATAACACCCATTTTCACTCGGTGGACTCCTGTCGCATGAGCCTAACTCTGTCGATACGAGAGAATGCCGTGGACGTTCTCGTGTTCAATCCCCCGTACGTTCCGGCCGAGGAAGTGCCTGAACGTCCTGAAACGGATGAGGACGATAAATGGCTCGACTTGGCGTTGTTGGGCGGCGCTGACGGGATGGTGGTGACGTGGGAAGTGCTTGACAACTTGGGGTCGATCTTGGCTCCCGGTGGGGTAGCGTACATACTCTTTTGCGCCCGGAACAAGCCTGACGACGTTGCACGCACGATGCGGGGGCGGGGCTGGAGAGTCGAGACTGTGGAGTGCCGCAGAGCGGGGTGGGAGGTGCTCAGTGTGTTGGAGTTTCTGCGAGAGAAGTGAAGAAGTGAGGATAGAGACTGAAAAAGTTATAGAAGGTGGAGGTGGGGTGAGCATATAATGATAATGGAGTGGAACATAGTAATATAGTGGGTGGAACATAGTAATATAATGGGTGGAAGAAGTGGGTGGAAGATAGTGGTATTAAGCCTAAAGTGTATCAGTAGGTGAGTCGAATTGATGTGTCTGGGGACTGGAAAATGTACACCAATATGGTAAGTAGATCACCTGTGACTTCTTCTTCAATTGAAAATTTCAGATCTGCTCAATGAGTTCGTCTATGGTACCTGTTGTGTCGTGCACTGGTGAGATGCGATAGAGTATATCCACCAAGACTTCCATAAGAAAAACTTACACAGTCCTCCTATGATGTTAATAGAGGCTTCCAAATATTAACCTAATATTTTTTGTTCACTTCCGTACTTTGTCTATATTCTCCGTATTCTTAATATATATCGCTCACCATAGCACCCACCATAGATACTCATTCCACAGATTCATCAAAATCACTAATTCACCAAGTTCCCAAATCTCACCAAATCTCACCAAATTCCTCAAATACCGGAATACAAGTTGGAAACATTAATACAATTACTCCACATCTCTTCCTTTCCACGCTGCTAACACTACTCTCCACATAGTGCACATTGCGAAAAAGTACTCATCTCTACTACAACATGGAGTCACGCCCCACGCGCTGGGGAGGCACCAAGTCGCGCTTCGTTGAGATTTCCGGCCAGAAACTCGACACAATCATCACAGGCCACTTGACCCAGGAGCAAATCGACGCGTACCAGCAGTACTTCCGCATCGAAGAGATCTCGGACGTTCTCCGAAAAGCGGGCCCGTCCCGCTCGGTGCTCCAGTATCTTCCGTCGCACGGAGCGGCGAATTTCCACCGCGAGCCCCAGGCGGCGCCACAGTACGACCAGTACGGAAACAGAACAAACACGCCTGAGCAGCAGATGCGAGAACAGCTTGAGAAAGAGCGCCACACGTTGGTGGAGCAGGCCGTGGCGGCAATCCACAACTACGACCCGCCGCTCGACTACAAGAAACCAGCGAAAACGTCGGAGAAATTGTACATCCCGACCAAGGACTACCCAGACATCAACTTTGTCGGATTGCTCTTGGGACCGCGCGGCAACACGCTCCGGCAGCTCGAAGAGAACTCCGGCGCCAAGCTCGCCATCAGGGGGAAAGGCTCGGTGAAAGACGGGAAGCTGACCGACGCTCCAGGCGGGCCTGAAGACAGCCTACATGTACTTATCACGGCCGATACCGGAGCTCGCATCCGGCAGGCGATCAAGCTCACCAACGAGGTGATTGAGAAGGCGATCTCGTCGCCCATGGGCCAGAACGACCTCAAACGCGACCAGCTCCGCGAGTTGGCGGTGCTCAACGGAACTTTGCGTGAAACCAAGCCATACGTGCCTCCTGAGGTGTTTGGACAGCGCCGCATGGGCCGTGACGTCACCCAGGTGGTGTGCCGCATCTGTGGCAACGTGGGGCACTACTCTCGCGACTGTAAGTTCCGGAACGACGAGGGAGACTCTTACAGTAGTAGGAACGTGAACCAGATACCACACAACGAGGGGAATCTGGCATACACCAATTCTGGAATGAATTCTGGAAATGGTTATGGAAATGGTTATGGAAATGATTATGGAAATGATTTTGGGAATGGCTCTGGAAATGGCTCTGGAGGTAATTCTGCCTATACTGGCTCTAGCTATACAGGCCGGAACAGAGAGGAAGAGCTTCCGCCGTGGAAAAGACAGAAAACGGATCTGTGGACGCCGAATTCGGGCAGCGGCTCTGCATACGGCACTTCCCCGCCCAATTCCCGCTTTACCGATTATTCTGGCCCCGCTAATTCGCATCCTCATAGACCTCTTTATAGTGGATCTCATGAGGTGCGTACTGCACATAGCGCGGGGTCTTATCCACCACCAAGTGCCCCACCAACAACAGCACCTCCTGGTGGTGTTGCCCCGCCTCCAGGGATTGCCCCGCCTCCAGGCATTTCCCCACCTCCTCCTTCTGTTTTGAGTGGTATGATACAGCGAGGTCAACCACCTCCGCCATCTGCCCCGCCCAAACCACCAAGTTTGTCAATTCCCCCGCATTCAGGAGGTTCACTGATTCCACCTGCCCCTCCTCCAAAAGCTCCACCTCCACCACCAGAAAATACTGTCAAACCTCCTCCCCCGCCTTCTTCATAGCAGGGTCATACAGCTTATTTTCTACCGTCATCGCTGATTCTCAGCAATCACAATTGAATTTGTTCGACGCACGGACTGCAGGAGGTGCGGGGCTTAATCAATCGTCAGTGGCATGTCAATTGTCTTATACAATCCCTTTGTTATTTCAACTTTTTTTCAACTTAATCTATAACAGAGGAACTGGTTTCAATGTTTTTGTCGCTTTCTCTCTTGTGGGCATTGGCTACTTTGCCTCCCAAGTTTGTATGGCTCATCGTTCAGTACTATACTGTGGGGACTCCTTATGTTAGTGAGAATACGAAAAGTTCCTTATCGAAGACCCTCGTCACAGGTCTCTTCAACCATATGTGCAAGCACTTAACTGTGAAGGATAGTTACGTGGTGTATGCAGACGGCGCCACCACTTTGAACAGACTCGAACGCAAATTCCGCCATCTTCCAGGGTATCTGGAACAGTACACCGAACAGGAATACTTCATGGGCAGAAGCTACTGGCTCACGAAAAACATGAAATCTCCAGATTCGCCAATCATCTTGTACCTCCACGGAGGCTGTTTTGGGTTCCAGATGAACGACATGCAGTTGCAGTCTTTGGCCAACATCTACTCCACGTTCAAGGAGGAACACGACGTCGAATTGTCTATTCTCCTTATGGACTACTCACTCACGTGTATGGGGTACACGTATCCAACTCAGATCAACGAAACCAATGAGGTGTATGACAAGTTGGTGGCCGATGGATATACCAACATCGTGGTGGTGGGCGATTCGGCAGGAGGAAACTTGGCTGCTAACTTATTGGCTGACTTGAACACGAGGAAAACCGCGGTCTGGCCCAAGGGCACAGTGGCCATTTCGCCTTACTTGAACATCTCAGGCACAGAATACACAGGCAGCGCAAAGAAGAATGGTACATTTGACACGTTCCCGTTCAACTTGGCCAGAGACTTTGGCAACGCGTATATTGGCGGTGACGAATTCTTGAACCTGTCGGCGATGGTGAACATCGAGGCCAACTGCGACAAGGTGGACTGGAAAAACAACCCCGCAATCAAAAACGGCGATATACTCGTCTTGTACGGAGGAGACGAGATGATCGCCGATCAGGTTTCCAGCTGGTGTGACAAGATCGGCTTGGCAGAAAACCATCCGGAACGGATCGTGTTTGACTTGCACGGAACCCACATTTCCATTTTCATCAACGAAATCGTGGGCTACCGCAACCTCGCCGAGTGGAAAAAGCAATTCTGGACCGGCGCCGTGTTGCTGTTTTTCCATGAAAAATTTGACGCTTGAACCTTGAATCTTGAATCTTGATCCTTGAACTTCTTTGCCAGTCATTACCTCAATCTCACGAACTCACTAACCATCGTATGCTTCCAACGTACGCTGGCACAGACCGATTCTCTGCTCTATGCGTGAAATACCCTTCCCCTCGATCTCTAGGAATCTCTGAAGCACAGCCAACTCGTTCCCCACCGCATGTTGCTCGATGGCCGCATTGATGTCGGATTTGGACATATTCGTCAACCCTTTCGACAACACCTGCACTTCGCTGGTCAACTTGTCCAACTGGGTAACCAAACTCAAGTTGTCGCCTTCATCCACTTGCACGAGTTTGGTGATTTGGTTGATCTCTTTGAACCACTCCTTTTCTGCGGATGAAAGAGGGAGGTTGTGCGACAGCTTGATTTTCAGAAACCGCTTGAGCACAGACTTCTCCACGCTCTTCATGCGCGCGAGAATCCGCTCTTGTCGCATCGTAAGTTGCTCGATCATTTCCTGGTTGATCTGGGACTTGAGGCCTGCTTGATTATTCACCTCGTTCAATTCGTCAATTTGAACACTGAGAACTTCAAGCTGTGTCTGGATCTTAAGCTGAAGAGCCAGCATGAACTTCGTGTATGCCCCAGTATGGTCAGCAATGAGGTTCGTAACGGAAAGAACCTGCAGCAAGCTCTTGGTGCTGCCTGGGTCGAAATCAGTAAGCGGTGGAAGTGTCTTAGGCACCGACAACAATAATGCAGACAACTCCTCGGTGAGAACACCTGTATCCACTTTCTCACTCGACTCATCGGGAACCGGCTGTGAAGGCTTCAATAGTGCCACGGTCTTTTTCTTTGGCTCATCCAAATGAATCACTTCAACTTTCGCTGCATCCACTAACGCATACAATCCCAGCCCTCCAATAGTGTCCTTGTAGGAAGCAAAGACTGTGGCAGAAGGAGCAACACTTTTCGTTTTGTATTCGACATCGAAGTCTCCATCGGCGAACAAATACTTGACAACATCCTTGTAGACAGCATACACCAACTGGCCGGCGTGAGCCCAGATGAAACTGGAGCCCTCGACATCAGAGAAATACGCACCTTCTCCGCTGTAGTTCAAAGACGTTTCGTCCCATCCGAACTGGGTCAATTTGTTGAAGTTCTCCTCAAAGTACTGGCCCACCACTTGAGCAAGTTCAAAATGTTCGAGGTCGGCCTTGTATTGTGTCATTCTGCTTTCGAAATCCGCAGCCTCTTCGTCGTCTTCTTCATCCGAGTCAACAATGTATCCAAAACCCTTGGCTGGTTTCGAGTACAGGACTTCCTTGCGAGGAAGAATCTGGGGCTTGGCTGGAGGCTGAGAAGGAGGCTGCAAGTTGTCCCATCCCATGATCAAAGGCTGCAACTGAGCGAAATATGAAAACACCGCTTTGTTGTTCTCGGAATGCACACACGCAAGCACTGAAACAATCCCGTTTGATGCGGTCTGGATAACTTTGGCACCTGGACCAGAGCGCGCAATAGGACCCAGCAACTTGAAGCCAAATCTCTCGGCGGTGTGCTTCAAAATCACAGAATCGTTGTCTTCCAAGCTTCTGATGTATGGCGAGCTCAACTGCTTCTCGATCCCCTCAGCGAAAATTAGCTGCTGGTTCAAAGCAGTCACTTGCGGGTAGTTCAAAAGTGCCACGGGAGGAAGCGAGATATCCATAATTTCAACGGCTTCCTTGCACTCCTCCACGAATTCCCACGCCAACCGCTTTGTTGTTTTGATTTTGGAGTCCTTGTGAAGAAATGGTGAGATAGCATACACTAGTCCGCAGGAGGTGGTAAGGTAGAGAGTCAAGGACCCTGAAAAGTTCTCCATCGAGCCGAAAGTGATCGATTCGACCGATTTGTCGTTGAGTTGAGGGTAGTCCAGTAACTGCAACGTTACCATGGGCTGAGTCATGGACACAACCACATTGAAAAGGAACAACTCGCGACTGGTCAATACTACAAGTTCTGTTCCCAGCACACTTGAAGGGAGCCACTGGACGCACTTGACAGTGTTGGTGAACGGCCCAATGGGGAAGTTGAACGCGTTCCAGTTGACCGATTTCCCATCAAACACAGGCAAAGACTTCGTGTCCAACATTACAACGTTATGGTGGCCGATCAACGCAAGCATATTGCCCGAGTGGTTGAAAAGAAGGTCTTCCACCTCGAAATCATCTATCCTGTTGGAGAGAATCTTGTAGTAGTTGCGCTTTTCGGAAGCGATGGTGGTCTTGACCACGTTGGCCAGGGCAACCACAATCTGACCTCTTTCATTGACTGCAATGGCCAGGTTTTTGGTGGCAGTATAGTTTTTGAAGATGTTGAGGTCCAGTAATGCAGCGGTAATGTCTGACATTCTTGATGGGCTCCTCTGTGGGTAAGATCTGCTGAGTGGAATTGTGCGAGTGGTGAAGGTCAGTGTGTAGGACGGGAACTGTTGCAACAGTTATGCTGTGGAACGAACAACTTTTAGTTGCAAAATGGAAAATGAATAAATCTGGAGTAGGTATGATGATTTGAATGTTTTTCACTCGAGGGAAACTGAACTGGACTTCAATCGAGGAAACTGGTGTAATCGCACACCAGGCCAATATACGGAGGAAGGGAAGGAAAGAGACCAAGATTTTGAGGATGGTAAATTTTGTTGGGGAAAGAAACCCATCTCTCTGAATTCCCTAGCCTCTTTCTTTGTCCCTTTCCTCGGTGTTCTTTTGTTAATTTTTCATTGACATTCGCGTACTCGTGATTGAGGAAAGCATTCCCGTGGGACGTTTCAATCATGTGAAGGCTTGGTTATCCCGCCTACAAACTGAAAGCTTTTCGTGGATTCCAGTATCTTTGCCTCGTCACGCCAGCAAAAAGAGGTTCCTCTATCAACACACTACGCCTGCATTCCCCCGGTAACAACGCTCACCTCGGTCGTACTAGGCGCGCGCCCAATCTGTTCCAACAAGTAGAGCGAGCGGGGCATGTTGTTGGACTGGATGCTTGCGTTACGAACATCGCTCTGCTCGCTCTTCGGCAGATTCTGCGACCTCATCCACCCGAGCCGCAAGAGCTTGAGCAAAGTGAAGTTCTCCGTCGCTTTATCCTTAGGCTCAGCTTCCTCCACCACTACCGGCTCTATCTCCATCAATCCGGGCTCAGCGTCAGCAACAGGCTGGATTTCGGGTGGTGCCAAGGGCTCGTCAGCAAGAGACACTGGCTGGCAGTCACAGATTTTAGTTCTATCTCTAGAGAATAGCCGCCGGATCTTATCTCTTTTTCGAGTGCCGGGCTCTCTTGCCTGGTTTTTTCCAAGTATCCACCAGTACCAAGGCGTTGTCATCTGAAAATCGTAATACAAAGAGTGAAAAGAAGAGAAAAGAGAGAAGAAAAAAAGATGGATAAAGGAGTTGCTTCCTTCCGGGAGACGCCCTGTATTTATAGTGCCGCCTGCTTGTTTTCTTTCTTTATTTTTTTTTTTTTTTGCAGCCCACTATTTATTTGCTTGGTTTCCTCGTATTTTTGCAGCCAGATGCGTCGGAGCTGCCCGATTCGGAAGACGCCGCACCTTTCTCATGCACAATACGCCGGGTAATTCTGTCATAATACCGTAATACTCGGACCTTATAAGCTTCATGCCTCTTGATTTCTCTCTCGAGACTTTGCTGTGTTCGAACACACTCCTGGATTATGTTCTGCACAGCATTGATAATGAAGGTACTTATGAGTGTGACCATAGTGTTATGGGACGCATCAAGTAATTTGAGCTTGAAAAACTCGTAGTAAATCTGGGTGAATTGCTCAGTAGACAGATGTGGCACTGCTGGAGCCATAACCTCAAACGTGCGCTTGACCAACTTCTTCAAAAATTCCAATGCAAACGTGTTGGACTGGGCCACTGCCTGATAATGCTTATTGTGAGCTTCCTTCTTGATCTGGTACGTTTTGATGCTGGCCTCGAGTTTGGTGATGTTACACTGGCACTTATCCAACTCCGAGGCCCCCTTGGAAAGCTGCGATTTCATCTCCAAGTTCCGCGTGCGGAGCGTGTTATTTGCTGCGAGGAGTTTCCTGGATTTTTCAACTTCCACAGATTTGGCTTCTTCCGCTTTGGCGGTGCTTTCCTCCCAGGTGGTTTGCTCTTTCTGGAGCAGTGCTAGTTGCTTCTGGAACTCGGCTTTCTGCAGCTCCAAGCTCTGGATTTTTTCAGTAAACGCCTCTAGACGAACATTGGCAGTCTGCAAATCCTGTTTTAGTTGGCTGTTGAGCTTCTCCTGCTCATCCGTCAGAGATTGGTGCTTCTCTTCGAACTCGCCAGTGATTCGCTCTATTTCGGCCCGATGCTGCTCAATGAGGCTCTCTCGCTCTTTGGCTAAGTCACACGCAAGCAGCTCGGCCGACTGCTTCCACTGCTGCTCGACCTGGACTTTTTCCGCTCGCAATTGCGCCAATTGCTCCTCGTACGCTTGTTTCACCTTCTCAGTCTCGTCACTCGTGGAATTGGCACTGGAAATTGTGTTTTCCAAAGACTTGCATTTTTCCACCACACTGATAAGCTCAGAAGAAAGTTGCTTTTCGCGTATTTCGCTCGCCTGGATCACCTGCTTCATGCTCTCCATTTCCTTGTGCTGGGCCTGGATGGACTTCTCGTTCCTCGCCATTTCTCTCTCGAAATGCGTGATGAGCTCCTCAATTTTCTGGTACGCCTCTGCTAGCTCTCGTGTAACCCCCCTCTCCAGATTTTGGGTTTCTGTCTGCTCAAGCTGGGCTAGAAGCTCCTGCTTCTCTCTCTCCACCTTGTCACACCTCTCCTCGTGGAATTTCACCGCAGCAAGTAGCTCCAAGTTCTCCTGTTTCTGCATTTTCGTGGTGCTTCGGAGACTGGCACTTGTCTCCTCTGAAGTTTTCCAGTTGGCCGCCAAATCATCAATCGCAGTGTGGATGTCTGTCTCCAACAGGAACAGCGTAGGTGAGTGCTGCGAGGCTGGAATCAACTCAAGAACCTCATTGAGATGTTGCGATATGGTCGAAAGCACTGGGTCGGCGTTTTCCACAGAGCTCTCGTCTGCTGTGGTCAGGTCGTCTGAGCTCTCGTCTTCGTTTCGGAAGATGGTCTCAAGCGACGCTCCGACCCGCTTCAACGTCTCCTCACTGGTCGATGACTCAGCAGTGTCTTCTGTGTATACGGAAGAGGAAGACTGGTTTGCTTCGTCGGAAACTGGAGACTTCACCGCAGAGCTTTCGGGAGCCTCTCCACTGGAGACTACCTGGACCTCATCGGCGAAATGGACAGATTTGCTTCTTGGGATTTTGAACACAGAGCTGCTGTGCGGGCGGAACCTGAATGAAAAACTTCTCGATTTGGGAATCCGGCCCGACGGAGGCCGGTCGCTGG
Source organism: Sungouiella thailandica (assembly GCA_022023595.1). Taxonomy (NCBI): domain Eukaryota; kingdom Fungi; phylum Ascomycota; class Pichiomycetes; order Serinales; family Metschnikowiaceae; genus Sungouiella; species Sungouiella thailandica. The sequence continues at coordinate 2,441,434 of JAKKCY010000002.1, read as the reverse complement.
CTGGCTCACTCAGTTTGGGTGCAAAATCATGTGTGGGCTTGCGGAAGAAGTACCTGCCCTCTGTGGCTGCGCGGATTTCTTCTGGTGACACGGTTTCGGACTCTCCCGATTCGGAGCTGCTGGAGCAAGTTTTCTCGGGCGAAGTGGCGCTGCGTGGCCGGAAGAACTTCTTCAACATGTGGTTTGTGCGAGTGCGTGGAGCAGGGCAGATGTGGATGAAAGGAGACGGAACTGAAAAGAGAGATTGAAGAGAAAAGTGGATGAAACTGGGTGAAAACTGGTTTTTGGGTAGATGAAAGAATTGTTTTTGTCGGAATTCTTTTCACATAATTGACTATAGAGTGCTCATACAGAGAGGAGTGCTGGACCTAACACGGGATGTCTACCCGTAAATATATACCCAAAAGATGCATTGAAAAACAGAGAAAGTTCTGATTCCGGACTACTGACTTTTCTATTTTCAGAGCTTTTCAGAGGCGGATCTGATTTAATGTATCCCACCAGGTTTCAAGCACTCATACACATTTTCAGGCATTTGCAAAGCACAAAAAAAAAAGAGGAAAACTAGAAAGAAAGCAAGTCTCCGTCACATCCCATTTTCCCAAAGTTCTTTTTTTTTTTTTTTTTGCAATTTCACTGAATGGCCCTGGCACACTGGTGGTAGTACTGGCCTACATGCACACCGACTTCACCAACCACTAACTACTACCCTTCTCATGCCAAAACAGTACATCTCCACCGTGACGGCGTCACATGCGCACAAGCTGGATATTCTGGCTGTGGCAATGACAAGCAAGTACACCATCACCGTTTCGTCCGACGGTTATGCAGCATTCTGGGATAACAAGAAAGACGAAGTCCACCAGCCGCTGGAACACGTTATACGCAAGTTGGTCAACGATATAGGCGTTCATCACGTGGCGGTATACGAGAGTGTCCCCAGTGGACTGACCACAAAAGTTGTTTTACTTGCATTTGGGTGTTTTGACGGTTCAGTGGTGTTTTCCTACTACACGGACGAGGATCTCGACACATGGACACAAATGGCCCCTTCATCTACTTTTGCCGCTCAATGCTGGAGTCCAGGCTTCTACAAGGACCCGGCGTCCCTGCAGGACTACTTCATCATCACTAGAGCCACTGGAGCTGCTACTGTGCATAAGTTGGATGTTAAAGACGATAGCGGGATCACCGTTCATATTGACTCCAAGGGTGAAACTTTAGCCGCCACTATCGTCACGTCGTTCCCCTGCACACTAGCGGTGTCCCCTGCTGCACCTTTATGTGCTGTAGGCTACAATTCCGGTGACGTGGTTGTGTATGACTTGGAGCACCAAAAACAGGTGTTCACTTTCCATTCGACGGACTTACAAGTCCGCGCGGGCCAGGGCTCGGCAGCGTTGCCTCGTGCTATTGCATTTTCGCCTGGCGGGTCTCTTGTTGCCGTGGCACGTGACAACCAGTCTTCTGGTTCCATTACGTTGTACGATGTTCAGTATGGCGAGAACGTCGGGTCACTTACTGCACTGAGCCACTCTACAGTGACCACAGTAGGTGGTTTTGCACATGAAGGCTGGATCATGGGGTTAAGCTTCAATGAAGACGGCACACTATTGGCCAGCTGTGGGTATGATAAGTGTGTGCGTGTATGGAATGTGGAGCTGCGTGAGCGTGAAGCCACAGTGGGAATTGCGGTTTCTGATTTGGAGGGAGAACATGACGAAAGTGCTGATCCCAGTGTGTGCAGCGGTGTTGCATTTATTCGGAAAGGTGTGAGAGGTGGAGCTGGTGGAGACCTGAACGAGGGATTGTGTGTGGTGAGTTTCGACCGAGGCGTGAGGTGGCTTCGTGAAGCTGGCGGAATATAGTTTCCAGCGAGGAGAGAAAGAAAGGAAGAAAGGGGAAAGGTGGAGTTAAGATGGAGGAAGAAGGATATAGATTTGGAGGGAGGTTGGAATGGGAATAACATTGAGCATTTGATTTGGTTTTGAGTGAGCAGTTGATTGAGCACTTGAGAGAGCACTTGAATGGGCTTTTGGTCAGAGCACTTTAATTGATTTTGCTTGATATTTGGATCATTTGCCAGCGCGTTTGGGTCAAGCGTCCATTCGAGAATGGGTTGAATCACTGGGCTTACATATATGATTTTTGTTGTTCTCGTGGATTCTTCGACTAACTCTCTTCAGTATACGTCACTGCTGCTAGAATGACGGTTTGGTATTCAGTATGATGGTGTCTTCTCCCCAAGGTATTGTCCCTGTGGCTCAATCCTGCTTTGGCTCAAATTTCAGTTCGATCTGTTTTCATCATGGAACGACGAAATCACCAGTCAATCCCCAAAATGGCCAATACTCTCCATCTTCCAGCCAATGTACGACTTCCGGTTGTGCTCTAGTGCTGAACACACACAGCGAATCCCCATAATCCCGGCTTGTTCTACACCAAACTTGTTCATCACCTTGATTTTATTGTATGGTGCGCTCTACACATCATACATATTGTCGTCTTCACCAATAGTCCCTCAGCATCAGAGCCGAGGCTTCTGCACCACCATGTCCACGCCAACAGCGGCCATACCCATTCCACAAAGATATCCCGTGCCACAGGCGCCGTAGTTGTGCACAATAGTGGCGTTGGCCGTCTTCTCCTTCTCGATCCGGACTCCTCCCTCTCTGGTAGGACGGGCCCCAGCCACAGTTCTCATCACCTCCAAATCCTCCACAGAACTGCCACTTGCGTTGTTGCTGAGAAGTTCAGGGCACAATTTCGTCACTCTGGCCAAAATGTCCGCAGATTCGTCTCCGTAAGTGTTGGCATCGAAGCGTTTGGGCTGATAGAACCCTCCCAAGATCACCTCGTGTGTTTTCGACTCAGGACGTGGAATGATGTAGGTGGAGGCATCTGCGGTCCAGGACAGAATCACTTTTTTCATATGAGGCGCCCGCACTACCATGACCTGGCCTCTGGTTGAAAACACCTTATCGTCGTTGACCAATTGCGCAGCACCGAGGCCCGAACAGTTGAAAATTGTGGCATTTCCGAGCTCTAAAAGACTCGCCAACTTTTTTCTGGTGACAGAAACACCCAACAGCTTGAATTTTTCAATCATTTTCCCCGTCATGGTCGGAGTGTTGAACACTATTCCGTTGAACTTCATGTACTGAGAACATCCAGCAACAGAGGACTTTCCGACCTCCAAGTCGGGAATGAACGAAAGCGCCTTGATCAATCTGCGCTCAAATGGCTCTTCCGAGTGCTCAATGGTCACTGCTCTTGCAATTCCGCTTCCGTCTCCCCCAAGAAACTGTCGAAGTTTATCCATGTTCTCGTATGTGTAACGAGCGTATTGGAGAGACTGATCATCCAAAATAGGCGTATAGTATCCACCTGCGTACGGGGAGGCATAGTAGATAGACTGGTCTCCAGGGAGGTGTTCTGCAACTATGGAGATCTGGGTTGGTTCAACACCTCTTTCCAAGAGCTCGAACACGGTGTATAAACCGATAATCCCGGCACTGGTGTTAGAACTGCTTATGTACAGACTGAAGCAACATACCCTACAACGATGTAAGACATTAGGGAAGTCAATTGGTTGGCAGAGGGCGGAACGGAGTCAATTTATAGATGTGCACTTATATCCGGTGCGCCTAATACCCAATGCGAACAGGCAGATCGCGAGGTGGTCAGATACGTGGGGCGGCGATAAGACAGAATGAGTTGGTTGACAGGTATTACTGTTCCAGGGAGACTATTGGGTGATTTCGTTCTTTCTTCTCTTTTTTTTTCTTTTTTTTTTTAAGTTTTCTTGTTATCTTATCTGGGTGTCTGTTGTGGCCATTGTGCACTCTGTCGGGAACTACTGCTTGCGGCGAAAATAGAGAAAAAATAGAGAATAGGTCATTATCGAAAAAGTTAAGATGATATTAATTTTCAGTTTGACTTGAAATTTGCAAGAGAAGTTGGGGTGGTAGTCGGCACGAACAGAACGAGGTGCATGTCAAGAGCGAAAGAGTCAGATAATAAAGAACGAAGAAAAGAAAAAGAACGATGAAAAGTTGACTTTTGTTCATTTTCAAGAAACACCTGGATTCCAGCGTTTCATCATTTTCCAGTTCTGGATGCTGAATTTTGCAAGAGTTTTGCAAGCACTTAATGAATTGTCTGGTTTCTAAGAATTGATCAAATGGCTGATGAGTTGACTGATTTATTGACTGATGGAGTTACTGATGCCTACTTCTTGCAAAAAGAAAAAAGAAATAGAATACAGAAAAGCAAAACAATATATCTAGAGAATTCTTGGTCAACTCTGCTGAGCTCGTGAAAACAATTTGCACTAAAAGCACTTTTCAATAAACCAACCAGAGTGAAAAGATCTTTCGATGAGAGTACTTCCTAGCCACAAATCAGAGAAACTTTTTTTTTCAAACACGTTTATTGGGACCCAGTACCATTTTCATTGAGTCCCTCTGTTCTACTTCCCGTATGAGAAGACTGAATACCATGCATCCACAAGAAACGCCCCTTGAGCTGACAAACAAACTCTTAGTTCAAAGTCTGTTTGAAAAATCTGGCCAATGTACATTTCCCTCTCAGAATCGAATGATCTTATTGATTTAAATTGGAACAGTTCTGCCAGTATGCTACCCATAGACCTACAGTCAACACATAGATAACAAGGAACAGAGAACAGTTTCGAAAAAAAAAAGAAAAAAAGAAATCTATGATTCTTTCTAATACCTTTAACTTTCTTTTTTTTTTCTTTTCTTTTCTTTCTTTTCGCTGAGTCTATGCTCTCTCTCTATCACTATACCTAGTTGAAAAAGGGAATACAGACAAACCATAAAAAATGGAGGAAAACGAAAAAAAAAAATGGACTAACCAAAAACTCTCCCTCCTTCAACATAATCCACTTCTCTTCTGATTTTTTTTTCTTTTTTTTCCTAGACCGACTTCCTCCTCTTTCACTCTCTATCCATCTCCCATCACGTGACTCTGTTTGTTTACATCCAATACACACGCAAGAACATCCACCTGTTGAAGTATGCGGTCTACGGACCTCCTACTCGGGATTCTAGACGATGTGCGTGCAGGAGGCGCCGACGCCAACGTTGCATTACGAAAACTTCTGAATATAGCGCAAACTGACGGATTTCTTCCGTCTGAACTACATTCCATATTGGATACTGTTCTAGATCCCAGCATTTCTACGTCCCACAAAATCATCCTAGCATCCGAATGTCTTCTACCTCAAAACGACACTCTTCTTCCTGTGGAAATTGTTGGTCGCGTTCTTGGAGCCGTGGGGACTCCGGAAATATACTACAAAAACGGGAAACAACATAAGCTGAAGCGACTTGCGATTCTGTGCCAGCAGAAACTCTTGGAATGGCTTGTTTGTGCCCTTCCAGTGTTTGGAACAGTTCTATTCCGCTGCTTGCGCCGTTTTCTCCCGGTTCTCTTTGGTCTTTTGTCGTTTGAGTTCCTGAGACCATACATCGCGACTTTGATCGCTGTTTCTACTATCGGACCCGATGTTGTTCCCACTGAAAAGCCCATAATTGTGATTCGCTCCTGGCACGTGCAATTGGTGGCTGATTTGTCCGTTCAGTTCCCCTCGGATCCTTCGTTGAAGGCACTTTTTGCATTGTTTCGCATGAGAAACCGTACGAGCAAGTTGCAGCTTGCAAGCATTCCCTCCGCTCAGAATTCAGATCCTTCTGGAGTGTTCACCTTTCCTAACAGGGGCCTTCATGGTTTGCTACTAAGCAGAACTCTGTTATCTGAGGTGAAAGACGTGGATTTGGAGATACGGCGCTTCTACTCATCGCTAGATATCCAAAGGCAGAAGAAACGCAGATTGGCCAATGTCACCTACGATATATTTGCTTCGGAGAACTCGGTGCTGATCACGTCTGTGAACTCTGTCAATTCGTTGATCCGCCAGTTTGAGAACATCAGCCTCACCAACCCGAGTTCCGTGCTCAGTGTGAATAGTGCCGGCAATAACCGGTTTCGCTGCTTATACTTGGCGCTCTATCTCTTGACAGCGAGCCGAGATGACCAAACTGTGAAGAAACTCACTTATGCCATTCAGCATCACATTCTCACTTCAGTGGAACACAAGTCTCCGCTCGTATTTGGGCAGCTTGTTGAGTTTGGCCGTTTCCAAGGCTTGAAAACACTCAGAGAGCCGTGCGTGCACTTCTTCAACTTGTCTTCGGGTGTTGATGCCGACGCTGTGCGGACCCAGATCAGACTTCTCCGCTTCATCACCCAGGAGAAACTGGAACTTGTTTCTACCATTGTGAAAGTGTTCTCGCACTTGGAAACGTTGAAATCTGCAGAGTGGGCTGGCCTAGTGGGTCTATTGTATGAGACGATTTCCTTCATCATCAGAAGAGCACATGTTGCCCACCAAGATCTGGCTGACTATGTGGCGTTTCTAGACTGTGTGCTGGACATTCTCACAACCACTTTTGCATTCACCGAGGCGGTCTGGCCACGTCTACCGATTTCATCCCAAGTCAAGTTTCTCGTGATATTGAGCGCAGTCAAAACAGTCAACTTGGATACATCCTGGTCGACTGCCGGGCAGGTTGTTCCGCCTCCGTCGCTAATGTATCAGTTGATAGTTTCAACCAATCCTCTAGTACTTTCAGAAGCATTGGGCTACATTGCTTTTCTCAAGAAGGTGTCCTTGGAAGAACACAGGATGGTGGAGTTGAGAAACTCCTACGTCATGGACTCCATCAACTTTGTCTGGCGCGACATGGCCCTCAAGATGGACCGCGAAAGCCTGAGTCAAGGAATGTTTTTGGCGGGCGATTTCTTGCTGCGCATCGGTGCGCTCAACTTTTTCAGCTCGTCAGAGCTTCTCGAGCTCAGAACAGTGGGTGGAATCATCCGAAACCCAAGTTTGCTGTATATCTGCGCTGAGCTCGTGTGGAAACTCGAGGACCAGGCCGAAAACATCACCACGCGCCATCCGGGCCCGATCTCGGACGAGTCTGTGGCGCAGTTACGCCTCGATCACGACAATACCTGGCTTTCCATGAGCTACTATGACCTCAAGACGTCACTAGTGAACAGTCTTGATGAAATCGGGTATACGGGACTCTGCGACCTTCTATTCACGTCGTTGAAGCCGTTGGCCAACAAGCGGCGCTCCGAACATGTACATTAGTGTATTATCCTGAAAATATGTAGGAAGTTGGTGGAGGTGGTGGTGGTGATATTGGGTGCAAAATGTCCTGCACCACTCTCAGTCCATTTCTCACTATAGCACTATTTCTCTCTTGAGACAGTCAGTTTGAATCTCAGGATTTCGCCCTGAAAAACAAAACATTCTGTTGAAATGCTTCGAAATGGCCTGGCTCGCGCGTCGGTGATTTCTCGTTTCGCCTCTTCCGTCCCAAAACTCAATGACTTGGACAAGAAGTGGTCCCACAAATGGAGACAAGTATCTCCCGATGGGAGTCTCCACCCGGCAAAACACACTGTTTCGAAGGATGCTCCGCCTTTTTACGCTCTTTCTATGTTCCCTTACCCGTCGGGAATGCTCCATTTGGGCCACCAGAGAGTGTACACGATCAGTGACGTTATAGCACGATTCAAGCGGCTACAAGGATACAACGTGATCCATCCTATGGGATGGGACGCGTTCGGGCTCCCGGCCGAAAACGCCGCCATCGAAAGAGGCATCAATCCTGCCGTGTGGACCGAGCTGAACGTGGAGAAGATGAAAAGCCAGATGCACTTGATGTTGGCTGATTTCGACTGGGAAAGAGAGGTCAACACGCTGTCTCCGGACTACTACAAGTGGACGCAGAAGATCTTCACGCTTTTGTTCGAAAAGGGTCTTGCCTACCGCATGGGCGCCGAGATCAACTGGGACCCAGTAGACCAAACGGTCTTGGCCAATGAACAGGTCGATGCCGAGGGCAGATCGTGGCGGTCGGGCGCCATAGTGGAAAAGCGCAACTTGGAGCAGTGGTTTATCGGCATCACCAAGTATGCGGAGGCTCTCCAGGACGATTTGGCCCGGTTGGACCAGTGGCCCGAGAAGGTCAAGGCTATGCAGCGGCATTGGATCGGAACAAGCCACGGAGCGGAAATTGCGTTCCCGATGACGCTTGGAAACAGCGTCAGTGTGTTCACGTCGCGCCCAGATACTTTGTTCAGCGTCCAGTTTGTTGCTCTTGCGCTCAACCACCCATTGGTGAGCGAGGCAGCCAAAACCGACGCCAGCTTGGCTGATTTTGTCACCAGAATGGCCCAGAACGACGACCCAACGTCCAAGGACGGATACTTGCTTGAGAACGTCCGTGCGTCCGTACCAATCAATGTTGACGGCCAGAAACTGGAGACATTCGATGTTCCCGTCTATGCGGCGCCGTACGTGCTTGGAGGCTACGGCCACGGCGCAGTCATGGGGTGTCCCGCACACGACGAGCGTGACTTCGACTTCTGGAAGCTCCACAACCCAGCAGTTCCGCCCCGCCAGACAGTAGCCAGCAGTGATAGATCGGAGGCTCAAGGAAGCACGGATGTGTTCACACGCAAGGACGGCCGCTTATACGATTCAAGCGTTCTTCCCAACGGATTGGCCAGTCTTGGAAAATTCGCAGGGTTGTCTTCTGCAGAGGCTGCTGAGCAGGTGATGGACGCCTTGGAGCTCCACAACTGCGGAGGCAGATCCACCCAGTTCAAGATCCGCGACTGGCTCATCAGTAGACAGCGGTACTGGGGAGCGCCGATTCCAATTATCCACTGCGACTCGTGTGGTCCTGTTGCTGTTCCAGACAAGGATCTCCCTGTGATGTTGCCCCGGATAGAAGGAGACAGTTTCGGCAAGGGCAACCCGCTTGCTCTGATCGACTCTTTTGTCAACACAACATGCCCCTCGTGTGGCGGAAGCGCCAAAAGAGACACAGATACCATGGATACGTTCATGGACTCGTCGTGGTATTTCTTCAGATACACGGATCCCAAGAACGCCGCCCAGATCTTCGACCACGACAAAGCGACTAACCACATGCCTGTGGACTTGTATGTGGGCGGCGTGGAACATGCCATTTTGCATTTGCTCTATTCCAGGTTCATTGCCAAGTTTCTTGGGGACTGTGGATTGTGGGAGGGCAAGGAATGGAAGAACGAGCCAATCAAGCGGTTGGTCACTCAGGGAATGGTCCATGGGAAAACTTGTACTGATCCAGTTTCTGGACGGTACTTGAAGCCTGATGAAGTTGATCCTGCTACGGGCACTATCAAGGCTAGTGGTGCTGTTCCCAACGTGAGTTTCGAGAAGATGTCGAAGTCCAAGTACAACGGAGTCGACCCTGCCACGTGCATTGCTCAGTACGGAGCAGACGCTGTGAGGGCCCAGATCTTGTTTTCGGCGCCCATCTCGGACGTGTTGAACTGGAACGAGGACCAGATCCAGGGTGTGGAGAAGTGGTTGAAGAAAGTCATGAACTTGGCCGGCGATGTCTTGAGGATAAACAGCGGTGAGTTCAAGCCACAGTCCCCAGTGACAGAGCACAAGAACTTGAAGTTGAACGGTGTGGTCCACGAGAGCTACAGCTTGTCCAATGAGGAGCTTGAGTTGTACAACGAAATCCTGACCTACACAAACCGCATCGCCAAGGCCATCGACGTGGACTTGTCCTTCAACACCATCATCTCCGACTACATGAAGATGACCAACGCTATTCTGCGGACGGTCAAGGAGAACCCCAACGTCAACCCTGAGGTTCTCATGGACTCATACAAGAAGTTGTTGATCGTAATGTCTCCTACCACGCCTTCTGTTGCGGAGGAGTGTTGGGAAATGCTTGCAATTGGTCTTGGGAAGCCATGGAAGTCCATCTTTTTCGAGTCGTACCCAGACTCGCAGCCAATTGCATCTTCGGGCATTCTCTTCAATGTGATGGTCAACGGCAGGAGACGTGCCGGGTTTAAAGCAGACAAGTCGCTCGTTGAAAGCAGCGACTCTGAAATCATGGAAGCTGTCTTGGCCAACACCGCTGTGGACAAGTTCATTGGAGACAAGTCCATCAAGAAGCTCATTGTCAAGGAGGGTGTCATCAGCATCATCACCAGTAAATAGTTAGACACATGTACATAGACGCGTAAAGCGTCACCCACTCTACTTCTTGTACTTCAAAAGGTTACAGAAAAGTTGTTCTCCCCAGAATTTTCAATAGCTACAGGCATAAGATACTCCCTCTAACTTCTTGGTATGTAAACTGAGTATACAGCGCATTTATACACAATTGGACCCATTTGAATATTCAGCATAATCCGAATATAGGCTCAATGCGTTTTCTCATTTGCACAAGATTTTCCAATTTCACAAACTGAATCCACTTTTCATTACTGTTTGAAGTCTATTCTTGCTATATTAACACAATTTCACGTAAAGGCCGAAGGAGAACATGAAAAAAATTAGAAAGTGTCTAGTGTTCTTTCTGTATTCCTTGTATTCATATTCATTGATTGTCAATATCTGAAATGTGTTTGAAAAGGAATAAGCCACTCTATATTCTCATCCACTATTATATTCTCCATTATATATTCTCCACTATATATTCTCCACTACATATTCTCTACTACTCTTTTTCATTCGTTATACCTACACTAGATTCCAGTTCTGCTCCATTTTGGCTCCCAGCCAACGTCTATTACGTGTAACTCTATGTTATGGGAATCACGACTCGAGGAAAGGTAGGAGCGGTCGCCAAGGGCAACTATATACACCAGTGCACTATTTACACTCTGTCCTCAGCTCACGCTCTAGTAACCTCTCTTCGTGACGTATTGCTTGTAGTCCTTTCTCCGGATCTTTCCCTCGTGGGTCACCTGTGCTCTTTTTACCACGCCTCGGATTGTTCTCGTGATGTTGTCGTGGCCAACTTCAACTGCTGCTCCATAGAGAGCTCTCAACTCTTTCCATGTCCACTTGAACTGGTACTCTGTGCTGATCAATATGGCAAGGGCGTCCTCTAAAAGATTGAGCTCAGTAAGCGTGTTGACCATACTGCTAGCAAAGCTGAAATCAAGCTTGTCCCGCTCGTCTTGCGGGAGTTTGCGGAAGTTTTCCGACGTTCGGTACGTGCCTCGCTCGCTCCAGATGGTCTGCGCGAAGTTGTAGTCTTTCAGCTTAGAGGCTGCCTTGAGTGCGACGATGTAGCTGAATGTGTTTCTGGGCACTTTGAACGTGTTTTTCAGCGACTGGGCGACCCGCTCTAGAACAGGCGACTTGGTGGAATTCTTCTCTTTGGGCGAGTCGTCCTCCAACGACTCTAAAGAGTCCAACATCTCCCCCACCTCAGGCTCAACAGTTCTCGTTGCTGGCACACCGGTGCGGTCCAAGTACGAGAATTGCTCGAATCTGTCCTTGAAAGAGTCCAACAACCCCACAGAAGCAGCCACGCTCATGAAAGTGTTGACACTCGACGTCTGGACGTACTCGGGGTGCACCATAAGTGTGTGGGCCATGATCGCACTCAGCTCAGCCAACAACTCCTCAGCAGTGGAAAGTGTAAGCACGGGGAGAAAGGGAACGGCCTGGACCGGGTCATCTGTTCGGAGAGAGAAGTCCGCGAGCTCTAAGATGTTGCGCCTGAAGTTCTGGCCTGTCTCACTAGCAGTGATGGCTAGAGGCTTGTAGTTGTCCGATGACCTGGAAACACTGCTTTTCGCGTACGCAAGAAGCAAGAACGAGAACGAGCGGCCCGAGGTGGCTTTGGAAATGTTCAACTGCTGGTACAACGCTCTGGCAAGGGCCAAGTCGCCGTCTTTCGACGCCAAGTAGAGCATGTACTCGAGAGTGGGCACTGTGGGTACCCAGTTGCACTTGTAGATTTCAAAGATGAAGTCCCACGCCTTGAACTTGAGCTGTTCTCGAGATATGCACCCGCGAGCCAACGCTACCATGATGTTCTGGTTCATGGCAATGTTGTTCGAAAGCATCTCCTGGTACAAGTCAAGCGCCTTCTCGATGTCGTCGTTGTTCACGTACGACACGATGACGTCCTGGTACTCGCGTGTGGATGGAGCCATGGACCCTGCCAAGAACTTCATCAGATCAAACAACTGTACGGCCTGCTTGTGGTCTCTGCTTTTGTAGACACATGTGGATAACACGTTGGAGTACACTGTAGACGACGTCTGGAGCCCTGCTTCTTTCATTTCCTTGATGATCCGGTTCATCAGTGTGATGTCGCTGGCCTTCCCGTATGTCTCCACCAACAACTCGAATGTCTCTCGTGGGAGCTTGTTCTTGCGGCTGGACGCCCGGATCTGCTCCGCGTACTTCTCAACAAGTGCCAAGTCCTCGGGCGAAACCGTAGCACCACCGATCACGCTCCTTAAGTATGCATTGATGATTTTCGGTGATGTGGCGATATTTGCCTGGGCAAGAAGCGCCTCGATCTGGGGGAAAACATGGCGCAATTGCTTCTTTGGAATCGCATACACCATTTTGCGGATATCCCGCTCTGGCACTCCCGCCACTCCTCCAGCCTCCAGAAGCTGGTGAAGAACAAGACTCCAGTTCTGGTTCTCTCGAGAAACCAAATATTTCACCGCGAGACCCAATTTCTCCTCGATGCTCGCTGGAATCTCTGTTGACGGAGTAGCAAGCGATGCCTTGCGAGGATCAAACCCACCTCCTCCTCCTACCGCCTTGATTTCAGGTTGCACTTCTGAAGGTAACGGCATGTTCTTCAACTTCTCCGACTCTTCCTGCTGGGCGTTTTTCCGCTTGACGTACTGCAGCAAGCTCCTCGAGAGCAGCTTGAGCTCCTTGAGTTTGCGGGCGTACGCCTCGTTCTCTTCTCGCAATTTGCGATCTTCGTAGTCTTCTGCCCATCGCTTGAGTTTGTCACTTTTTCTCTTTGGTTTCGGGCGTTTTTCATGGCTCATCACGAACACAGACCTCCGGCCTGCGAGCGCCGGGAACGGCCGGAACATGGTCGGTAGACGAGGTCGCCGGAGCATGGCAGATGGAGTTGTGAATTTTTGTCTTGTATGAAGAATGCGATGGGTCTTGTGAGTATAGGGAATGGAAATGGAGGGAGCCAGATGATTGCAGAGAAATAGGAAAAGAGAGAGTTGAATGAGTTAAGGGTTTTTTGCTTTTTGTTTTTTGTTTTTCATTTTTGATTTTGAACTTGAATTTTGTCAATTCATAATCTTCTTCGTGGCTCGATACACTCTGGTGAAGCGCACCAGTGCTGCGAAACAGATGTTGGCTATAATTGGAAAAGTACGAGCGAGCAGCTTGAAAAGTCAAAGTGTCACATTTATCGTTTTTCAGTTCCCTTGTGAGTTTGTCTTTTTTTTCAGTTTGGTGGTTTTGTTCTGTTCCTCTCATTGAGTGGCTTGCACCCAGTGACCTAAGGCCATGAACCCATAGAATAAGATCGTTGGACCAAAAAAAAAGAAAAAAGAATTTGGTGTTTTGTCTTTTATTCTTTTATTAGATTTACTATTTCTCTTTTTCCATAAATTTCTCTTTTTCTATTTCTCTTTTTCCTTCGTACTTTTGATACCCAGTGAGTGCTCGTTCAGCTACACCATTAACTAGTGATGAAATCGAATTGGAAAACAAAGAACTTTCCTTCCTACTCAATTGAAGACGCTCAGTAAGTCTCGGCCTGACATTCACAAGCGTTTCACCTTCCCTTTTAATGCTGTTCAGTTTTTTTTTTTTTTTTTTTTTTTTTTCATTGGATCTCTACTCTTCCATTCCTTATCTTCATTATTACAGTATGTTCCAGTCCTTAGCCAACCCTACGACACCCATACCATGCCAAAGTCGTACTTCGTCCCGTCGCTGTCCCAGACCCCCAAAACAGGAGTCCATTCCGCAGAAAGCCCCATGTTCGACAACTTGTGGATGTTGTCCAATGTAGACATGAAACTCACGTGGGAGCTGGCCAATGCTGGGCTTCGAAGGAACTCGATCGCGGTAACAAGGTCGTTGCCCACCATTTTCACTGCGTAGCCCTCGCCGAAACGTGCGACCGTCGTCTTGAAGTTCTTCGAAAGTGTAACAATGGCTGTGTCGGGCTCCACATCCTTCTCGTCCTCATACATGTTGACGACTTTCTCCGTAGCAATTCCGCCCCACTCCACATCTGCGCCGCGTGGCAACCCCGTTGTTTGCACAATCAACAATCTGGAAAAGAAGTCCTGTCCGTTTTCCACCCCGTCCACGTATGCATTCCACACCTTGGCCACCACCGGAACTGTGGTACTCTCCGTGATATAGCAGGTATAGTAGGCGATCTGGCGGACTCCCACCAACGCTTTGGCCCGGTAAATGTGCTGTAGCGAAAGCACTGCGTTGTCCAATGGAGTGCCAGTGCTGAGAGCCATTGAAGCAGGAACAAGGGGAATCTGGCCGCTCAACGTCGCGGTTTTGAAGGTGGAGCGCTGCTCCATTATCGCCTGCGAGTACGGACCAATGTTCTGCGGCGCCCAGTACGATCTGGACCTGATGTGGATCCCAATCTTTTGAGATGGAGGTTTGAGCATCACGCACGAGACCTGAACCTTGTGAGGCAATGGTAATGTGGTTTCCACACACGCACGTGATGGTGGGAGGTACTTTTTCGTGAGATACGTCCCGTAGACGTTGTTGAACCGAGCAAAGTTGTTCATGTCCAGCACGAGCACCGACATGTGCTGGACATTGTCGAACGTGGCCCCGTGCTCAGCAAGATAGCGGCCGATCTGCATCATGATGTCGTTTGTCTGGCTCTCGATAGTGGGCATGTCGCTCACCACGTTGCTGATGTACACTCTGGATGCCAATGGGAACACACGAGGCAGGATGAAACGTGAGGTAGGTGAGGTAGGTGCGGTTGAAGAAGAGGTGGACCCGAGTTTCTCGCCACTCAGCGTACTTTCAGCCTGTTCAACTTCTCCATTTTCCAGCTCAGAGTCCAAGCTCTGCTGTGCCTGGCTTTTAGCCTCGACAAACTCCTCTAGCAATAGTGGAGGCTGCGAAAACGCATACTCGGTCTTTTCCTTGTCGACGAGTTCAATCTCCAAATCCGCAATGTACGACACGTCCGACGAGTGTGCAACGATCCTCAGAGACTTGATGTGCAATTTCTTCACGAAAAACGGAGCGTCCAACACCAACGTCTCAAACTCTCCACCTTCGCCACACACGTGCACGTCGTACATCTGGTTCAACTTGATCAAAATGGGGAACATCTCCTGGATCAGCTTGCCCAAATGCTTCTCCGTAAGGCCAATGGCAGCAACTTTCACCAAGCGAGCGTCCAATCCCAGCTCACACATGGATCTCATGAGTTCCGTCTGGTTCAGCTGCCAGAGATACGCCAAAGACGTCAAGCCGAGTCTGCCGCATACATTCTCCACTCGCGTGCGCTGGTAGTGCGAGAGAATCGCTCCACAGCTCACTCCCTCCACATCAGGGTGGGCGTTTTTGACCTCTTGCAATAGACAGAAGAGGTCCTCGATCTCGTCGTGTCGTGTGGGCAGATACTCGAGTTCCACGTTGGTAGAGCATCCATATATCGCTTTCTTGTAGAGCGGCACGCCAACACACTCCTTGTAGTAGTCGATCACCGAATGGCCCACTGTCTGGAACATGAACGAGTCGATCTCTTCTCTCTTGGGATCGGCCGGGTGCAAATTCGCCAACGCCACAAGTTCATGTCCGTTGGCCTGGCAATGCAAAATGTTGAAGAAGGAGTCCTTGCCTCCTGAGATGAGTGCCACGAACTTCATTTCAACTGGGTCTTATCTGGGGAAGAGATGAGGTCAGTGTACCGGACAATATGATGGAAAGATCAAGACAACAAGAGACAAATAAGAAGCAAATAAGAAGCAAATAAGAATTTGTTTGTTTTAAAAAACAGTGGTAGGAAGCTGGTTTTGGGGTTTTGGGGTTAATATAGTTTTGTGTGGAGATACAAGAGATGCCCTCAGGACGTTATGTGGTATGCCTATCCGAGCATGCCAAAAGCAAATCTTCATATTCAGCAAAAACAATTCTGTTTATTTAGCAAAAGCGTTTCTTTATATTTAGTATGCTTTTTTGGAATTAGAGCAAGTTCTGATTTTGAACATTCAGAAAGTTTTTTGTTGGCTATTCGGTTGGATAGTTGATCAACCGGAACAGATAAAGTCATGATGATTTCAAAGAAAAGAAAAAGAAAAAAAAGAAAGAAAGAAAAGAAAAAAAACACTGAATTTGTGTTTGTACACGAATACAAGTTTCTTACTGTCTTTCTTCTCTTTCTCTTTTCTTTCTCTTAGCTAGTTCATTTGATGACCTACCAGAAATCAAAGCTGCCACACTGAACATACAAAATTCCTTAAAATCAAAAAGATGCATAAGACAATCATTTCACCTCTACTGACATTTTGCTGTCACATATATTACTGAAA
>JAKKCY010000001.1:2897500-2902313 GCA_022023595.1 Sungouiella thailandica | reverse complement strand
ACCGAACGTGAAGTTAAAATGCTTGCCGGATATGCACGTGCTCAATCAAGCACCTACGATAAGAGGTGTTAGTTCATCTAGAGACAGCCGGACGGGTGGGCGCATGGATAGTCGGAAATTCCGCTATAGGACGTGTGTATCAACTCACCACGGGCCGAGATTAACACAAGCCCTAACAATGGCATGGCGGCTCAAGCGTGCTAACTAGGTATACTGTCGTCTGCGGCAGTATCCAGAACATCTTGGGCTGTACCGAGCTAGGCAGGCAGTGGATGTTGAGGTGGTGACGAAGCCTTGAGCTGTCTGAAGGCTAGGTTCGACACTCGCCATCCTAGTGTCAGTCATCTTGCGGTGGTAGTTAGTCGAGCGATATTCAGAATGGGAAACTTTGTCACTGAAGTGGGAGACACAGTGTTCCGCTGTCAACAGTTCAGATGGACAGGTCGGGATGCAGCTCGATCCTAGCTAAGGGCTAAGGTAGTTCTGATCTGAACGCGTGCGCCATTTTTTTGGGCGCTGCGCCCCAAAAGGGAATCCGGTTATAGATTCGCCGGAACTGGATGCTGGATTCTTCACGCGGTAACGGAAACTGAATGGTGGGAGACGCTGGCGCGCGCATGGTCCCTGTGAGGATGTTGATCTTTCTCATTCTCTACAACAGCTTGTGCACGCCCGTGAATTTAATTATCCGTGAGAGGGGTTGTTGTGCATGGAAGTAGACGCGGTGCTTCTGCGCGCTGTAATCTTTCTGTGCGATCTCTATTCTGTACAGATATCTTGCGTTTCAAATCCAACAGGAATGGGAGGGCATTAGCTTTCGCACGTCGCCAAGGTCGTACGTGATACTACCGCAGCAGGTCTTCACAAGGTTAATACTCAGCCTTCTAGTTAGACTAGACAGTCAATGTAGCTAATGAAGGGAAGTCAGGGCATAAATAGAAATCCGATAACTGACGGGAGAAAGGAATTGTGCTCTAAGGTATGGGGCTTTTAGTTGCTAGGGGCTCACTGTGAGGGTGGCGGCGGATGTGCTAGCTGGTGAAGTGCCCTCGGAGGGTTCTGGGCCGGCAGCGTACTGCTGCCGGGGGGGAATGGGAGAGGGGGGGGGGGGCGTGGCGGCCCGCCCTGCCACAGTGGCAGTCGCCCACTACACTAACCATCTTAGAACCTGGTACTGACAAGGATAATCTAGACTGTCTAATTACAACATAGCATTTGCGATTGGTCATAAAGTGATGTTGAGACGCAATGTGATTTCTGCCGTCAGGTGCGTCATGAATGTCATAAGTGAATAAATTCAACCAAGCGCGGTAAAACAGCGTGAGTAACTATGACTCTACTAAGGTAGCCAAAATGCCGATACACATCTATCTAAGTGACGTCGCCATGAATGGATTCAACGAGATCTCCACATGTCCCTATCATACGATCTAGCGACACCACAATTTGCCAAGGGACACGGGCTTAGGCAGAAATCACTCGGCGGACGAAGAACCTGTTTGAGCGTTGACTCTAGTTTGACTATTTGGTTGGGGAAAAGTACATGAGCAGGGTGTAAGAATAAGTGGGAGCATTAGCGTTGCGTCTCGGTGAAATATCCACTACCATCCATCGTTATTTTTTTACATTAAACTATACTAGCGAATGAAGGGGACATTGGATGACACGATCATGAACAACATTCCTAGACATTACACCACCTCTGGGTAAGTCCACGGTATCAATGAACATTGTCCAGGTGATAGGATGCTTTTGGCTGGGGGCGGCTCATCTCTAGTCGTCGCGCGATTACGCAGGCTGTCACTAAGGTGTGGGCTTCATGGATAGAAAGAGAAAGACTCTCAGTGGTAACAAAAGGGTAAAAGCCTCCCTTGATTTTGATTTTTCAGTGTGAATACAAACCATGAAAGTGTGGCCTAAGAATCGATCCTTCTTAGTCCTCTCGGAATTTGATGGCCTAGAGATGTGCCGTCAGATAAAGTTTACCACAAGGGATAACTGGCTGGCTTGTGGCAGTCCAAGCGTTCATAGCGAACCATGCTTTCTTTTTCGATTTCTTCGATTGTCGGCTCTTCCTATCATACCAGAAGCAGAATTCGGTAAGCGTTGGAATATGTCTACAAAACCACTAATAGGGAACGTGAGCTGGGTTTTAGACGTCGCGTGAGCACAGTTTATTTTTACCCTAACTAGATGGATATGTTGTTGCAATAGTAGATTGTAAGTCTTCGTAACGTAGAGGAACCGGTTCATACATCAGATAACATTGGCTATTGAGAGCCCTAAGTCTGATGCAGTGCATTTGGGCACGAAGCTACCTGTCTTGCTGGATTATGGCTGAACGCCTCTACCGTCCAGACATCCATGCTATAAAGCGAGCGTACCTTACCTCGCACGTTGGAGTTGGTTACGAATAAGTTTTTCGCGAAACCAATAGCAGGCTGGCGGATTGGGTGGCGTGGTGGAAAGACCGCGAGCCTAGCTGGCGGATAGCAATGTCACGATTGCGCAGAGGATAACAATCCTTTGCATACGACTTAGATGTAGCATACTGGGGTATTGTTGAGCGGTGAGAGATAGCCTTGTTTGTAACGATCCGCTGCAGTATGTACAGTCCTTGTGTTATCTGGTTTCTGCGTCTCAGTCATAGCTGGACATTTGCGCTGGTTAGGAGTCGTGCGAAAGCACCAAAAGAGGCAACATCAACTTTTGTTTTGTGCGAAAGCGGTACTCGAGAGAGTATATAGTAGTATGGAGAATAACTAGTATAGTTGTCGTAGTAGTTGACTTTAATAGATTGGTACGGTACCTACGGTTTGGACTCCATCTTTCGTGGAGAGACGGCTTGTTCTCTAGAGCTCGTGATGCCCCTTCCTAAGAGGCGGCGGACGCCCTGGAGACTTGGGTCCAAAGCTGATTTGTTATAGGTCTCCTAAAAGGAGGGCGGGCCGGGTCATGGCTGAGCATATGTCCACTTGGGGCGAAACAAGTGAAAACTGGGCCTGAGGCATAGGAGGACATATACATGCAGGGCTCTAAGTCGTAGCAAAAGAGATTGGCAATGAAACAAAGAGAGAAGAATAGGGGCAGATTGCTCCCGCGATAGCGCATCTATCATAGGACGCTCGCGTGATATTTTTAGTAATCAACAGTGAATAAAACTTGGTGAAGTAGGCCAGACTGGGGCCAACAGCAAAGGTCCATGTAAGCCTAAAATCGATATCAAATTCAAGTCCAATGGCACTACCAACTGTATGAATAAAAAAAAGTTACAAGTGAAGAGAGACTAGATGGTTAAGTAAAGTATAATATGTAACAGATTAATTCGGCGTTTATACGTGGATTCCTAACAAACAAAACATATTGCTAGTGCACCATCAATTTCATCACACTGGTCCTCCCATCTAGTAAGTCACTTCACTGTGGCTCTATAGTGTGCTTGAACTAATCGTTGGATGCGGTACGGGAAACATTTTTTTCACAGTTTACTTGGGTTAGGGGGGGGGGGGGGGGGGGGGGGGGGGTGGGGGGGGGGGGGGGGGGGGGGGTGGGGGGGGGGTGGGGGGGGGGTGGGTTGTTCTCTCTTGATATGGCCGCAACCGAAAGCACTTGCTCACGAGCCGCGGCTATATTCAAGAGCGGGGATAGCTGTGTTAACTCTACAGGTAAAGCATAGGGTTTGGGGCGTGTGGGAGCGTCAATAGGCATGGCCATGGATGGCAGGAGGAAACGGCGGGCATATACAAGGAGTTTTAGCTCTAAATACAGAGAGGGATTTGCGGACATGTTAGTGTGACAGACATCCGTAGAAGAAGTTAACTGCAGGACGCCCAGCAGGTTACGGAGCGGGAACCGGGCGGGGAGGGTGGCAGGCTGTGGAGTGGGGATATCAGATGGGGAGATATTTTAGGGCAATAAAAATTGCGGTATGTAAAATATGAGCAGGGATGGAAGGTTCTGGAAGGAAATTTGTGTAGGAATCTTGTTACTTAGTATAGGATTGGGTAAAGGAGGGTGGCAGATACGCTAGATTTGGATGCCGAGAAATTGAAACTCCCAGGGGTCGGTTTAGTCGGGTCTCGTATGGTGCCCGAGGTTAGGTCCGGTCGGAGGTCGTCGGTCGAGATCCGCGATAACCGGAGATGCCGAGATTTGGCCGGAGATTGGCCCAGATTGTGGTAGTGTTGTGGCGGAGATAGGCGAATAGGCCACCTAAATAGTCATCTCCGCCGGCGGTATCTTCCCCGGGTGCACGCCGCTTTCTGCGGGGCCGCTATGGCGGCCGGTATATGCGGTACCAGGAATTGGGTGAAAAGTTTTTTTTCGCTCATCGCGAAAATTTTTTCTTGCCAGCGCGACGAATTGGGCGCGCCACGTCTTTTTTTTCCCGCGCCAGCAATTCCGCGCCCTGACGCCCAACGTATCGGGAATGGATGGAGCATTATTGGGGAGACGTGGGCGTCTATGAGGTCCACGTAGATGAGAAGGGGGAAGTAGATTTGGGGAATCGCAGAAGTCGGTCATTACGTGGGAGTTGGTCGAACGTAGACTGGGCGGAATTCTCAAATCATGGGGGAGGCCGCCTAGGGGGTAATTGTGCGATTATATGGTGGTTCCGGGCCTTGGACGGGCGAGGTTAAGTATCTTTTATGGGGTATATCTTATCCGTAGTGTTCCATATACTCAAACTTCAGATTGGTCGTTTTACCGGCCCGTTGATCGAGATAATTTCTAATTTCCATCTGACGACCATATATCGAAGATACGGGACGGAGACCACTTGCATTCGTACAAATTTAGCACATCTAATTTT